>CM066321.1:159944849-160126849 GCA_033807775.1 Saussurea involucrata | reverse complement strand
TAGGAAAAATGTTCATCTTCCGTTTTTTATAGACAATATCATCCATTCCTTGCCTAAAAACGTTTCCAACATGAGGTACCTTTATGATCCTAGCCCTGATTGTTTGGCTGATTTGTTCAGCATAGATAAATTTCATTACGATTATTCTGGTCAAAACCCATCATACACACTAAACATCACCGATAATGGCCTGCGGCTCTTGATGCAAACTTGTGCAGATAAGCGAAACGACCAAATATATAGTGGACCTATGGTGTGGATTGGAATCTACATTGCAATAGCTTCGGCTTTTTGCATTCTTGCCATGGTGGCTGATTTGTTTCATGGTTTTCGAAATAGAAATTTTTGGTTTCCATGTAGATATTTCTCTCTTAACGCCGCTTCTATCACAGTGATAACCGTCGCCATGAAATTGCCTGTGGATCTGAATAGTCCAATGCCTGGTCTGGTGGACCAAACAGCCAAGCTGGGAAGCTTGGCCTTCATGTGCATCATGATGGCTAACTTAATGCCTTCTTTGGCATCCATGGACAACAAGACACTTCTTGCAAATATCATAGGTTTGTCCATTCTCATTATCACCATCACTGTGAATATCTTCATCGAGATTAACACCCTTGTTATAAAATGCTGGGATGCTTCATACATCTATATGGGTTTTATGCTCTTGTTACTAGTGATATTGATTTCTTCAGCTATAACAATTCCAGCCTCCAAACAAATTTTAGAATTCAAGTATCAAGCCACAAGCAAACCAACTTCAAATGATCAACATATTGGGAAAACAACAGTAAAGAAACTAGAACAATATGTAAGAAGATACTGGATTATGGCAGAAAGTGGCAGCCCCCAATTTGTGATGGCTAGTAATCCGTTATCCAATGCTTCTGGCATAATTTGTGTAATTACCCTAGGAATTACATGCCTAGTTATCGTGTTGACTATCTTTGGTTCTTATCTCTATTACCCGTCAAATGACATGTACCTGTCAGAGGCGTGCCGATCAGAATACAAGTGGTCAACACTTGCTATTTTTATAACTCAGTTAATTGGAGTTGTAGTGGGTAGCATCGCCCCAATATTTAGATGTTTCACAGTGTTGAGGTTCAAATTGTTGATTAAGAACCATTTGGTGGTCTTTAAAGTAGAGAAGTATTGGACCCAAATGTTGTGTGGGTGGAAAGAAAGTCGCTTACCTTTTCTATCAAGTGCCCATGGATCAAGAGCCCTTGTCCATACTTTGAAAAACCTTGTTCTGAGCCTTTGTATCAGATTTCAGAACGTCGTTGTTGTGTCATGCAAAGTGATAGGGCTCATCCGGATAATCCTTGTTGTCGTTGTTGTGTGTTGTTCATACTGTTGGAAGTCATTGAAGGCTGTGTTGTTTACTACACCCATAACCTCAAGTGGCGATGATACAAACGAAGACCTTCGCAATTATGTTTTGCAAATTCAAGATGAGATGGAGTTTGCAGAGATGGCAGTGAAAGGCATTTCAAACTCCATGAATCGTTTGATTCGAAAGGTTAAGAATGAACACCACAATGATCTTTTAGAGCTTCTTGGGAAATCTACGGGTTTTGAGGGAGTAGAGAAGTTTGACAACGATCAAGTTCAATCTCTACTTTCTACTGAACCTGTTAATAGTTGGAGTTTACCGGTAGTAACCTTAACGTGCATTACGGTTGCTCTCCCAAAGATTCGTAAGGACAAAGTTGAGAAGCTGTTGAAAGGTGTTGGTGATGGTCTTTCGTACACTCATCTTGTAGAAGAAAGCCTCAATAATGCAAGTGAACATGCAAAGGTCCGAATCGCAACAATGAATTTATGGCATGAGGTTGAAGACAACTATAAGTGGTTGGCAAACACTCTGGATGGAAATGCTTATAAAGGAAAAACATCAGCAGGGGTTCTTAAATGGTTTGTGGATAAAGCTCGAGAAATGGTGATAGAAATCAAGGAAAGTGCCAATGGCGAACTACCGGAGAGCTTTCCTAATAAGTTGATCGTTGCTAATTCGATGTACCGTATTGTTGAAACACTTTTGCTTAACTACCCCAACATCGAAGCAATTACCAAAAAACAATTGTTTGAGTTATTATCTTGCATGATTTCAGACATATTGTGTGCTGCACTCACAAACATACCACAAGCCATAGCAACGAAATGCCATGAAAGTGTGATAGAGAAACGAGAGACTAGTGTTCACGCTGCAGCGAAACTTTTGGGTAGAAGTACGGAGATAATAAGAAAACTTGAAGCGTGTGAGCTACCAAGCATGGATTCAGATAAAATGGCACTTATCGACGAGTGGCGCATTCATTTGAAGCAGTCAATCCCGTAGGATTCAATAGATACCATCTCCAACGATCTCTCATGAGAATTTGTGTTGAAGTTCAGTCTTGTTTTAATGAAACTGCACTGTTTGATGCACTTTTGTATCCGTTATTCGATTGCAAGATATTTATATCTGTGTGATTGTAGGTATATATTTTATATATGCTGATTCCTCCTCAAATCCCAGATTTGATGATTTTCTTCTCCAAAAGCTCAAAACCTTCAAAACCTCTTTTCTCTTCTTTCTTTCTCAACTTCAGCCGACACCCACTCCAAAATCAGTAATAAGAACATTCTTCTAGGGTTTTGGGCCCTTATATATTTCTTTACATACTTGCAAATTGACCCTTCAACTTCCATAAGTTAAGCACCAACACAAAAAGGCATGCAATACTACTATTTAGGTCTGGGTTGTTACACCTATGAAATGAGAGATCTTCTATTCATTTATATTAAAAATATTACTTATATCATTTGTTGATTTTTACAAAAGGACTATCGAGTGTTGTAGAATAGTTAGACGGGGTTTATCATGAACCATAGATTTTACGCATCAAGTCAGTCAAACGATGTTAGACCATATCTTGCCAACAAGTCTATTTTGAATAATGTTGTAGTCCTCTCATTATATGACAAAAGGAAAAACAAGACAACAAGATGACCGATTAGGATATAAGATGTCTTGTCTTCTTTATGGGGAATAGTGAAGACCAACACCCAATTAAGTTGGGGCCCACATTTTCTTTCCGTATTTATTTCATCAATATTTAACTTGATGTTAAGAATATAAAATATTATTTTCTACCATCATTGTGTTTAACCTTTCATTGATTACAAGGTATGGGTTCATTGCCTTATACATCGGAATCGAACAACACTCTTCCTTGTAACAAAATTGTTTGTGACGCAATAAATGATGATAACACCAACCAAATAATCACTTAAAACATGGTCAATCCAGAATGGTTTGAGTCACATTACAAGGGTTGTGGCGTAGGGTTAAGGCACTGATGATGTGGTGGAATATCTCATCTGCCCAAGGTTCAAATTCAGACTTACACAACAATTGTAGCCACTGAGGTTTAATCAGGTGGGTCAATTGGTGACAAGTGGGTCAGGGTCTTTCTTGTTGGGCAAGCACGATGTCTCATTTCTTTTCATCATTCAAGTATGTCTTCATCCAATAATTCACGACCGCTCAATTGTATTTCTTGGAATTATGGTGCAACTTCTTCGAAATTCCAAAATATAAAAACTACAATTTCTTCAAAATTTCTAAATAAACATCAAGTTGCACGTTGTTCACTTGGGTAAAATTTTCGAACATGAGTTCATATTATCATTCATCTAGTTATTGTTAATTAGGTTTGTGTCATCATTTTGAATCTTTCTTTTGAACTATTTGTAAAGCATCTTTAGTTCAATTATTTCACAAGTTAGAGATGACGTGTCCATAATTTTGCTTCAAATTAAACACTACAACAAAAATAAGTTTATATTAGACCTAAATTATATAAGTGTCTTAATAGAGTGACTTATGAGACTTAAGTTTATGACCAAAATAATAAAGAGTCATATCTATAAACATTACACTAAGTTTATAGGATGTCTTTGGACGTCCTAACAAAATTTTTAGAATGTTTTGAAAATAAAGTGTCGTATTATCTATTTTCTATGATATTATTTGAAAAAGTGTCCTATAAACATGAGTCCTATAAAGGACATTTGTCAAAAGTGTCCTGTTCACTACACACACCACATTACAGCATAATTAGTATTGTCTATTTTGGAAACTTCCTACAACCCACCTAGCATAAGAGAAATATTAATATGGGCATATAATAATTGCTTGACTCTCAGGTCTTGCTTTAGTTCCAATATTGTTAATATAACATACAATAACTTTTTGATTCAAAGATCTTGCTTTTATGCAATTACGTTGCAATGTCACGAAATTTCAAATTTCTTAGCCACTTTCACTAACAAGCACGGTGGAAAACGTTCTCAAGAAAAACTAGCGTATCAATTTTTAATGACCTAAATATTAAATTTATATTTAATCGACCCAATATAGCAAAAAACTGTATCCATGTAGTGATTGTATCATTAACTTTTAAATTTTATATATTACAATATTTATTTAGTAATATTACTGCTAAAAAATCTTGATCTGTCACTAATGAGCGGGTTATCTTGCACTAATCAGCTAATTAGAGGTTTATATTTTATTCAACCATATGCTATTAACAGTTATTGTAGGCCACACCAATATTTGTTAGGATAGAATTTTGAAGTGTTTTAGTAGAGCCACGTTAAGCTTCTCATGCACAATTGTTCTATGGATCAAGTCAGTCAACTATGAAAAGTCATCGAAATTTCATTCCCTACGTGTCTCCAAATAATGTCATGATCACTTCGTTAAAAGAAGAAAAATAAAGAGTACCAACAAAGATTGATGAGGACTCGCGATGTAGATGATGCCTATTTTTTCCTCGTAGTGAAGAACGGGGGGAAGTACGTTAAGACCACCCCGGGACATACCTCCGTTTCCTATTTGTTTCTCTTTACTTTTTCTATGTCAATTTCTTATCGTGATATACTTTTTTTTGTTTATTAATTTTTTTCGAAAGTCGAATATTGAAAGAGAAAAAAACAAATCAAAATAAAATTACAAGCAAATTTTAAAATTGTATGAAGTAATGAAGATCGGAGAATCAAACACATGAAGATCCAATAGAGGTCATCACAAATTGTTTCAATTGTACAAATTAAACAGAAAACAATGTTGTTTTTGTCCGTAAAAAAGAATTTATGAAAATGTTGTCATTCTTGAAATATTATTTTTTAGTCATTCAAATTTGCATGGAGAACTACTAATTTGTGATTATCACGAGGAAAAAAATATCATTTTATTATATTTCAACAATAAGAAACCTTCAAATTAAATGCTTATATATGACCATTCTATTTCTTTAGATTCTATCAGATCCCATCGAACCAAATAACACCTAAAATCCGTGTACAAATAAAATGAAGATCCAAAAAGGCCATTACAAATTGGATTATTGGAGTATGCGAATAACATAAAAGTATGTTAATTTTGTTAATGTAATTCATAACACCGATTTTGAAATATTATTTTTTGAGTTCGGTACTTGGTAATCTTACTATACAAGAAGTTAACCGTTTTAATGTTATAATGTTTTTCAATGACATCCGATTTTCACGATCAAATGCTTATTATCTAGTGTAAATTCAATGATGAGATTTATGGGGCAAGGTTGTTTTGTGAAATCAATTAAGTTAAAGGAAGGAAAAGCATATATAAACCATCTCGTGTTATGTTTCCGTTTATGTAATTCTAGTTGTTGGCAACCTCCCGTTTGCATCCGAAGAATATTGATTAATATATATTTGTTCCTTTTAGTTTTTATTTATTTATTTAAGGTTAGAATTTAATATATTGATTAATAATATATTGTTTTACAATGTGTTTGTTTCATATTTGGTTCACAATATGAAACTTTTTATTTATATTTTTATTTCAACATATAAAAATTAAAATGTTCACATTGTAAAACACATATATGACCATGAACATAGATGAAAACTAATCATGTAAAATAGTAGATCGATCATGTTTTTCAAATGATTAACGCCCTGTGTATGAATTATATTTGACAACTTCAGTTCAACTAATTCACATGGTCAAAAGATATAAGATACATTTAGGGTTGTTCCTGACATATTGTAGGTCCTGGGCGAGATGTAAAAATGGCCCCTCGATAGGTACGGTTTTTTTCTTTTCAATATGTTGTCTTTTATCATCAGAAATAACATTGAGTTCAAGAAATATTAATAATTCATATAAAACTGTTTTTCCGAGAATTCCTAGACGCAAAATCAATCAATAATTATTCTTAAATTAATATTATTTATCATATCATTTTTACCTAGCATTATAAATTCGTTCTACCGTCAAACACATCATATGATATACCTTTAATATATAGATTAACATTATTTTATATCACAATATTGACTATTCAGAGTAACACTATATGCAAATTATTATAAATCAGTTGGGTTTTCATATCACCTCATACTAGTGTTTTCACCATTATAAACTTTTAGGGTTAATGCATACTTTTATGAACCATCAATCTTAGAATCAAAAGTCCATGTTGGTTATAACTTGAGATCTTATTCTTGTTGTAGATATAGAAGAATACTTAAATTATGCATTAAATATTAGGTAATCAGGAAGTCCATAATGTATGAAAAAACAAGGTTAGTTTTGAAATCCTAAATATAGATTTTTTGGTGAAGTCTCATATGGTTGATATTTTTTTCAAAAGGAAGAAGCTTTCTTAGTAAATACAAGAAATCTACTATATTCTAATATAAATGTTTGAGCCCATAATATAATGTTAAATTGTTTTGGGTTCTATTAGATACTAAAAAAAAATTGTGTTTTTTTTATTGACTAATTTTTTTGAACTACTACTATATACTAAAAAAGTTTGGGCCCCTACTTTTTATGGGTCCTTAATATAATGTTAAATTTTTTTTGGGTCCTATTAGATACTAAAAAAATTGTCTCTTTTATT
Source organism: Saussurea involucrata (assembly GCA_033807775.1). Classification (NCBI taxonomy): domain Eukaryota; kingdom Viridiplantae; phylum Streptophyta; class Magnoliopsida; order Asterales; family Asteraceae; genus Saussurea; species Saussurea involucrata. Next base: position 160,119,902 of record CM066321.1, on the reverse strand, counting down.
GACTATTTTTTAACTAGTAGTCTAGTACTATATACTATATAGTACATACTAAAAAAATTTGGACCCTTACTTTTTGTGGACCGTTAATATAATGTTAAATTATTTTTTAGTGCTATTAGATACTAAAAAAATTTGTGCTCTTTTATTGACTAATTTTTTTGAACTACTACTATATACTATATAGTATATACTAAAAAAATTTGGACCCCTACTTTTTGTAGGCCCTGGGCATTCGAGTTCGATACATATTTAAATTATCTTTTTCTTTTATTATATAGTATATATAAATGCTTATATATACCAATAATTACTACTTCCACTAATTGATAATCTGTATTAACAATAATTAATTACGTAGTATTAATTAACTTTTATTGTAAATATTTTATAAAAACCTAACTTATCGGCTTTAAATATGTATCGAACCCGTGGTCATTTCATCATGTTACTACTGATTATTAATTTGATCAATTAATAAAAGAAAAAGATAATTTAAGAAGACCAATTATTCCTATTTTCTCTTTGAATAGTCAAAGTATTTGCTAGCTACCCATTCAATTGATCAGTTTATTGGAAGTGTCTGTGCAATAGTATTAATACCGCGACTTGTTATAGGAAAAATGTTCATCTTCCGTTTTTTATCATCCATTCCTTGCCTAAAAACGTTTCCAACATGGGGTACTTTTATAATTATCTACCAAACGCTAAACAACTGTTATGTCCCTGTTATGTTCTGTCATGTCTCGTCTTGTCTTGTTCTATCGTGTTCGCGTACCAAACGCACCCTTATAGGACTATCCATTTATATATTATATATTAAATTATAATTGTTATTTGTTAAATGTTGATTTGAGGTTGTTTTATATCAGCTAGTTTAACATTTAACAACCATGGATAAATGTCTAATAAAGAAAAAAAAACATTGATCATCATCTATGTCAGATAAAAATAATTTCAATAGTTGTAAACACATGTTGTATGGATATCAAGTCACAGTGGACTCCATAAAGATCAATATTTCGTCACTGTAATATAACCATTTTTGCCTTTACAAAATTAATAATTAATTTTTGTTTATTCCATTTGGTGCTCTCTCTCTTACCGAATCCTAGCTCCGCCCCTGCAATTACATTAATCATGGAAGTAACGGGTTGTTGTAATGGATGGAGAACCCTTCTTGTTTGGTTGATTTGTTCAGCATAGATGTGATGCATTACGATTGTTTTGGTGAAAACCCAATCACACTAAACATCACCAACAATGGCCTGTGGCGCTTGGAGCAAACTTGTGTAGATAAGCAAAACGAGCAAATATATAATGGACCTATGGTGTGGATTGGAATCTACATTGCAATAGCTTCGGCTTTTTGCATTCTTGCCATGGTGGCTGATTTGTTTCATGGTTTTCGAAATAGAAATTTTTGGTTTCCATGTAGATATTTCTCTCTTAACGCCGCTTCTATCACAGTGATAACCGTCGCCATGAAATTGCCTGTGGATCTGAATAGTCCAATGCCTGGTCTGGTGGACCAAACAGCCAAGCTGGGAAGCTTGGCCTTCATGTGCATCATGATGGCTAACTTAATGCCTTCTTTGGCATCCATGGACAACAAGACACTTCTTGCAAATATCATAGGTTTGTCCATTCTCATTATCACCATCACTGTGAATATCTTCATCGAGATTAACACCCTTGTTATAAAATGCTGGGATGCTTCATACATCTATATGGGTTTTATGCTCTTGTTACTAGTGATATTGATTTCTTCAGCTATAACAATTCCAGCCTCCAAACAAATTTTAGAATTCAAGTATCAAGCCACAAGCAAACCAACTTCAAATGATCAACATATTGGGAAAACAACAGTAAAGAAACTAGAACAATATGTAAGAAGATACTGGATTATGGCAGAAAGTGGCAGCCCCCAATTTGTGATGGCTAGTAATCCGTTATCCAATGCTTCTGGCATAATTTGTGTAATTACCCTAGTAACATACACATTTATCGTGTTGATTGTCTTTCTTCCTTATATATATGTCTATTACCAGTCAGTTCATCAGTACCAGCCAGTTGAGTACCGATCAGAATACAAGTGGTCAACACTTGCTATTATTATAACTCAGTTCATTGGAGTTGTAGTGGGTAGCATCGCCCCAATATTTAGATGTTTCACAGTGTTGAGGTTCAAATTGTTGATTAAGAACCATTTGGTGGTCTTTAAAGTAGAGAAGTATTGGACCCAAATGTTGTGTGGGTGGAAAGAAAGTCGCTTATCTTTTCTATCAAGTGCCCATGGATCAAGAGCCCTTGTCCATAATTTGAAAAACCTTCTTCTAAGCCTTTGTATCGGATTTCAGAACGTCGTTGTTGTGTCATGCAAAGTGATAGGGCTCAGCCGGATAATCCTTATTGTCGTTGTTGTGTGTTGTTCATACTGTTGGAAGTCATTGAACGCTTTGTTGTTTACTACACCCATAACCTCAAGTGGCGATGATACAAACGAAGACCTTCGCAATTATGTTTTGCAAATTCAAGATGAGATGGAGTTTGCAGAGATGGCAGTGAAAGGCATTTCAAACTCCATGAATCGTTTGATTCAAAAGGTTAAGAATGAACACCACAATGATCTTTTAGAGCTTCTTGGGAAATCTACGGGTTTTGAGGGAGTAGAGAAGTTTGACAACGATCAAGTTCAATCTCTACTTTCTACAGAACCTGTTAATAGTTGGAGTTTACCGGTAGTAACCTTAACGTGCATTGCGGTTGCTCTCCCAAAGATTCGTAAGGACAAAGTTGAGAAGCTGTTGAAAGGTGTTGGTGATGGTCTTTCGTACACTCATCTTGTAGAAGAAAGCCTCAATAATGCAAGTGAACATGCAAAGGTCCGAATTGCAGCAATGAATTTATGGCATGAGGTTGAAGACAACTATAAGTGGTTGGGAAACACTCTGGATGGAAATGCTTATAAAGGAAAAACATCAGCCAGGGGTTCTTAAATGGTTTGTGGATAAAGCTCGAGAAATGGTGATAGAAATCAAGGAAAGTGCCAATGGCGAACTACCGGAGAGCTTTCCTAATAAGTTGATCGTTGCTAATTCGATGTACCGTATTGTTGAAACACTTTTGCTTAACTACCCCAACATCGAAGCAATTACCAAAAAACAATTGTTTGAGTTATTATCTTGCATGATTTCAGACATATTGTCTGCTGCACTCACTAACATACCACAAGCCGTAGCAACGAAATGCCATGAAAGTGTGATAGAGAAACGAGAGACAAGCGTTCACGCTGCAACGAAACTTTTGGGTAGGAGTACAGAGATAATAAGAAAAGTTGAAGGGTGTGAGCTACCAAGCATGGATTCAGATAAAATGGCATTTATGGACGAGTGGCGCATTCATTTGAAGCAGTCAATCCCGTAGAATTCAATAGCTACCATCAAAATCTAAGGTAATTTGTAAACTTGATCATCTCATAACACTTCTATATCTATTTTAGCTTCCTAGTTGTTCTGTGTTTGGGTGTAATCCTTATTGTTTTACACATATTTGAAAGGTGATGTTCCAGGGATCTTCCATCGATCATAACGCATCTCCACAACGATCTCTCATGAGAATTTGTGTTAATGGAACTGCATCAGATGTATAACATTTTTGTTTATTTGTTATTCGATTGCAAGATATGTATATCTGTGTGATTGTAGGTATATATTTTATATATGCATTTGTAGCTTGTTCAAATTTAATAAAAAAATCTCCATTATATTCTCCCGTTCTATCTCATTTCATATTCTATTTGGTTATAACAATCTATTATCTCAAAGTAATTTTATGCAATTACGTTACGAGCTGAGTCGTTGCATGCTATACATTTAATTATTTAAAAAAGATGGGGTTGAATTGCATGCTAAATGGTAAGAGATCTTATATATATATATATTTGGTTATATAAGATTTTAGCAATTAATATTACGAGCTCTGCAATCTTTTAATGGGGAGTGGGGACTATCAAAGTGTACAAGAAACAACGGTTTTAGCAACGTTTTTTTATCGTCACTAAAAGTGATTTATCCCAGATATCAGTTTACATAAATGACTTGTCATATATCTCTCTATAGCTTGTAAATGAAACTTTCGTTGTTAAAAGTGCGTCCCAGAAACTCACTAGTTACATAGGACTTATTATGAACCACATATTTTATGTATTAACTCGGTCAACGGATGATAGATAGTTTCTTCCTGACAAGTCTATTTCGAGTAATTTTCTAGTTTTGTCATCATAGAAAAATAAAGAAAAACAAGACAAATGAATTGATCAGGACCAACCACACTTTCCTTCTTTGTGGAATAATGAAGACAATGACCCAGTTATCTTTTTATTTCTTCGGTATTTAACTTGGTAGAAGTTAATCAGTTTTAAATACTATTTTTGCTTAACTTTTCTTTTTATTGGTTCAAATGTACAAGTTTATATATACATTTGAATCAACAAAAAGCTCTCACTTATAACAAATTTAACATAACACGCAATAAATCATAATAATATAAAGCGAGTCATTATTTAAGTCAATGTCTCCGGTCGTTTTTTCACCATACATCTTCATCCAATAATTCATAGCCACTCAATTGCATTCATTAGATGTTGGGTGCAACTTCTATGAAATCTCTAAATATAAAATGGAATTTTTAGGAGTTTTCAATTAATATAAAGTGCAATTAATTTCTAAATTCTAAATAAACATTAAGTTACACATTACTTGGTTAACTTTTCAAATATGGGTTCATAGCATCATTCATCTAGGTTTTTGCTACAACACTTTGGATATGTTATCTCATGAATTTGGATCTTAGAACTATTTGTAAATCATCTTTAGTACAATCAGTTCATAAGGTTTATAAAAAGTGTCCATTTCACTTCAAACAAGGTAATAACAGTTAAACACAAAACCGTTGATTCACATTACATAAAAGATATAAATCTTGATTCCAAACTTTGTTCTCACACTGTCCCCTTCGAAGAAGATGAAACATCAGAACCACCTCCACCTCCTAAATTCCAATTTACCAGTACCATTTTTCTCTCTTGGTTCATAATTTGTTTGATTTTCTGTAATTTGTTTGATTTTTTACAATTTGTTGTGTCTTTTGTCCCCGGAACCATACATTATGGGAAAAGATAACTTTGAAGTTTTTGATAAGATTTAGGTTGTGTTTATTGAAACGCTACTTAGAACTAGTAAAGTTTCCATACCAATTATACTCTTAATATTTTACCTAATATTAATTAAATATGTTTCAATTATTATTTATAATAAGTCATATTTTATTTATTAATTTTTATTATCATATAATTTATTTAGTTTTTATTAAATATTGTTTATTTATTATTATTTATTTTGAAATATTTAAGTCATATTAATTATTATCAACTTATTACTTATTCAATAAATTTAGTCGAGAAAAAACCAAGTTTAATCATTTTATTAAGTACTAAAATGACCTAAATTAGATTGATTGAAAAAAAAAGAAAATTTTCATGTCAATAAACATTAGTGACATATAGGTTAGTAGCTTGTTTAGTAGGTAAAACGTGTATAAAATAAGAAAAAATAGAAGTTTGTTATATTAATTGAGAAAAAAATAAACATGATTACATTAAATAAGAACTAAACAAAACTTCGTTACATTTAGATGCATTTTGCCCTTTTAAAATTATTTTTGTTATTAATATAAAAATTAAAATTGTACTTTTTCTATTTTATAAATTTTTTAATAGATGATTTAAATGACACATTTAATTAGTGGTTTATTTTAATTATATAATTCAAGAATTAAGTAATTTTCTCATTATGTTATTTTAGGTCATGTTATATTTGTTAACTAGCTTATTACCTAGTTTTTTCTAGGGATATTTGCACTGCGGCTGGGGCCAAACCACAAACCAAACATATGTGGTTTGAACACTTTCCTAAAGTGCAAATTGCACAACATATACCTCAGATCGCAAAGAAACCAAAGATTCTTAAAAGTTTGTCCTATAAAACAGCTAATACGATGTTTTTTATTTATGAAAATGTTCTAAAAAGTTGTTTAGGACATGCACTAAAAAATGTTCTATAAACTTATTACAGCACCTTAGATATGACATTTTATTGTTTGGTCCTATGAATTAAGTCTTATAGAGCAGTTTATCACCACCCTCGAGAAGTTGAAAGCATTGGCTAAACTTGGACCAATTCTCTACTATATATGTTAGAATGTCTTTTCTCTTCTCAAAGGTCCTTTTAGAGAGTAAGCTAATGGGCTCCACATATTCTGAAATGGTATCAAAGCCAAAACGGACCTTATTATCCGATTTAGTTCAGTTTCATCACTTGCCCAGTTAACTTTCTCCAGTGTCTCGGATTCTAGTTCAGACGAAAACGACCGAATTCCCCACAGAAACAACGGTACCAATTCAATCAACCATGCCCGCCATGTGTTTGATAAATATACGGTTACATAAAACCTTACACCACTTAGAAAGAAAACCCAAGACTGCATTGTTTCTAATTACCCATTTGAAAGAATGTGGGTTTATGCATGATTTGCAACTTACATGGCTATTATAAGGTTTTTCTGTTACTGGGTATGATTAAGAGGTTAGAGTTTTTGTTTTTGGAGGTTATTGAGGATGCAGAAAACATCTTTTTTGACATGAAGCAAACAACAATTGTCCCAGATGCATATTGTTATGGTGCTTTAGTCCAAGGGTATTGTTGGAAAGGTGATATTCTTAAGGCCTTAGTTCTTCATGATGAAATGTGCTCAAAGGGTATCAACACCAATTGTGTGATTATGAGTTCGATTATGCAATGCTTGGATCATTTGGGGATGTTGGCTGAAGTTGTATACCGATTCACTATTGCAATGGAATCTAGAGTTTTCCTTGACGAAATCTCCTTCAATATTGCAATTGATGCTTTATGTAAACTAGGGAAAATGCGTGAAGCGAAGATATTGTCGGGATATATAAATTATACCTTCTTTAACTTATACCACGAGCAAAAAGCAGTTGTTTGTGTCATTATCTTGCATGGTTTCATCCATATTGTCTGCTTGCCTCACTAATATACCACGAGCCATAGAAACCAAATGCCATGAAAGTGTGATAGAGAAACAGGAGGCAAGTGTTAAGGCTGCAGCCAAACTTCTTGGCAGGAGCACAGAGATAATAACGAAAGTTGAAGCACGTGAACGACCACCACATATGGATTAGGATAAAATGACATTTATTGATGAGTGGTGTCTTCATATGAAGCAGTCAATCCTCTAGAATTCACTACCTTTCATCAAGTGCGAACGTAACTTCCTCAATTTCATTTTCACATGACACATATATGTGGTTTAATTGATTTTTCATCCCCATATTTCTGTGTTTAATCTCAATTTTTATGTTTTACATCTTTGAAGGTGATGTGGGTGGAAAAACTCATAAGCTACATGGATCATCCATCTTAAAACATCTTCATGATGGTGATTCTTTCATTAAGAATTTGTGTTGAGCTTCTCTCTTTTTTCTTTTGTTATTTACATGTCTTGTATATCATACTTCCGATGTCTTTCTTAGTTGATCACTTGATTGTGGTAATGATCAAACTTGTTCTGTGCAAATACATATGTACTATTGCAATGAACCATTGATTTCGTTTGGAAATGATATTTGCTGATTCTGCTTATGTTGATTTTGCCATGGTTTATTACCTCTGATTTTGTTGGGAAATTGATCTCAACGAATGAACAATAATAGATGAAATAAGAAGAAGCAATGAACAGTTATAGAGGGAAAAAGAAAACAAGATCTTACGCGGAAAACTCCAAAACCGGAGAAAAACTTGCTGAAAATTTTATGGTGCAACTTCCTCATTTGGTTTACCCAGAAGTTCATCAGCCATCGACATAATCCCCACCACACACCTTGCATCCATGCCAAACTAATGCACATGTGTAAATACATGGAACCGCTAACCCAAACACATCCTTTGTCCATGGTAAAACGGACATACCATAAGGATGTATTCTCCCATATCTCAACATAACTCATCGTCTCCCATGAGAATGGAGACATTGTTAGCGTCTGAATTGGAGTCTTTCGCCGAACCCACTCCACCTGGACAGTTGCTTTTGACATGTCCAAACTGACCACACTTCCAGCATATTAGATTCTTCCCAGAGTTCTTCTTCTTCCTTTGCCTAGTCACCAAAACTAGGGGTGTTCGCGGTCCGATTTGGACGGTCTAACCCCTCAAACCACAAACCAAAAGTGGCGGTTTGGTAAATTCTCAAACCGAGCAGTTTGACATCAAGTGCCCAAACCGGTCAAACCGGACCGCGGTTTAGGCGGTTTGGTTCAACCGGTTTAGGCGGTTTGGGCCTTTTATGGGCTTTAAAACATAAACACACATATTGTTAAGTACATAAGTTAATAGACATCTCGATTTGTTGATCCAAACCCTCAGTAATTTGATAATGACCCTCTCTATATTCTACTTAGTGAATATTGTAAGTAAACTATGTATTAGAGTTTCACTATCGCTGATAAGTACCAAGACTCAATTCGGTACCGCTGATAGGAACTTTAGCTCTTTAGTTTAAACACTCAGCGAACTCTATTCATCCCCCAAGATCTGAGCCTGTTCAGTCTTGAGGATGATCGCTGAGGTTTTCATATATTGTTCATCGTAATGCTCACCACTCATGTTCTTAGGAACATAATATATTCTTATGAATATTAGCTCTGAGCCTGTTCAGACCTTTTGGTGATCGCTGACAATACGATCTGTTTACTTATGATCTCTGAAGACAAGTTTCACGTCAACATAGGTTCTACGCTGAAGTCGAAGATCAAGCTCAAGAACCAGCGACAAGTCTCCTAATGAACTGATGCGGATCAGCGAAGACTCAGATTTGTCCACTCTACGTGAAGTATTCAGTACAAGACTTCAAGCCATCGCTGAACTTATCACTCGCTGATAAGTCCCTGATTCAACGATAAGCTGATCATGAAGTCCTCCGTACAAAGTACGTTTGTCTTAATCCCCCTTGCACGACTCCGTACGATCTGTCAGAAAAGAACCTTCTTATTGTCTGAAGCCGTATAAACCACTCTGATTCTACACTGTTCATACATGCTCTACTAAGGTTGTCTACTCATTCAGAATCTACGACCAATCAGCATGTGACACGTGTAAAGTATATTCTGCCATGCATTAAATGCGTGTAGTATATAAGAAGACTTCCCACTTCATTTTTGAAGTACTTTTGATAACTCTGGCCAAGAAGTCTCATAAGATAGGATTTTATTAGTGATTTCCTTATCTTTCTTAGTGCAAGAATCTGTGTGTTCCAACTTGTTTAGATTTAGGATTTATCCTTAATCTTGTTCCGTAACAAGCTGTAAATTGTTAATGATTTATCAATAAACAATTTAGAAAGTAAAAACTTGTGCATTTGTATTCAACCCCCCCCCCCCCCCCCTTCTACAAATTAGTATATCCCTTTAGGGACCAACAAGTGGTATCAGAGCAGATTTGTTTAATCTCATAAACAAGATCTTTTTCTATACTAATCTTTACTCCTGTAGAAATGACCACCAATACAAACACCAACTATATCGACAACGGTTCTCTTGCCAAACCCCCTAGATTTTCCAGAGACAACTTTAATCTGTGGAAAAATAGGATGATTCTCTTCCTGGAAGGTGTAGACCCCACTATACCTCACTACGTTGAAAACGGCCCATACGTTCCAGTAACTTTTGATGCTGCGGTTCCAGCTACTGCTACTACAGCTGCAATCCCTGAAAGGCTGGTTCCAAAAGCAATCCATCTGTGGTCTGACAAAGACAAGAAGAAAGTGGCTCTGGACACAAAAGCCAGATCCGTACTATCCATGGCTCTCCCTGACGAAGTTTTTCACTCCGTCATGAACCTGAAAAGTGCAAAAGCCATGTGGGACACTATATGTGTTCAGTATGAAGGTACGTCTGAAGTTCAGGACTCAAGGAAGATAAACCTGGTAAGACAGTACGAGAGCTTCATCGCTGGTAAGAATGAAACTCTCTCTGAAACTCATCAACGTTTTAACTGCTTAATAATAGATCTTAAAACGGTTGGTAAAGAATATTCTAACTTTGAAATTCTGACAAAGTTCTTAGAATGTTTACCTGAAAGCTGGGACAACTTTTCAATGTGTCTCAAGCTGTCGAAAGATCTGAAATTAATGAATCTTTCTACCTTATATGGCACTATGCTTAATCATGAGCAATCGTGTCAGCTTAAGAAGAATCTTGCAAAAGATTTCAAAAGCACTCAAGTTGCTTTAATCTCAGAGGAGCCTACAACTCAACGAGCGGCTGTTACCATCACTGAGTTGAAAAGCAACTCTGAAAGATCATCGGATTCTGATTGTTCAGATCTCGATGAGTCCTTGGCCCTCCTAACTAAGAAGTTCAGGAGATTCGCCAAGAAGAAAATGTTTAGAAAGAATAAACCTTTTTCTCTCACTGACAAGCCTAGATCATCAACGCCTGTTGATAAGGCAACTGCTACTTGTTTCAACTGCGAAAAGATAGGACATTTTGCAAACGAGCGCAGGTCAAAGAAAGCCATGAAGAATTCAGCGTTCCCAAAGAAATTCTCTAACCAAAGTTCCAGAGAAGACAAATATGCAAAGCTGAAGGAACGTTATGCAAAGCTGAAAAGCTTTAAGAAAGGAAAAGGCTTGATAGCTGATTTTGATTGGGCTGATTCTGAAGAATCATCATCTTCATCTGACTCTGAAGATGAAGAAATAGCCAATCTATGTCTAATGGCCAAGATTGAAGAAGAGGAAGACCAGTCTAACATTCCCTCTACTTCAGCGTCTACTTCGGCCTCTACCTCTCAGGTATCTACCTCTTTCTTTACCAATATTTTAAATATTGAAGAAGCTGATAGTCTACGCAAGATCGATTTATTGACTACGAACTTATATGATGCCATGAATGGCAAAATGATTGCTGAAAATCAAAACCTTGATCTCGCTGAACAACTAAGAAAATGTCATCTTCAAATAGAAAAGCTTTCTAATATTGAAGAAAATTTTAAAGATCAAGTTCAACTAAATCAATTAGTCAAAATCGAACGAGCTGAGGCTATAGCTGCGTTGAAAGCTGAAAAATCTACTGTTGAAGGATGGTGTAATTCTTCAACAAAGATCACTGAGATAATCAAGTCTCAGATTCCACTAAGTGACAAACGTGGTTTGGGTTACGCTTATAAAACTCTAACACCAACCACTGATCGTTCCATGCTCTTATTTGGAACCTTCGTCTCTTCAGTCGCTGACACTTTATCCTCTCAGTGTTCCTCGTCCATAACTCCTATTCCTGAGGAAATACCTACCCGAGTCTTAGACAAAGGTAAAGGTATTGATGTTGAAAAACCTTCCTTAGTCTCTAAAGACAAAGGAAAAGGAATTGCTATTTACCAAAAACCTCAGAAGGGTATCTTAATACCTAAGTTGAATGCTTCAAAAGCTTTAGTAATTTATTCCTCTGGCTCAAGGACTCCAATCGCTGGATCTACTCAACATGGATCTATTCAGCGATCTACTCCTAGACTCAAAGTGGATGTTATTGGTAAGAAACATGTTGAACTGAAAGTTCCTCGTATTTCCAATGCCAAAGGTATACTTGATGCTGGTCCTTCCAATGTTAGAAAACCCACCCAGCATGCAAAAGTTCCTAAAACTACTTTTAGTTATAGGAAATGTTATCACTGTGGACTTAACGATCACATTGCTAGTAAGTGCCCCACAGCCACCAAAGCTGAAAAGATAGCTAAGGTGAAGATTGCCCCCAAGGCAAAGAAGACCACTGAGGTTAAGCAATTAACCAAAGTGAAGAATGACAAAGCTGAATCTTCAACTGCTGTGAAGAAGACTGTTGAACCTTCCATTCCAACGACTTCCACTGACAAACGCGTACACATGGTTCAGTGGGTGCCCAAGAAAAACTAATCTTTCTCTGTATTGCAGGTTAAGAAGGGTATCTGGTATCTCGATAGCGGATGCTCTAGACACATGACTGGTAAAAAGAACCTGCTCGCTGAATACAAGGAAGAGAAGGGTCCCTCTGTGACCTTTGGTGGAAATGGGAAAGGACACACCCGAGGGTTCGGTGTACTATCAAATGGTACAACAACTTTTCGAAGAGTCGCATACGTCGAAGGACTGAAGCATAATCTGTTAAGCATCAGTCAGCTTTGCGACATGGATAACAAAGTGATTTTCACTAAGGAATCCTGCTTTGTCACTGACAAAAAGGAGAAGATAGCTCTCAGCGGATATCGTTTGGAAAATGTTTATGTAATAAACATGGACTCAACCTCCACTGAGAACTCCTGTTTCTTTTCGAAGGCCTCATCTGATGTCAACTGGCTATGGCATAAGAGGCTATCTCATCTGAATTTCAAGACACTAAATACTCTTTCTTCTAAGGAGTTAGTCACTGGTCTACCTCAACACTCATACACCAAAGAGTCCTTATGTTCAGCGTGTGAGAAAGGGAAGCAGACCAAAGCAAGCTTTAAGTCTAAGCAAGTTTCCTCAGTGTCATCTCCTCTACAATTACTCCATATGGATTTGTTTGGCCCTGTTAACAAACAATCCATCGCTGGAAAGAAATATACACTGGTTATAGTTGATGAATTCTCTCGCTTCACATGGGTAATGTTTCTCCGTAACAAGAGTGACACCTCTGAAGAACTCATCACATCTGTCAGGAAGATGGAAACCCTGAACAACTTGACCGTTCGCTCAATAAGAAGTGATCACGGGACTGAATTCAAAAACAGTTCTCTTGATTCATTCTTTGAGAGCAAGGGTATTTCTCACAACTTTTCTTCGGTGAGAACACCGCAACAAAATGGAGTCGCTGAAAGAAGAAACCGTACGATCATTGAAGCTGCTAGATCAATGCTCAGCGATTCTCACCTGCCTACTCAGTTTTGGGCAGAAGCTGTCAACACTGCTTGTTTTACGCAAAACAGGTCGCTGATAGTTAAAAGATTCAAGAAGACGGCCTATGAACTGTTCCATGGGAGAAAGCCTTCAATTAGCTTTTTTCACATCTTCGGTTGTCAGTGTTTCATACTGAACAACAGAGATGCCCTTGGAAAGTTTGATCCTAAGGCTGATGATGGAATCTTTCTTGGATACTCCTCAGTGTCCAAAGCCTTCAGAGTCTTCAACCGTAGAAGAAACTATTCACGTCACGTTTGACGAGACCCGTTCAGCGAACTCGAAGCCATCCGCTGACACGGAAGAACTGAATCAATGGATGTTTTCTCATCTTGGTGATTCAGAAGATGTTCCCACTCGTCCTCCAAATCCTCATCCAGATGAAGATAATGATCCTATCATTATGCCAGGCATACAGACGAGTGAAGCTGAAGCGTCATGGGTCTCAGCTGTTCCTATTAATACAATATTCGCTGAACCATGTACTACTTCAGGTTTCCCATCTACTTCTCAGCAATCAGTGAACGAAATGCCAAATGCACCTTTTCCTGTCATAGCTGATTATCCAGAGATCGCTGAAGTCTCATCTTCAGCTGCTCCTGTTCAAATTGATTCAGCTAATGCTCCTGCTCAGCGATGGACTGCAAATCACCCAATCGATCAGATTCTTGGTGATCCCAACGCTGGTGTTCAGACACGACGAGGTTCAGGTAACATTTGTTTATTTGTTAACTTTATCTCACTGATTGAACCAAAGAAGGTAGATGATGCCCTCAAAGATCCAAACTGGGTCAGCGCTATGCAAGAAGAGCTGACTGAATTCAAAAGAAACAAAGTTTGGAAACTTGTTCGTAGACCAACAGACAAGTCAGTGATAGGCACTAAATGGGTCTATTGAAACAAGTTGGACGAACATGGAACTGTAACCCGCAACAAAGCTAGACTAGTTGCTCAGGGATACAGACAAGAGGAAGACATAGATTATGATGAAACTTTTGCTCCAGTAGCAAGACTGGAAGCAATTCGTCTTTTCTTAGCATATGCTGTACACAGAGACTTCAAGGTATATCAAATGGATGTCAAGTCAGCATTCCTTAACGGAAAGTTGAATGAAGAAGTCTACGTGGAACAACCACCAGGATTCTCAGATCCTAAGAATCCAGGTTATGTTTATAAGCTGGACAAGGCACTCTATGGGCTGAAGCAAGCTCCTCGTGCATGGTATGACACTCTTTCATCTTATCTCTTAAATGAAGACTTTGAGCGAGGTAAGATTGATAAAACTTTGTTTTTCAAGAAAGTGAAAGGTCATATTATTCTGGTTCAAATATATGTTGATGATATTATATTTGGTTCCACTAACCCTGATCTTTGTACTCGATTCTCTGAAAGAATGCAAGCTGAGTACAAAATGAGCATGATGGGTGAACTAACGTATTTCCTTGGTTTACAGATAAAGCAAAGTGATAAAGGAACCTTTATTAATCAGGGAAAGTATGTTAAAGATATGCTGAAAAAATATGATTTAACTCAAAGTTCAGCTATGAAAACCCCTATGGCACCACCGCTGACACTTGACAAGGATTCTAAAGGAGAACCTGTTAATGTCACGCTGTACCGTGGGATGATCGGATCTCTACTATATCTCACAACGAGCCGACCCGATATCATGTATGCCACGTGTTTATGTGTAAGATATCAAGCTTAACCAAAGGTATCTCATATGGTCGCTGTAAAGCGAATCTTTCGTTACCTCAAAGGTACAACGAATCTGGGTCTTTGGTATCCCAAGGACTCAGGATTCGATTTAACCGCCTATTCAGATAGTGATTTTGCAGGATGTAAAATGGATAGGAAAAGCACCACAGGAGGTTGTCAGCTCCTGGGTGGAAAGCTGGTGAGTTGGACAAGTAAAAAGCAAACATCAGTGTCCACCTCAACTGCTAAAGCTGAGTATGTAGCCGCTGGAAGCTGTTGTTCTCAAGTCCTGTGGATGAGAAATCAACTATTGGACTATGACCTTCAGCTATCTAAAATTCCAATCTATAGTGACAGCACAAGTGCCATCGCTATAGCCAACAATCCAGTGCTACACTCAAAGACAAAACATATCGAAATCAGGTATCATTTTATCAGAGACCACGTGATGAATGGTGATATCGAACTTCATTTTATATCAACTGATTTTCAGTTAGCTGATCTTTTTACCAAACCTCTTGATGAGACAAGATTCAATTTTCTCATCAGCGAGCTTGGAATGCTGAACTTTGAAGAGTAAAATCTTCAGCGGTTCACATTTGATTAGTTAATTACTTGTTGATAAACCTCAGTGTTATATTTGTATAATGACAAGTGATTCAGTGATAAAAATGAACTTTTATAACCCATCCTATCATCAACTCTCTGGACAATCTGATTCGCTGATATCCAGGTATGTTATTCTATCTCTGACACTCGCATGTAGATGCAAGATTTCAAAACAAGCGTTCATCGCTGAACTCCTTACGTTCTCAGCGATACCTTTGAAATTTCTCACACACCTCGCTGATATTTCTATAATCAGCGCTTCATATTTTTCAAAACATCCCTGAGTTTTTCAAAACCTCAGAGACATTTTTTTTCAATGTGAAAGGACGTTTCTTACGTCATCCTTACAGGATAAACCCTGACACGTTTCTCTGACACACGTTTGCACGTTCGTTTTAATCGTCCAATCAAATGCTAACACGTGTCCGTGTCATGATGAAAAACTTTTCCCGCTCATAGTTTTTCTCTCTCCTCTCATTCTATAAATACTCCTCGAGTATTTGTTTTTCCTCTTTACGCGAACAAAACTCCTAAACTTCTCTCGAATTTTTGAAGATCAACTGTTGCTCCTACAAACCAGAAACTGTTCCTCTTCTTCTTCCTTAGAAACTCAAGCAGATATGTCTCAGGATATGGCTGTGGCTGATACTCAGGTCACTGAAACTGATATTCCAAAGGCATCACAGGCCAGGTTCGCTCTGAACCAAATACACTTTCAGAACAACAACCCTTATGCCCTTCTGGAATTCCCCGAAAACAGACGCGTCAGACATCTGGACGACGCTGTCAATTTCCTTACTCATTGTCCCATCTTCTCAGCCCTTACCCTTTATCCTCAAGCTGATAAACACCTACTCCGCCAGTTCTGGTATTCTGCAAGAACGGCTCAGTTTGCCTCTGCCAAGAACCCTAATAAGACCATCAGTGCCATTGCCTTTGACACTGATCATGGAACCTTCAAAATAACACTTGGCAACCTGAGGCACGCCCTGAACCTTCCCACCGAAACCGAAGAAAAATCCTTCGTTTCCCTCCCTGACCCCAAAAAGAGCTCCGCTGATAAGGAGGCAATCATAGCCTTCTTCGATGCGATGAAGTACGCATGGGATCTGGGAAGAGATGGTCTTCCAGACAAGAAGCTGGCAATTATGAAGAAGTCAAAAATGCCCAGCGAGATGAACTTCATCTTTGCTCATCTCATCAGCTGTCTGACCGCCAAATCCAGATCGTCTGACCAGGCCTCCCAGCCTCAACAAGCTATGGGGTATTCCTTGCTGAAGGGACTCCACATAGACTGGGCGAAGATAATCTTCGAAGACATGTTGCTGCGTGTCACCGCTGACCCTCGTCCGACATGGGTTGCATATCCAAGGTTCATCAGTGTGTGGTTGCAACAGGCATTAGGAGATGCCTATCCTCAAGTTGGGGACCTGAAGCTCCCTCAACTAGGGCTGAAGGTTCTCGACTTCAAGCCGCTGGAACACGAGGTACGTCTTTCTGCTCTCTTATCTCTTCTAAGACAACCTTCTTCTACTTCTGTGGCTCCTTCAGCGACAATTCCCCTCGCTGATACACGGGCCACAACAACCACTCCTAAGAAAAGGAAACACTCTTGAGCCTCTCTTGACTCCAAAAGAGCCAAGAAAACCAAGGAGCAACCCTCCCAGCAACTTCTTGCTGAAGATTCCCCGACTCAACCTTCATATGAGTCGCTGGAAGCTTTCGCGGTACGCTCTGCCGCAGCTGCTCAAACCATCCCTACCATCCCTACCTCAGCGTCTCTACACGCTGAAGTTCAGAACTTGGACACTACCCCACCTCCTCTTGTCTCTCAAAAGACTCTAGGAACGTTTCTCAGTGTTGTCCACACTGAACCTGCTACCCAACCTACATTCTCAGCCTCCGCTTCTCCATCTATTCCTTTGTTCTCTATTCCACCTTTCCTCAACCCAACTACCACGACGACCATTCTTCCTGAAGCTACAACTGCTTCACTAGGAGGAATGGGTGTAAGACCTACAGGATTCGTCATGCCTCAGGGAAATCTTGCCAGTGACATGGAACATTTCTCAGGGCACAACGATTTTGATGACTTCAGCAATCCTCCACCTGCAGGTACACCAAATCCCCTAAACACTGTGACTAAACCCAATACTTCTGAGCTTTCCTTTGTTCACAAGTCCTTATCTGTTACAGGTCTTACTTTGGGCGACATCAACGCGTCCCTGAAAAGCTTGGATACAAAGGTCGAAAGTCTCACCACAACCATTTCTGATAACTCAAAGGCTGTAACAAACGCTGGAGAGTCTATCACGTCGCTGACCAAAGTGGTTGAAGCTAAAGCCTCCAAAGCTGAACTCGAGAAAGTTGATGAAGCAATCGGTTCGTTTGCAAAGATCCAAGCTGACGTATATATGGATTATGCAACTCTGAAAACCAAGGTATCTACGATGTCCAGCGATTTATCAACGCTGAAGACATAGGTTTCATCTATGCAGGGAGATTTCAGCTCTGTCAAGTCTGATATTGAGTCGATGAAGCAGCTGCTGCAGGATATTCTGAACAGTCAACGTAAAACTGCTCCTGCTCCTTCTCCGTTCTCAAAAGCTGACCGTGACAAGCTTATCAAGATGCCCAACACCCTAACTGGTCTAGAAAACAGTTTAGGTGAGCTCCTAACCTACGTTGGTTTCCCTGGCCCAGAAGACAGAGAACCAACCCCTACTGCTGCAACCAAGGGTGCTTCCTCCCACTCTCCCTCACATCATGAGGAAGGGGGGGAGAAGAATAATGAAGACCTTCCCCATGGATCTGAGGGGAAGAAGACATATGAAAACGTTGCAGCTGCTACAACATCTGCTGAACCTCTTGGAGATGCTGCACCTCAGGGAACTGATCACCCTGAGGGAACCGATAAGCTCGCCTCTGCTTTTGAGGGGGAGCAAATCGAAGAAGTTGCTGATGAGTCATAATCCGAAACTGAAGACGATGAGCCCGTCGACATCGCTGACAACGAACCATCATCAGATGATAATGATGATGATGATTATGATGCTGATGACGATGCCTTCTTCGTTGCTAGAAAGACTCCAGCGCTTAAAGGCATTGTGCTGAAAGAACCAACAGGGGAGCGGACAAAGACCTCAGCGTCTGAACCGGCTGGCAAAGGCAAAGGCGTCTCTGAAGACGAAAATCTGATGATCGTGCTTCAAGAGCCATTCGTCAGGTACTTTAAACTTTACCTTGTCTACATCCCTCCTCTATACACTTTTCAGCTCCACTCAAAAGCCTATACACAACCCACTTCACTGTTCTTAAAAGAAAGATCGCTGTGTTTCAGACAGTCCTCTCCCCTACTTGAGGATCCCAAAGAACCAGCTGCTGATAAAGCTGTGGAAATAATCCCAGTCTTGGATTTAATCACCGAGACTGATGATGCTGAAGAACAGACTCTCTTACACTCCAGAAGACCTTCCTTGGCTCCTCAGCAACCAAGTGAAGATGTACAGAGAAGAAGAGAAGAAATGATAAAACGACTCGAGGATCAGTGAATCATCTTGCCCCCGCCTAAAAAATACAAGATCTCAAACCAAGAAATAGCTGATCATCTCGAAGCTGAACGTCAACTCGCTGACAGGAAGAAAGCCGAAGAAAAAGACAAGGCTCTCGCCATTCAGCTTGCTCAAGAAGCAGTCAAATACCCCAAGCTGAAACGTGTGCCTATTCAGGTTCAACGTAAGCTCTGGGAAGAAGCTCACAAGATCAAGGAGAAGAAGACGCATGTCTCTCAGCACACCCTCGAATGGAGCATAGATAGAGTGCACTTCAGATATCGACCAACGAAGATTAACAAGGTATTTGTCTCTGGAAGAACAACTATCGGAGTACCTATTGTTAATGTTCGTGTAATCAGAGAGGATAAATCAACTGAAGATTTTGCTGCTGAAGCCATTGAAAAATATGGTCTCTCTGAATGGTTGGAAATGAGGTTGGCTATCCAGACGTCCAAATCAAGCTACAAAGATCATTTCGAAAAGCTGATAAATCGACAAATCGATCTTGTATCTTCATGCGTGGATATACCTCCTCCTCCTAATCTTAAGCCTAAAAGAAAAAGAGCTACTTCAAGGAAGAAACTTCAAGACTCAGATTCAGGACATGTTATTCGAAATGAAACTGGCATCGGTTTCTCACGAGCTGAAGTGCTTGGTCCTGACCCTGATCTCTCTACCCTTGATCTAACTCTGCCACCAGCTGAAGATTTCGTCGCTGGTAAAGTAGTCAGCAATCCTTATGGAATATTTTTTTATCGACTACGACGGACGAAAGTGCTTTCAAAGGATGAGTGAGCTGAAAGATGCTCCACTCCAACATCTCAAAGATCTCATCTGGTGGTGCAACTTCAAGAAGGACATTCAAGCTCAACACCTAAAGCCCTTGATTTTCGAAGAAGCGCTAAACAAAAGAAAACAAGGTGAAACGGTCCCTGACTGGATGATTCCCACAAACAAGACCCTTGAAGAACTTCTCATCAAGGAAGAACCACAGTAAGCTGATAGGATCTCCTTTATCTATGTTATCAGTTATACTTTTGTACTTGTAAAATATTTCGCTTGTACTTGTAATCTTTCATCTTTCCTTGTAATAAAATGCAAATTTAAAGAAAGATTTCAGCGAACGTACTTTACTCCACTCAGTACAGAAAAGATCCCAGAAAACAGTAAAAGGGACAAATATGTTATTAGTTCTTTTTTTCCTTATGTTTTCACTGAATAGCAATTCTCTCTGTTGCTATGTCATAATCAAATAGGGGGAGATTGTTGATCCAAACCCTCAGTAATTTGATAATGACCCTCTCTATATTCTACTTAGTGAATATTGTAAGTAAACTATGTATTAGAGTTTCACTATCGCTGATAAGTACCAAGACTCAGGATTCGATTTAACCGCCTATTCAGATAGTGATTTTGCAGGATGTAAAATGGATAGGAAAAGCACCACAGGAGGTTGTCAGCTCCGGGGTGGAAAGCTGGTGAGTTGGACAAGTAAAAAGCAAACATCAGTGTCCACCTCAACTGCTAAAGCTGAGTATGTAGCCGCTGGAAGCTGTTGTTCTCAAGTCCTGTGGATGAGAAATCAACTATTGGACTATGACCTTCAGCTATCTAAAATTCCAATCTATTGCGACAGCACAAGTGCCATCGCTATAGCCAACAATCCAGTGCTACACTCAAAGACAAAACATATCGAAATCAGGTATCATTTTATCAGAGACCACGTGATGAATGGTGATATCGAACTTCATTTTATATCAACTGATTTTCAGTTAGCTGATCTTTTTACCAAACCTCTTGATGAGACAAGATTCAATTTTCTCATCAGCGAGCTTGGAATGCTGAACTTTGAAGAGTAAAATCTTCAGCGGTTCACATTTGATTAGTTAATTACTTGTTGATAAACCTCAGTGTTATATTTGTATAATGACAAGTGATTCAGTGATAAAAATGAACTTTTATAACCCATCCTATCATCAACTCTCTGGACAATCTGATTCGCTGATATCCAGGTATGTTATTCTATCTCTGACACTCGCATGTAGATGCAAGATTTCAAAACAAGCGTTCGTCGCTGAACTCCTTACGTTCTCAGCGATACCTTTGAAATTTCTCACACACCTCGCTGATATTTCTATACTCAGCGCTTCATATTTTTCAAAACATCCCTGAGTTTTTCAAAACCTCAGAGACATTTTTTTTCAATGTGAAAGGACGTTTCTTACGTCATCCTTACAGGATAAACCCTGACACGTTTCTCTGACACACGTTTGCACGTTCGTTTTAATCGTCCAATCAAATGCTAACACGTGTCCGTGTCATGATGAAAAACTTTTCCCGCTCATAGTTTTTCTCTCTCCTCTCATTCTATAAATACTCCTCGAGTATTTGTTTTTCCTCTTTACGCGAACAAAACTCCTAAACTTCTCTCGAATTTTTGAAGATCAACTGTTGCTCCTACAAACCAGAAACTGTTCCTCTTCTTCTTCCTTAGAAACTCAAGCAGATATGTCTCAGGATATGGCTGTGGCTGATACTCAGGTCACTGAAACTGATATTCCAAAGGCATCACAGGTCAGGTTCGCTCTGAACCAAATACACTTTCAGAACAACAACCCTTATGCCCTTCTGGAATTCCCCGAAAACAGACGCGTCAGACATCTGGACGACGCTGTCAATTTCCTTACTCATTGTCCCATCTTCTCAGCCCGTACCCTTTGTCCTTAAGCTGATAAACACCTACTCCGCCAGTTCTGGTATTCTGCAAGAACGGCTCAGTTTGCCTCTGCCAAGAACCCTAATAAGACCATCAGTGCCATTGCCTTTGACACTGATCATGGAACCTTCAAAATAACACTTGGCAACCTGAGGCACGCCCTGAACCTTCCCACCGAAACCAAAGAAAAACCCTTCGTTTCCCTCCCTGACCCCAAAAAGAGCTCCGCTGATAAGGAGGCAATCATAGCCTTCTTCGATGCGATGAAGTACGCATGGGATCTGGGAAGAGATGGTCTTCCAGACAAGAAGCTGACAATTATGAAGAAGTCAAAAATGCCCAGCGAGATGAACTTCATCTTTGCTCATCTCATCAGCTGTCTGACCGCCAAATCCAGATCGTCTGACCAGGCCTCCCAGCCTCAACAAGCTATGGGGTATTCCTTGCTGAAGGGACTCCACATAGACTGGGCGAAGATAATCTTCGAAGACATGTTGCTGCGTGTCACCGCTGACCCTCGTCCGACATGGGTTGCATATCCAAGGTTCATCAGTGTGTGGTTGCAACAGGCATTAGGAGATGCCTATCCTCAAGTTGGGGACCTGAAGCTCCCTCAACTAGGGCTGAAGGTTCTCGACTTCAAGCCGTTGGAACACGAGGTACGTCTTTCTGCTCTCTTATCTCTTCTAAGACAACCTTCTTCTACTTCTGTGGCTCCTTCAGCGACAATTCCCCTCGCTGATACACGGGCCACAACAACCACTCCTAAGAAAAGGAAACACTCTCGAGCCTCTCTTGACTCCAAAAGAGCCAAGAAAACCAAGGAGCAACCCTCCCAGCAACTTCTTGCTGAAGATTCCCGACTCAACCTTCACATGAGTCGCTGGAAGCTTTCGCGGTACGCTCTGCCGCAGCTGCTCAAACCATCCCTACCATCCCGACCTCAGCGTCTCTACACGCTGAAGTTCAGAACTTGGACACTACCCCACCTCCTCTTGTCTCTCAAAAGACTCTAGGAACGTTTCTCAGTGCTGTCCACACTGAACCTGCTACCCAACCTACATTCTCAGCCTCCGCTTCTCCATCTATTCCTTTGTTCTCTATTCCACCTTTCCTCAACCCAACTACCACGACGACCATTCTTCCTGAAGCTACAGTTGCTTCACTAGGAGGAATGGGTGTAAGACCTACAGGATTCGTCATGCCTCAGGGAAATCTTGCCAGTGACATGGAACATTTCTCAGGGCACAACGATTTTGATGACTTCAGCAATCCTCCACCTGCAGGTACACCAAATCCCCTAAACACTGTGACTAAACCCAATACTTCTGAGCTTTCCTTTGTTCACAAGTCCTTATCTGTTACAGGTCTTACTTTGGGCGACATCAACGCGTCCCTGAAAAGCTTGGATACAAAGGTCGAAAGTCTCACCACAACCATTTCTGATAACTCAAAGGCTGTAACAAACGCTGGAGAGTCTATCACGTCGCTGACCAAAGTGGTTGAAGCTAAAGCCTCCAAAGCTGAACTCGAGAAAGTTGATGAAGCAATCGGTTCGTTTGCCAAGATCCAAGCTGACGTATATATGGATTATGCAACTCTGAAAACCAAGGTATCTACGATGTCCAGCGATTTATCAACGCTGAAGACATAGGTTTCATCTATGCAGGGAGATTTCAGCTCTGTCAAGTCTGATATTGAGTCGATGAAGCAGCTGCTGCAGGATATTCTGAACAGTCAACGTAAAACTGCTCCTGCTCCTTCTCCGTTCTCAAAAGCTGACTGTGACAAGCTTATCAAGATGCCCAACACCCTAACTGGTCTAGAAAACAGTTTAGGTGAGCTCCTAACCTACGTTGGTTTCCCTGGCCCAGAAGACAGAGAACCAACCCCTACTGCTGCAACCAAGGGTGCTTCCTCCCACTCTCCCTCACATCATGAGGAAGGGGGGAGAAGAATAATGAAGACCTTCCCCATGGATCTGAGGGGAAGAAGACATATGAAAACGTTGCAGCTGCTACAACATCTGCTGAACCTCTTGGAGATGCTGCACCTCAGGGAACTGATCACCCTGAGGGAACCGATAAGCTCGCCTCTGCTTTTGAGGGGGAGCAAATCGAAGAAGTTGTTGATGAGTCATAATCCGAAACTGAAGACGATGATCCCGTCGACATCGCTGACAACGAACCATCATCGGATGATAATGATGATGATGATTATGATGCTGATGACGATGCCTTCTTCGTTGCTAGAAAGACTCCAGCGCTTAAAGGCATTGTGCTGAAAGAACCAACAGGGGAGCGGACAAAGACCTCAGCGTCTGAACCGGCTGGCAAAGGCAAAGGCGTCTCTGAAGACGAAAATCTGATGATCGTGCTTCAAGAGCCATTCGTCAGGTACTTTAAACTTTACCTTGTCTACATCCCTCCTCTATACACTTTTCAGCTCCACTCAAAAGCCTATACACAACCCACTTCACTGTTCTTAAAAGAAAGATCGTTGTGTTTCAGACAGTCCTCTCCCCTACTTAAGGATCCCAAAGAACCAGCTGCTGATAAAGCTGTGGAAATAATCCCAGTCTTGGATTTAATCACCGAGACTGATGATGCTGAAGAACAGACTCTCTTACACTCCAGAAGACCTTCCTTGGCTCCTCAGCAACCAAGTGAAGATGTACAGAGAAGAAGAGAAGAAATGATAAAACGACTCGAGGATCAGCGAATCATCTTGCCCCCGCCTAAAAAATACAAGATCTCAAACCAAGAGATAGCTGATCATCTCGAAGCTGAACGTCAACTCGCTGACAGGAAGAAAGCCGAAGAAAAAGACAAGGCTCTCGCCATTCAGCTTGCTCAAGAAGCAGTCAAATACCCCAAGCTGAAACGTGTGTCTATTCAGGTTCAACGTAAGCTCTGGGAAGAAGCTCACAAGATCAAGGAGAAGAAGACGCATGTCTCTCAGCACACCCTCGAATGGAGCATAGATAGAGTGCACTTCAGATATCGACCAGCGAAGATTAACGAGGTATTTGTCTCTGGAAGAACAACTATCGGAGTACCTATTGTTAATGTTCGTGTAATCAGAGAGGATAAATCAACTGAAGATTTTGCTGCTGAAGCCATTGAAAAATATGGTCTCTCTGAATGGTTGGAAATGAGGTTGGCTATCCAGACGTCCAAATCAAGCTACAAAGATCATTTCGAAAAGCTGATAAATCGACAAATCGATCTTGTATCTTCATGCGTGGATATACCTCCTCCTCCAAATCTTAAGCCTAAAAGAAAAAGAGCTACTTCAAGGAAGAAACTTCAAGACTCAGATTCAGGACCTGTTATTCGAAATGAAACTGGCATCGGTTTCTCACGAGCTGAAGTGCTTGGTCCTGACCCTGATCTCTCTACCCTTGATCTAACTCTGCCACCAGCTGAAGATTTCGTCGCTGGTAAAGTAGTCAGCAATCCTTATGGAATATTTTTTATCGACTACGACGGACGAAAGTGCTTTCAAAGGATGAGTGAGCTGAAAGATGCTCCACTCCAACATCTCAAAGATCTCATCTGGTGGTGCAACTTCAAGAAGGACATTCAAGCTCAACACCTAAAGCCCTTGATTTTCGAAGAAGCGCTAAACAAAAGAAAACAAGGTGAAATGGTCCCTGACTAGATGATTCCCACAAACAAGACCCTTGAAGAACTTCTCATCAAGGAAGAACCACAGTAAGCTGATAGGATCGCCTTTATCTATGTTATCAGTTATACTTTTGTACTTGTAAAATATTTCGCTTGTACTTGTAATCTTTCATCTTTCCTTGTAATAAAATGCAAATTTAAAGAAAGATTTCAGCGAACGTACTTTACTCCACTCAGTACAGAAAAGATCCCAGAAAACAGTAAAAGGGACAAATATGTTATTAGTTCTTTTTTTCCTTATGTTTTCACTGAATAGCAATTCTCTCTGTTGCTATGTCATAATCAAATAGGGGGAGATTGTTGATCCAAACCCTCAGTAATTTGATAATGACCCTCTCTATATTCTACTTAGTGAATATTGTAAGTAAACTATGTATTAGAGTTTCACTATCGCTGATAAGTACCAAGACTCAATTCGGTACCGCTGATAGGAACTTTAGCTCTTTAGTTTAAACACTCAGCGAACTCTATTCATCCCCCAAGCTCTGAGCCTGTTCAGTCTTGAGGATGATCGCTGAGGTTTTCATATATTGTTCAGCGTAACTGCTCACCACTCATGTTCCTAGGAACATAATATATTCTTATGAATATTAGCTCTGAGCCTGTTCAGACCTTTTGGTGATCGCTGACAATACGATCTGTTTACTTATGATCTCTGAAGACGAGTTTCACGTCAACATAGGTTCTACGCTGAAGTCGAAGATCAAGCTCAAGAACCAGCGACAAGTCTCCTAATGAACTGATGCGGATCAGCGAAGACTCAGATTTGTCCACTCTACGTGAAGTATTCAGTACAAGACTTCAAGCCATCGCTGAACTTATCACTCGCTGATAAGTCCCTGATTCAACGATAAGCTGATCATGAAGTCCTCCGTACAAAGTACGTTTGTCTTAATCCCCCTTGCACGACTGCGTACGATCTGTCAGAAAAGAACCTTCTTATTGTCTGAAGCCGTATAAACCACTCTGATTCTACACTGTTCATACATGCTCTACTAAGGTTGTCTACTCATTCAGAATCTATGACCAATCAGCATGTGACACGTGTAAAGTATATTCTGCCATGCATTAAATGCATGCAGTATATAAGAAGACTTCCCACTTCATTTTTGAAGTACTCTTGATAACTCTGGCCAAGAAGTCTCATAAGATAAGATTTTATTAGTGATTTCCTTATCTTTCTTAGTGCAAGAATCTGTGTGTTCCAACTTGTTTAGATTTAGGATTTATCCTTAATCTTGTTCCGTAACAAGCTGTAAATTGTTAATGATTTATCAATAAACAATTTAGAAAGTAAAAACTTGTGCATTTGTATTCAACCCCCCCCCCCCCCCTTCTACAAATTAGTATATCCCTTTAGGGACCAACACGATTAAACTTTCTAAAAAGTCTACTAGTAATGTTTCCCTCTAAATCTTCTTAGAGCTAAAAAAATGGTTTCGAAGCTACGCCGTCGGAGAAAGGTTGATGTGTTGCCGGAGAAGACTTGCGTCGCCGGAGTAGAAGGTGTGTCGCCGGCTGGAAGTGAGACGCGATGGGGGAAGGTGTGGGAGAGTGGTGATGGAAGTGAGAGGCGTGAGGAAGTAAGGTTTTTAGTCTGTGTTTTTTTAAGGGTATAAATGCCCTATTTTTCATCTTAATGTGGACAACACCTCTAACCCAACTGTGCGAATAAGCCTAAATCTGTGCGATTAAGTCGCAAGTAAACACCCAAAAATGTCTGTACGAATAAGCCGATTTTCTCTTTAAGTCACAAGTAAACACACCCTAAGTATTATTAATGTGACTCATTTCCACTATTAAAATTTTTAGGTAAAAATGTGATACATATACTATGATTTATTATTAAGGTATAGTTAAAAGATAAATCCAACATGTTAGAGTATTAATGTCAATATGTGTAGTTCAGGGTCCTTTCTGTAATTATGTGTAACTTACCTTGTATAAATAGTCTCTTAGGGTTTCATTATTAGGTTAGACACTTCATTTGTATTACTCTCTCAATATATGAAAACGGCTGATTCTGCCACCATCTCAAGTGTGTCTCTCTCAATCTATCAACCTACTCACATATTCTAACATGGTATCAGAGCTCTAGGTAAGCATCCTCAACTATCTTTCAGATCTGCATTCTCAAGTTATTTCCCTTATTTTGCTGCTGTCGATTTTGCTCAGAAAATCCATTCTCTGTTGGTTTTTTGACAAAATTTCAAGTTTTAAAGTTGCTCAGAATATCATCACGAACCTACGTACCAATTTTCAGCCAAAACCGACCTGTTTTGCAAAACCCGACTCAAGAACACCATACATTCATCCAAGTTGCAACGCACACACTCATCCAAGTCGCAACTGACCATTGCGACTTGGTACTGTTCATGACCACTGCGACTTCGTACTATTCACCTCCAAATCGCAACTGACCACTGCGACTTCGTACTATTCACCTCCAAATCGCAACTGACCACTGCGACTTCGTACTATTCACCTCCAAATCGCAACTGACCACTGCGACTTCGTACTATTCACAACCCCATATCTCAACTGACCATTGCGACTTGGTACTATTCACAACCCCATATCTCAACTGACCATTGCGACTTGGTACTGTTCATGACCCCATATCTCAACTGACCATTGCGACTTGGTACTATTCACAACCCCATATCTCAACTGACCATTGCGACTTGGTACTGTTCACAACCCCAGTTACTTGCGACAA
Organism: Saussurea involucrata; assembly: GCA_033807775.1. Taxonomy (NCBI): domain Eukaryota; kingdom Viridiplantae; phylum Streptophyta; class Magnoliopsida; order Asterales; family Asteraceae; genus Saussurea; species Saussurea involucrata. Next base: position 160,091,876 of record CM066321.1, on the reverse strand, counting down.
GTACTGTTCACACTCCAGTTAGTTACGACATACCCTCTTATCGCAGTCTTCTCATATCGCAACCTGCCTGCACCACTTAAATGGCTCTCAGTACCGAGTCTCAATACAGTGACTGCTCATATTGTCACTCTACTTCTCATCTTCTTCTCAACTGCCCAAATCGACAATGTCGCTGGTGCGGGATCACACAGCCACAACACTATGGGTCTGACTGTCTAAACCATCCAAGGAACTCAGGTAATCAACAACACTCCAGTCATCAAAAGCAACAACGCACTACGGATCAATCTCGCAAGACTCCTCTACGCCAATCTCAGTCATATGTTGGATCAATCTCTCCACACTCCTCTACTCCAGCAACTCAGACACCGCAAGAGCTTGTGGAACTTCTACGCTAAAACCAAGACCAAATAAAGCGACCCATGACAGGTTCTATGGGTATGCATAACACCAACTCATCACCTATGCATAACACCAACTCATCACCTGACCCTCTGGCACTCCTGCGACAAAACCAAGACCTAATAGAGCGCCTCTTGACAGGTTCTATGGGAATGAATTCTCAGTGCAATATCTCAGCACCAGGCAATCCTTGGCTATTCGACTCTGGTTGCTGTAACCACATGACACCTAAGGCTGACGGGTTTATCTCTAAGCAAACCTCCAGCATGTACTCATCAGTCCGCACTGCGGATGACACTCGGTTACCCGTATCTTTCAGTGGAACTGTATCTACCACCAACCTTCAATTACCTGATGTGCTACATATTCCAAACTTATCTCTGAGTCTGATTTCTATCACTCAACTTATGGAATCCGGCCTAATTGTTTTGTTTCATCCTACTGGTTGTGTTGTGCAGGATCCAAAGACCAAACAGATCCTTGGAGTAGGCCGTAAAGTTGGTCGGATGGTTGAAGTGGCCTATCTCCGTCTCCCCTTACAATCCTCAAATCATGTTGCCTCTGTTTCCAGTACCCCTTCCTTTGAATTGTGGCATAAACGACTTGGACATTTATCTCTAGCTAGGATAAAACTGTTAGCTAGTTCAGGACTGTTAGGCAACACCTCTTCTGAAAACATTTCTTGCTTATCCTGTCAACTTGGCAAACACCATGCCTTACCTTTTCAACTAAATGAACTTAATTCTGCTTCCCCTTTTGACCTCATTCACTCTGATGTTTGGGGCCAGCCCCACATCCATCCATGGGGGGTTATAGATACTTCGTTATCTTTATCGATGATCACACACGCTTTACATGGATATATCTCATGAAACAGCGCTCCGAACTACCTCAAATCTACATCACCTACGCTCGTATGATCCAAACCCAGTTTTCCAAACCTATAAAGATTCTTCGAGCAAATAATGCTATGGAATACAAAGAATCTTCTCTCCTCTCTTTTCTTAGATCTCAGGGTACTCTTTCTCAGTACTCCTGTCCAGGCACCTCTCCGCAAAATGGACGTGCAGAACGTAAACATCGCCACATCCTCGATACTGTTCGTACTCTATTAATCTCAGCCAAGTGTCCAGAACGTTTTTGGGGCGAAGCTGCCTTCACGGCTATCTACACCATCAACCGTCACCCGAGTCCCATCCTCAATCAAAAGTCTCCCTATGAAATTCTCCATGGGGTCTCCCCTGCATATGAACTCCTAAAAGTATGGGGTTGTGCCTGCTTTGTTCAGTTGCAACCTCATGAACACACCAAACTTGAACCTCGTTCTCGCTTATGCTGCTTTATTGGCTACGGTATTGAACACAAAGGTTATCGTTGTTGGGATCCAATCTCTAAAAGACTACGTATATCCCGTCATGTCACATTCTGGGAACATCTTCCCTTCTCAACAGTGTCCAAATCTCAAGACATACCCAATCCTTCCACTTCCTTCTTCACTGATAACTCTATCTCTTTGGACTCACTACAATTTGATTCCATACTGACCTCACCATATGTCCCACCTCCTTCTAACTCACCTCCATCTGAGCTTTATTCTGTGCCATCTGTTCCACCTTCTTCCGCCTCTTCTCAACCAGAACCTTCATCTGTTCCATCTGAACCGTCACCGGCCCCATCTGTGCCATCTGATCACGATCAATCATCTGCACCAATTCCATGTACTACTTCTGAGCCATCTGCTGAATCTATGGATCCTAGCTCCTCTCAACCACAAGATGAAGCACAATCCATGAATGATTAGAAACTTTTTCAACCGTATGGTAAATCAAAAGATTTGATGTTCGGTGTGTATCCAACCGACGGTAAATGGAAAATGGATTTGCCGGCCATGAAACTCATACGGCAAATATGCCGTTCGAATTTGCACAAGGCAATTGTTTGATCCCACCACTATCTACATTGTTTATTTGATTTAATTACCATATATAGTAACACACACACACACACACACACACATATATATATATATATATATATATATATATATATATGGCAAAAGATCGTATGAGAAGTTGAGGTTAACGTCAGAAGCGCGAGAAGTGGATTTGAATCGTTGATCACTATTAATCAAATGCGACTTAAAAGAGAATTGTTCCGGTGCATCTCGGTGCATCTCATCCTAATGTGCATCCATTTCTCATCCGACGATTGTTAACCACTTCTCACGCTACTCACATTAACCTCAACTTTTCATCGGAACCAACTATATATATATATATATATATATATATATATATATATATATATATATATATATAGAGAGAGAGAGAGAGAGAGAGAGAGAGAGAGAGGCTCCGTAAAATGCAAACCTTGCATTTGTTGCACCCCTTTACAAACCCATCTCAACCATTGATATGTCCATGTCATTTAGTATTTTATTAAAATAAAAAATATTGTTTAGGGTTAATATAGTAAATTGACAAATACAGATTTTTTGGTTATTTTTGGATAATATCGTAACTGATAGAACTAATAAATCATTTCCTAAATTTTTGCCTAACATATAATTTATCTAATATTTTGTCATTATCTTTAGAATCCTCTCTAGCATGATCATCTTCTCCAGCGTATTATTCACAATATTCATATTCTCCAGATATGCAATCCAACCTGTATCATATATCCAGTAATTAATAGATAACCATAAATTTTATCAAACAGGTTCATGCGTGCCTTTTAATGTGCATCATTAATACCATTTGCATATATGAAACAATCAAAAGGTAGAACATTTGCATATATGCAGGTTCATATGTGCCTTTTAATGTGCATCATTAATACCATTTGCATATATGCAACAATCAAAAGGTAGAACATTTACATATATGCAACCATTTGCATATATGCAACATTCAAAGGGTAGAACATTTGCATATATGCAACCATCAACCCGGTAGAACATCTACATATATGCAACCATCAAACGGTAGAACATTTGCATATATGCAACCATCAAAACGGTGGAACAACTGCATATACAAAAAAATTATGTATGATTACCTACCAAAAACTTCTTCTTGATCTGTTACCTTTTTTCGATGTTTCATCCCTAAGCTTATCTCGTTCAACATCATTCCCATCTGCATCTAAGCACACTTTTTTTTGAAAGGCAAGATATTTCTTATTACCAACCAAAAAGATAATAATTCACCCAATACACCAACCACCCATTACAAATCAAACCCAACACCTGCAACAAAAAGTAGCCATCGAAATCCAAATAGAGAGCCACAAAATAGAAATAAAATAACAAACAGTGACCAAAGACCCACCCCTGCTGCTTGCGAGATGCAAACGACATAGCACACTGGGTTCTCCTTTATGGCTTTATGGCTCAGATGGTGTTGTAACGATTCATGGGAAGGTATTAGACGAAGGTGCTGAGATGGGAATAACTGACACGCCAGAAATGTTGTTTGCGGAGAGTATAACGGTGGTAATGTGCGACTTCCGACCGGTGATACACCGCCGTTGACAGCGTCCGGATCTGTTAAGGATGGGGGAAGAGGATGAGAGATGGTGGATGAGATATTCATCCAGGCTGTCAATTTGATATTCATCCGAGATATTAGGGATTGCATATATGGTCAATTTGAAATCCCAATTTGTGTTCCAATTTTGCCCTTCCTGCTTCTTTTACTTTTTCAGTTTTGGTAACCATAAATCAGATATTTACCATTCATACCCTTATTTAATCTAGACCATTAGATGAAAAAAATAAAAGGTTAGGATTAGTTTGTAAGGGGTGCAACAAATGCAAGGTTTGCATTTGATTTGCCCTCTATATATATATATATATATATATATATATGTAAATGCATATTACAATTAAGCATTGTGAAACAAGAAAAATCTATTATTTGTCTAACAAAATATAACTTACATGACTTATATCTAGAGGTTGATTGGTTCTTTTCAATTGTAAATGAAAATATAAAATAATTAGTCGACCGATTGTTATAAAAGTAGACACTAAATATTTAAGCAATATTACATTGAGTCGGATAACACCATAAGAAACCTAAACAATGAATTGGAGATTAACAAAAAAACACAGAAATTAATCATTTGATTAATACTTCGAGAAGCATAACGAGAATCAAAATATCAATCTAGGTAAGAGTTGAATTATGAGCAAAACAAAACCATTCAATGTAAACAAAACAGAAAATCTATTCAATGTGAAAATTGAATACAAAAGGAAAAAAACCAACAAATTTTCATTTTGCCAAGAAATCGTGATACAAAGTTTGGTTCGTTGAAGAAAGGTGGGTTGGGCTGTCGGTTTTCATTGAAATATTCCGTTAATAAAAAAGCAGTTGTGTGGCCCAAAATCTTGTCATATTCAGGATGTTTCGTGTACTCTCATTTTAAGAAGATCATACCTACAAGTAAACCAAAAAATATCAAACCCTAAAGTTTGTAATAACATAAAAAGAATATATTTGCAAGTAAAGCACAAAATGTATAGAAAGGAGTAGAGAACAACAAATAAACCATCAAATTAAACGCATAAAAAGAGTATAACTTACGCAAAAACGGGGAGATGAGAAGACCTATCTACAACCCAAATGCTCTTAATGCAATGCAACCACAAATGTAGATCGAGACATCGAGATGCTCTTCATCGAAGGAATAAGGGAAGGCTTGAAAACGGACAGAAATGCGGGTTAATTAGGAGGCCTAGTAGAGGGATAATGGGGGTAGTGGTTGGGGAAGGAAGGGAAGGAGATGAAGAGTGTGGAAGATGAAAGGGTGGTGGTAAAATTACTAAAATAACCATCTCACAATAGAATACACAATCTTAATATAGGGATAGAAAGGTCTTTTAAAAATAAAGAATTAAAAAAAATAGAAAATTCAAGAAAATTTGTAGAGAGATTTGTAGCACACCATCGTGCCACGTCATTGGTGAAGGTTCTTGTTTTTATATATATAAAAGATTACTAAAATAACCGGCTCACAAGAGAAGACATAATCTTAATATATAGGGATAGAAAGGTCTTCTAGAAATAAAGAATTAAAAAAATGGAAAATTCAAGAAAATTTGTAGAGAGATTTCTAGCACACCATTGTGTCACGTCATTGGTGAAGGTTCTTGTTTTTATATATATAAAAGATATATATATATATATAGAGAGGGAGGTTCAAGGAAAAACCTTAAAAAAACTGAAGAACACTCTAGGAGCCTTTCATCTGGGTGGTATGCACTTGTGCATAAAACCAAAAAGTCAACTATTTACCTGTATGCACAAGTGCATTATGCATTTGCGCATATATGCACAAGTGCATTATGCATTTGCGCATATATACACAAGTGCATACAGCCCAAAAAGTCAACTATTTACCTGTATGCACAAGTGCATTATGCATCTGTTCCTAGAGTGTTCTTCAGTTTTCCGTTTTTTGAGGTTTTCCCTTGAACCTGACCCTATATATATATATATATATATATATATATATATATATATATATATATATATGCTTGAGATTGAATCCCCTTGAGACGTATGAAGATGATATGTACCAAGATTCGCCGGATCAATACTCGGTAAACATTTGCCGGATAAACTACACTTACCAATAATTTGTTTTGATGATCGAAAATGTTACTCAATAAGATACGTAAGGCTGGTGTTCTTACCGTAAACGCTTACAAGGTAAACAGCGGTTTTACACCGGTGATAAGGAGTTTTTGATGAGTCATTCTAATCTAACTTATTTACTTATTTGAAACAACTTATCAACTTTTGGTTATTTTACATGTATAAGCAATCTCAATCACTCTCTAAATAACAACTTATTAGTTTATTACGCTTTGACACTATCATAAACTAATCCAAACATTTTTTATAAAAATTCAATTTGACACCATATACATTAATTTTTTTACAGAAAAGCATAAGTTATTTTAAATAAGCAAAATCCAAACAACCCCTTAGGCCATCAGTACCCCATGGAAGAATCTTTCAAATATTCCAGCTCCACATCAGCGCCACATCAGCTTTTCTCCCATCCCTCACTCTATCCCTAACAATCCCTAAACACCCTTACCCCATTCCCTCAAACCCTTTTGCCACCTAATTTATTTTAATTCTTTTATTTATACATTTAATTATTTAACAAAATAAAAATATTTATATATATTTTTAATAAATAAAAATAAGATAAATAATAAAAATAAAAATTCATACCATTCATTAAAAATAAAAATTACAAAATACAAAACACTACCAATTATGAAATTTTTGAATTTGCTCTTTTCTCGCTAAAGTAACCCTCAAAGCGTTTCCCGTAAGGTGATCATGCGGGGTCATGAAAAACTCGAAGTCTGTCTCAAATCGGTTTGAGCGTTCGATTTGGAGTTCTTGTTCCAACCTATGTCGTTCGAGTTTTGAGCGTTCGATTTCGAGATCGAGTTTTTTCATTTTGTATTCCATTGTATCATCAATCTTGTCGTTGAACGTCGTCAACAACTGAGTAACACTTTCGTCCGTATTCGTCACGGACGTATTACTCGTTGATGTTTTTTTGTCTTGTTTCTCCCGATGGGTCGTTGAATTTGCTCGTCATCGTCATCATCGGAAGGTTGGGTACGTTTTGAACCCCGCGATGAAGTTGTCGTCATCGTTGGAACGGCTCCCCATTTTGGACATTTTTTTAGGACGTCCCAAGCTTGTTCGTGAGTGAAAGCAACTTTATGGCGTGCTAGATACCGTTCGTGTGCCGTTCGGGATATATCGGCCTCACTCATCCCGCTTGATCTATTATTGAGCAAGTTGTTGTAGATGCCGCCAAACGAATTAACTCTTTTATTGAGGTCGTTGAACTTGCTATTGAGTTGATGAGTTGATCTATAACCTGGTTGACGACCCATGCGAGTAAAGAACACATGCCCGATTCGGCCCCAAAAACTTCCTACATTTATGTAAAATTAAGTATAAGAATAATAATAATAATAATAACAATAAAAATAATTACCACCGCTTTGTGCGTTACCGACCACGGGGTCCTCCGAAACGTCAACCCACGCCGACACTAACGCGAGTTCCTCGGCTTTACTCCACGTTTGTTTGGCGGCTTTCGTTGGTCTCGGATTTGATGGTTTCCGGGTTAGATTGTTGTGTCGGGATAGATTGTGGTGTGTTCGGGGTAGAAGGTTGGGTTTCCGGAACAATGTCGTCGTCAGGTGAAGGAAGATTGTAGTTGGCCGGAGTAAAACCTTGTTCAATCAAACCGGGACGTGTAAATTGGTAAGGAAATTGTTGCGAAAATTGTTGGTGAAATTGTTGGGGAAATTGTTGCGGAAATTGTGGCGAGAATTGCGGATGATAACCTTGTTGTGTAAACGCTTGGAAACCAAGCTCTTGATCTTCTTGCGATTGTGGTGTACTCGGTCGGTTACGACGGGATGTAGGTGTTCTGTTTGGATTCATGATGAGAGAGGTGTGAAAAATAAGAGGTTGAGAGAATTTGAGAGAGTTTGAGAGGTGTAAAAAATAAGAGGTTGAGAGGTGTGAGAAATAAGAGGTTGAGAGGTGTGAAATAAGAGGTTGAGGGTTAAATATATAGTGGGATTAAATTGAGATTTTTTTTTACAAAGAGTCGTTGAACGGCTTGATTTTTAAAAATTAAATTAATTTTTTTTTTTAAAACTCTTCGGGATGAACCGGGATGGAGAACCCGGATTCCATCCCGCCCCGCCAACCCCGCACTTCCCGCAACCTTCCCGAGCCATCCCGAGCCCCATCCCGAATGGGGTACGGATGGCCTTAATACAATCCTCAAGGTTGGATGAAACCCACCACATGTACTGCAGGGGCATAATAGTAATTTGCAATATACTGGCCATCACTCCCCACTCTACGCCGCTTGCGAGTCTTCTTAAGCACACAAACACACAGATGACAGGAAAAAAAGGGGAAGAATAACCTGAAACAAACCCTTCTTCAATGAAACAAATTGATTTCTGTTTTCCTTTTCTTGAATCTAAACACCATTCTTCATTCGATTTAGAGTTCTCTAAAACAAACATGTTGTCCAACACAAACCTAACCCAGTAACCCCTTCCATCTCAACTTCACCTGCAAATAAATTGGGGCACCACTCTGAAGAAACTATGACGTATTTGGGAGAAAGTTGAGCACCAAAAGCTTCTATTTCAGTCCCACATCGGAATGAGTCGAGGAAATCAGGTACCTTATAATCCGCAATTTGAGTTGGATTGTCGCCGAGCTTAGCAACGTGAGCCTGTGACTCGAGTGAGGGCGTTAAGATGGCTGGACTGTGATTGAGCCCAGATTGGTTGGGTTCAATGGTTGCAAAACCTGGCTTGCCCATTCCAAGTTTGGAGTTGGGCCATGTGGTTTAGGCGAAGGCCTGGGCTACATGGTTCCTAGAGTAGAGGGCAAAGCGTTAGGCTGGCTTCACAGAGCTGCGAAAACCTCTCTCTCCAAACAGTGGAAGGATAACAGGCCGGTGCGTCCTTGTCCCGAATAACCAGCTGGGCTCCTTCTGATGAACTCCCATCTTTTTTCATCAATGCAGGTAATTCTTTTTACTGTATGTTTTCGGTAGCTTCAGTTTACGTTTGGTAAATAATACAAGGAAAGATAAAATGAATAAGAAAATAACGAATTTTGCTTTTGTTAGTTGTTAGTGTAACAATTAAAGTTTTCTTTCCTCTAGTGTAATTGATGTTGATTTTTACAATTTAATATCCATTGTTACCGGGACCAGATAAGTATTATAATCAATGAAGATAAGTTTTCAAGTTTGTGCAAAAGAGATTGCAAGTTTGCAACTGCAATCGGTCCCCACTAGATTTGCCGGCTTAATAGGCCAATACAACCGCTACAACAAAATTGGGTTTATACGACTAACTATTTATTATTGTCATAATAGACTTAAATTATAGGACAAAAAAATAAAATGTTTTATATAAATCTATATCTACACTACATTAATATGCATCTTGGTCAAACGAAATAGAGACATATGTGTATATAACTATATCTATGTATTTAACATTTTATTTTATCCAAGTAAAATGGCTAACTTGGCCGGTGCTTCTTTGGCCCAAAATCCAAATAACCAGCTGGGCTCCTTCTGATGGACACCCAGTTTTTCATCAATGAAATTTTTGAGTAGCAGTTTACACTTGTTAAACAAGTATTATCTTAAGATTCTAAGTTAACCGGAACAAGTATATTGGGTTTTTTCTATGTGCTATTAGATCAAGGGGATAATTAGTTAAAGAAATGATTGTGTTATGGATTGCAGATTTGGGTCCTTTTTTGGGCCTTCACAACCGGTCATTGCTCAAAGACTCATTCAAGAAAGCAAGTCAGTGTTAGGAAAATCTACATTGGCGGAAAGGGGTCCGAAAACGAGAATGTTGTATCATATGCAATCAATTGTCCATTTCAACAAAAAGTTGGAAGGTTCAATATGGTCTACAAGGTTGATATTTTATAGCTCAAGTTCAAGATGCAAGTTTACCGAAATGGTTATTTACCATGATCAACTTTCTAGTGTTTCATTTACCGCTTGGCCACACCGGATGTTGACAAGTAATTTTTTCATTCGCATCAACAATGTTAAGATGATGTGCACTAAAGCTATAAAAGTAATTGCAGAAAGAATGGTATAAGAATTTTTTTTTAATCAAAATGACTTGAATAAAAACTTGTTGTCCAACTTTGGTTCTGACAATTAGACTGGACCAGATTGAGTTGGGACAAAAATGCATTTTAATTTTCCCCACCGAAATAGGTGGAACAAAAATTAGCCTACACTGTACTGAACAAGCCTGAGCTCGGGGCTGTCTACGTTGATACAGACTCACAAAAAAGATTTATGAGAGTTATTGAGATCAACAAGTACTGTGAGGGTACTTTGAAGATTATTCTGGTTCATTTGGAAAGTAAGCTTCGTCTGGATGCGCTTGGAGGGGTAAAGCTCACTGAGAAAGAAAAGAATTTGATCAACCAAGTGATTGAATCCATCTCCCACTGGAATGACTACCGTCTTGAACTGCGAAGATTCGAGATCATCTTTGGTATTCGAAAGAAAAATGTGACCCCGATGGACGTCTAAATCTTTTGCTCTACATTGGTACAAAGGGGGAGAATGTTAGTGCTTAAATGTTATTGTACCAAGTAGAGGGACTATTCTTGTAATAAGGCTATTCTATACCCTAGGTATATATTGTTTGCTATTTTCCCTTTTGGGAATTAGGTCATTTCATCACACATAGTAGCCACACACACTAGTATTTGCTTTGCATTCACCTTGTGAGCTACTTTGATCTTATTGAATATAGAGATGGCTTCCTTTGATGTTTATATTGATTGATTACTTGTTCTGGGATCACAAACCGCAACCCATGGGGTAGCATTATCTCTACCGTAAAATCGCTCGGACTGCTCAATATCCGATTCGACGATTTGTGCACGAAACAGGTGGGAAATGGCTCAAATACTTCGTTCTGGACTGATACCTCAAAGGGTCCACGCCCCTTCTCGTCTCGTTTCCCTAGACTATACGCTCTTGACAACGACAAGTCGGCGTTTGTTGCCGAAAAATTTAGGACCGGAGAAGTCTCTTGGTCTTGGCGCAGACCCATCCGAGACGGAAGAGGATCCGAATAACTCGATCAGCTAAGGGAACTCATCAGGGAGTGCTCTCTGACAGATAACCCTGACAGGTGGACTTGGTCCCTAAATTCTAATGGCCAATTTTCTGTCATTTCTATTCGTGTTATAGTTGACAAAGCTTTCTTAGGCATAGGCGACAGAGGGACGATATGGAATACGATGACCCCTCCTAAAGTTAACATCTTCATATGGAGGGTGATGTTAGACAGGATCCCTACCCGTGATAACCTTCTTTAGCTGAATGTGGAGCTTGATTCTGCCATGTACCCTCTCTGCGGTGCTGTTAACGAAACTACCCAACACATGTTGTTCGAATGTTCTGTTTCACTTGAGGTTTGGCGGTTCTTCGAGAGATGGTGGTCATATTCTTTCCCTGCTAACAAGTCGTTGGGTTCGATGATTCAAGGCATCCGTACTACTTTTGGCAACAACTCCCTTAGGAAGGCGGTGGAGGCGGTGTTTTTTTCCTGGCTGTTACGTGCTATGGTGTTTTCGAAATAGACTAGTGTTCGATCGTCACCCCCCTCGTAAGAATGTTATTCTCGACCAGTTAGTAGAAAAGTCATTCTGTTGGGTTTTGGCTAGGTGTAAGGGGAGTAGGAAAAATTTGAATGCTTGGAGATGTTACCCTACCGACTGTGTCAGAGTCTTGTAATGCCTCTTTTTTCCCTAGCTTCTCACTAGTTCTAATAAATTCTTCTGCCGTTTCAAAAAAAAAACGATAACCATTTAGAACACTACTAATAATCCTCCTTGTGTCGAAACAAAAAATTGCTTTAATAAAATTATTTGAGTACTAACCAAATAATTATCTTTCAATGTTGCTCCAGGAGTTTCAGTTTGGTATGCACACACTTTTACACGAATGACTTTTGACTATACATTTCTCCTCGGGAAATCTGTCGCTAAACCCTGATTCGTCACAAAACCGTCACAAAAATTGGCGGGTAAATTTTTTGTGGTTAATGTAAATCAGTGACAGATTGCCCTATTAGGATGCTTATTTCTCTGGGTGATCCATGAGTATTTTCTGGAAAAATATCGGAATCTACCGAACGATTGGTATTTTCTAGATGATCTATGGATAATCACCGATGAAAATTTTCCTGAATAAGTTTTGAAACCAAAAGTCATTTATTTTTATAGTGAGAACCAATGGTCTATATTTTCGAATTCATCATCTTACCTCATATTATTTGCAACTAAAACAACAATACTTCAGTTAATATAACAAACCAATCATTTTCAAGATAATTTTTTAAGTACATGTTTCTTGCTAGAAGGATTCACTACAAAAATTACTACTTTTGCCGGAGGAAAATGTCGTCGGCAAAAGTTTCGAAAGTCGCCGGCAAAAGCTCAAAATCTTTTGCCGTCGAGCTTTTTCGTCGGTAATAGTTTCCGTGAAAAGCTGGCCGCTATAAGGGTTTTTGCCGGCGAATAACATGTGCCGTCGGTAAACATACATTTGCCAGCGAAAGAGAATCGTCGGTAAAAAATGAAGTCGACGGCAAAAACACCTCTCATGTAATCGTATAAAATCCTTTTCCCGACGACTAAATTCATTACAACAAATTTGAGTTTATAGGACGTCTAATATATATAAGCGTCTTAATAGAGTTCTTTATAGGACATTACTTTATATAACCAAACAAAAAAGCGTTCTATCTAAAAATGTTACATAAATTTATAAGACGCTTTTAGCGTCAAGGTTTTAGGACATTTTCAAAAAAGTGTCGTGTTAGCTAATTTTATAGGACGCTTTTGAAAAGTGTCCCATAAAACCATTTTTTTAGAGAACACTTGTGTTTATAAGACTCCTTTTCAAATAGTGTCTTGTAAAATAGTTATTATGACGCTTTATTTGAAAAATGTTCTAAAATATTTGCTACGACGCCACATGCGTTCTATAAACTTTTTGTATCACTTTTAGATATGACCTTTTTTTTGTTTGGTCCTATAAACTTTGGTCATATAAAAAGCCCTATTAGGATGCTTATTTATTTTAGGTGTCCCATAAACTCAATTTTGTTGTAGTTATTCGGTCGACTTTTGAATATACTACCCTTCATAATTCGATGATACAACTGCAACACATATGAAAAGTGCTCATTAAAACAGGTCGGATATTGTTTCTCTTTCAATAAAACTTGAGGATATAAAGTACAAAATGTATCCTTTTTATTCATCCTCAAACTCATGAAAAATATAATTGATACATTATAACTGTAGTCGGTAATCGGTTGGGAATGTAAATTTTTACTAACGGATTGCCGACGGATTTATATTCGTGGTATAAGTCTTCATTCCGTCGATAAACATCGTTGATGAAAGCCAATCATCTTGTAGTGGAAAATTAAAGAAAAAACCAACGTAACTCTCGCATTTCAAGTGATTAATTCTATTAATTTTTTAAGTAAATAAATCTTTAAACTTACTGAAATCGAATAAATAAATCTTGAACATTTTTTTGCAGACATTTGTTTTAAACAATTTTTCCCCAGAAATTATGTCTCAATATATAGACACACATAGCAAAAAGCAACGTTACACGTTGAAAACCCGTTAAAAACCAGAGTGAGTTCTTGGATTATTTCACAAAACAGATTTCGTGAAATGTTGTATTTGGAAAACGCCACCTATAAATAAATATATATACCCGATCCAAGAATCTCTCCAGAAACAGATTTCGAGAGACCAAATTACGACATTTTTACGATACTGTTATTTTGAAACTGCAAAAACAAAATAATTTTCTTTACAAAGTAGAAGGACCAAAGTTGTAGTTTACTCAAAAGTTGAATTAAAAAAGGAATGTATTGTTATTTTCAACGGTCAGATGACCATTATGTAGAATCAAAATACAATCTCGTATGATACGACAATACGATACAGTTCCAAGAGGGATTAAAGCAGCAGAATTCCTTTCATCATCAATGGTGGACAAGTCTGGAATTTTTTTCTTTAATAATTTACTTGTCTTCCCGACTTCCCGGATGGAGAAGATGATACAGTTCTAAAGGTATGATACTATGATCGATTGTTTTTTACGTTTAGGGTTTTTGTACGGTATGTAAGATTTTGGGGAAAAATCTATGTTTCTTACATTTTGCATATAGGGTTTTTACGTTTAGGGTTTTTTGTACGGTATGTAAGATTTTGGGGAAAAATCTATGTTTCTTACATTTTGCATATAGGGTTTTTACGTTTAGGGTTTTTGTACGGTATGTAAGATTTTGGGGAAAAATCTATGTTTCTTACATTTTGCATATAGGGTTTTTACGTTTAGGGTTTTTTGTACGGTACGTAAGAAACAGAGAAGAAATTGTTGCTCAAGAATTCAATCTCAAGATTCAAGAGATCTTCCAACCTGTTGTATTGAAATTCTCTTTTTTGCTCTTATCGGCTGTTTTTGTGACTTGGTGATGGCACTTATTTAGATATCTCAATGGTGTACTTGGGTTTGCAAATTTTGGGTAAGATCCCATAGCCACATTTAGTGGCCTCTCTTTCTACCCTTCCCTACAAATGCGTTTTTGTAAACTTATCTTTCCTGTCTTACTGTTTGCTCACTTGTCTGTATCTGAATGCTTTAGTCCACGATAAAAAATGCACCAGAGATATGTTTACTTTTGGATATGTCATGAGAAGTCCTTTTGTTTTCCTAGGCTACAAGTTATTACTAAATTCAACTTTTCTTTAAAAAAATGCATGTTGGTTTGATGATAAATGGTTTAGTTTTTTTCTCTGCATGCCTAAAGTTTTAAAATCTAAGATAAGACAAAACTTGCCACTGTGATGGCTTTTGGGTACAGTTTTGTGGCCTTGCATATGTGCAAGATGCAGTCAACAGGCTTCACTCTTATGAATACCTAGATATATAAGCCGTGAGCATTTTCTCCAAATTCTTTCATTTTTCAGTAATATTGAATAGGATGCGTATAAATACTTTCTCAAGGAGCATTAATCCATAACCATGGTTTGGGTTAATCTACTATGAGTTTTTAATGATTGCTGAATAAGAAGTGTGCTCCATCTGTCTTCAAACATATCAAGATGAAAAATATGTGATTTTATGTTTATCATTAATAATCGGTTTATGTTATTTCCTTCCTGTATATGGGTTTGTATGATGACATTGAGTAACGGTTAATATACGCGTCTAGGTATTACACTTCAATGGCCAATATGATGTTTTAGTAGTGAACTAAAGGATTCTGATTGTCATGACTTATATGTTCCATATGAATCTTTATGTTTTTTTTAAATCTATATGAATCACATGGAGAGGCAGTCTTGCTCATTCACTCACTTGACAATGAAGGGCCTAGATTTCGTTTTGAATGATAAAATGCTGCTTTTTTGCTATGCATTTATGGGATACAGATCGTGTATGATTAGTCTGTAATTATCTTATCATTGGTTTAGTTAATATAATATTGCACTACATGCATTTCAGGGAATGCAGTCTACGTAATACAGAGTACATCGTTGGGGCTTTACTGGACACGAGACTAAGGTTTTTGAATTTTTGGCTTGTTCAGTTCCCTTATTATTATTATTATTATTATTATTATTATTATCCCCCTTTTTCTTCTTTTTCTTCAAAATACATTATACAACTCATTATAGGTAATGATGAATGCCATGAACGTTCCTTCCAAAAGGAGTACACTAGAAGGGAAACTTGACAAAGTAATAGCTACACTTTTTGGCGTTCTTCTCTCCATGTGTTTGATTGGAGCAATAGGCAGGTGAGTGACTAGGTACCTTTCATTATGCTTTAATAGCCTTGTCAATACAACATTGCAGTGCTGTTTCCGTAAGTAACAAGTATCACTACTTGGAGCTCTGGATTAATGGGGACTCTCAACAATTCAATCCAAACAAACAGATTTGTGGTATTTTTTTGCTTGCTGATTTCTAGTTCTGGTGTTTCTCTCTGTGTTTTTACCATTATTGAGTTTGGTATTTTGCTTACAGGTCTTTGTTCTAAGCATCTTTACCCTTATTACTCTGTATTATTCCAATTTCTCTTTATGTTTCTAGCAAGCCTCTCCTTTTGTTGGCTAGCATTTCCCTTACAAAGGATAGGATTCCTTGACCTTGAGGTTTTTCCTGCAAACTTGGGTTGCATTTGTAAAACGTTTTCTTTGTGTTTGCGCCACTTGGAGGTTTTGACTTTAAACTTGGATTTCCTTTACAAAGGTCCTAAAGGATTCTGGTAACCTGCCTTGAACTTGAGGTTTTTCCGGCACACTTTGGTTCCGTTTATAAAAGGTTTTCTTTGTCTGATTCCTCTCTGACCCTCCAAATTTGTTTTTTTTCTATGAGTATAAACAGATTTATAATTCCAGTACCATCTTGCTTTCTATGGTATTATGCGTTTTTTTACCTTTAACATGAGTTTGTCATCTTTACTTCAGTACAACTTTCTATCATTATTATTCATTTACTATAATAACTTCAAATAATTATATATCCCCTGAACAACCTTACCAATGTCTCTATTTGTGCGAAAATAATACAATAAGAAGCTAAAAATGTTCTCTATCTTCAAAGGTTACTTCATCATTTTCTTTGTCTGATTTCTTTCTATCAGATTCTCCTTTTGTTGACTTCTATTTCCTTTACAAAGGTTCTAAAGGATTCTTGTAATCAACGTGCGTTGACCTTGAGGATTTTCAGGCACACTTTGGTTCTAAATGAAGAAGGTTTTCTTTGTGCATTATTTTAATTTATCTTTTTTCTTTTAAACGAGATTGTTCTTGCGTAGTTCACTACACCTTTTTGTTATTGACTTGTATTGCTTCTTTGATCTAGACATTTTTACAAGTAATGGGTTGTTTCTTCTCATGCCCTTTTGCATTTTCGTTGATTTTCTTTTCCATGCTTTTGTGATTGTTTTTTCAATTAACAGCATTGTGTTTGGGATAAATGCATTCAACTTTGATTCGGTTTTTTCTCTAGCAAGCCTCTCCTTTTTTCTGTTTGTAAAAGGTTTTCTTTGTCTGATTCCTCTCTGACCCTCCAAATTTGCTTTTTTCTATGAGTATAAACAGATTTATAATTCTAGTATCATCTTGCTTTCTATGGAATTATGCTTTTTTACCTTTAACATGAGTTTGTCATATTTACTTCAGTACAACTCTCTATCATTACTATTCATTGCAATAATAACTTCAAATAATTATATATCCCCTGAACAACCTTACCAATGTCTCTGTTTGTGCGAAAATAATACAATAAGAAGCTAAAAATGTTCTCTATGTTCAAAGGTTAGTTCATTATTTTCTGTCTGATTTCTTTCTACCAGACTCTCCTTTTGTTGACTTCTATTTCCTTTACAAAGGTCCTAAAGGATTCTGGTAAACAACCTACCTTGACTTTGAGGTTTTCCGGCACACTTTGGTTCCATTTGTAGACGTTTTTCTTTGTGTTTGTGGCACTTGGAGGTTTTGAGTTTAAACAAGGTGTTTTTATTTTGTTTGATCTGTTTGGTGGTCATGTTCATGCATTTTGCCTTCATCTATCTCCCCATCCTGGAGTGCAACAAGTATGCCCATCTTAGAATTTTGCTATGCTCTTAGTTTAGTCTTTGTGGGTTTTTTTTAATTTACCTTTATTTTTTGTATATGATTGTTTATGCATACGTTATCAAGTTTCTTGTCCATTACCTATATTTCTTTAATTTTACCTTTTTAAGTAATGGGTTGTTAAACTTGGATTTTCTTTACAAAGGTCCTAAAGGAATCTGGTAAACCTGTGATGACCTTGAGGTTTTTCCGGCACACTTTGGTTCCATTTGTAAAAGGTTTTGTTTGTGTTTGCGCCACTTGGAGGTTTTGTCTTATTCCTCTCTGATCCTCCAAATTTGCTTCTTTTTCTATGAGTATAAACAGATTCATAATTTCAGCATCATGATGCTTTCTATGGTATTATGCTTTTTTACCTTTAACATGAGTTTGTCATATTTTCTTCAGTACAACTCTATCATTATTATTCATTGCAATAATAACTTCAAATAATTATATATTCCCTGAACAACCTTACCAATGTCTCTGTTTGTGCGGAAATAATACAATAAGAAGCTAAAAATGTTCTCTATCTTCAAAGGTTACTTCGTTATTTTCTTTGTCTGATTTCTTTCTATCAGATTCTCTTTTTGTTGACTTCTATTTCCTTTACCAAGGTCCTAAAGGATTCTTGTAATCAACGTGCCTTGACCTTGAGGTTTTTCCGGCACACTTTGGTTCTAAATGAAGAAGGTTTTCTTTGTGCATTATTTTTTATTTTTAATTTATCTTTTTCTTTTAAACGAGATTGTTCTTGCGTAGTTCACTGCACCTTTTTGTTATTGACTTGTATTGCTTCTTTGATCTAGACATTTTTTACATGTAATGGGTTGTTTCTTCTCGTGCCCTTTTGCATTTTCGTTGATTTTCTTTTCCATGCTTTTGTGATTTTTTTTCAATTAACAGCATTGTGTTAGGGATAAATGCATTCAACTTTGATTCTATTTTTTCTCCAGCAAGCCTCTCCTTTTATTGACTAGCATTTTCTTTACAAAGGTCCTAAAGGATTGGTAAACCTGTGATGACCTTGAGGTTTTTCCGGCACACTTTGGTTCCATTTTTAAAAGGTTTTCTTTGTGTTTGCGGCACTTGTTTTGAGTTTAAACTTGGATTTTCTTTACAAAGGTCCTAAAGGATTGGTAAACCTGTGATGACCTTGAGGTTTTTCGGGCACACTTTGGTTCCATTTGTACAATGTTTTCTTTTGTGTTTGCGGCACTTTGAGGTTTTGAGTTTAAACTTGGATTTTCTTTACAAAGGTCCTAAAGGATCCCGGTAAACCTGCCTTGGACTTGAGGTTTTTCGGGCACACTTTGGTTCCATTTGTACAAGGTTTTCTTTTGTGTTTGCGGCACTTTGAGGTTTTGAGTTTAAACTTGGATTTTCTTTACAAAGGTCCTAAAGGATTCTGGTAAACCTGCCTTGAACTTGAGGTTTTTCCGGCACACTTTGGTTCCATTTATAAAATGTTTTCTTTGTGTTTGCGCCACTTGGAGGTTTTGAGTTTAAACTTGGAATATCTTTACAAAGGTCCTAAAAGATTCCGGTAAACCTGCCTTGAACATGAGGTTTTTCCGGCACATTTTGGTTTCGTTTGTAAAAGGTTTTCTTTGTCTGATTCCTCTCCGACCCTCCAAATTTGCTTTTTTCTATGAGTATAAACAGATTTATAATTCCAGTATCATCTTGCTTTCTATGGTATTATGCTTTTTTACCTTTAACATGAGTTTGTCATAATTACTTCTGTACAACTCTCTATCATAATTATTCATTGCAATAATAACTTCAAATAATTATATATCCCCTGAACAACCTTACCAATGTCTCTGTTTGTGCGAAAATAATACAATAAGAAGCTAAAAATGTTCTCTATGTTCAAAGGTTAGTTCATTATTTTCTGTCTGATTTCTTTCTACCAGACTCTCCTTTTGTTGACTTCTATTTCCTTTACAAAGGTCCTAAAGGATTCTGGTAAACAACCTACCTTGACTTTGAGGTTTTCCGGCACACTTTGTTTCCATTTATAGACAGTTTTCTTTGTGTTTGTGGCACTTGGAGGTTTTGAGTTTAAAGAAGGTGTTTTTATTTTGTTTGATTGGTTTGGTGGTCATGTTCATGCATTTTGCCTTCATCTATCTCCCCATCCTGGAGTGCAACAAGTATGCCCATCTTAGAATTTTGCTATGCTCTTAGTTTAGTCTTTGTGGTTTTTTTTAATTTACTTTTATTTTTTGTAATATGATTGTTTATGCACACATTATCAAGTTTCTTGTTCATTACCTATATTTCTTTAATTTGACCTTTTAAGTAGTTGGTTATCTGTTTTCTTAACATTTTGCATTCTTTCTGGTTTTCTATTCTATGCTTATTTGATTTTATTTTCTTCAAATAACGGGATTGTGTTTTGAATAATGCAATCAAGTTTGATTCGATTTACTCTAGTAAGCCTCTCTTTTTGTTGACTCGCATTTCCTTTACAAAGGTCCTAAAGGATTCTGGTAAACCATTATTCTGGCAGAATTTGGTTCCAAATGTAGAAGGTTTTCTTTGTGTTCGCGGCACTTAGAGCTTCCTACCCAACTTTGAATCTTGCTACATACTTTGTTTGGACTTTGTGCTTTTTTTGTCTTTTTTCTTTTAAATGGGATTGTTCTTGCAGCATTTACCATTTTTTTGTTACGACTTCCTTTACTACTGA
Source organism: Saussurea involucrata (assembly GCA_033807775.1). Lineage (NCBI taxonomy): Eukaryota > Viridiplantae > Streptophyta > Magnoliopsida > Asterales > Asteraceae > Saussurea > Saussurea involucrata. The sequence goes on along the minus strand of CM066321.1, from coordinate 160,071,483 downwards.
GTTGAGACATAAGTCTATTTCTACGAAAGAACAGACTTAAATTCATTGAGACCTGTTTCCTGCTTGCAATGACCAGGTAAGACATCTCCTTGCAAACTTCCAATACTTTGTGATCGGTACACATAAATTTATCACCTTTGAGCTATTTGGTGCTATTATTGATCTTTCTTTTGAAACTTCAGATTCATTTGCTTGTCTTTTCTCTAGCTGAGCTTATTCAACTTTTTTTGGAGTTGATAATATTTTTATACGGAAAATACTCATGCACACTCTTCACCTTTGGCAAGTTTTGAGCCTGTGGCCACTAGGAGGTGGGCTCTACAGGAAACCCAATACTGTTGGGCCGTCCCCTTTGGTTAAATTCCACTTTTTTCCTGGAGATATGTTGGGTTCACATTTGTGTTCAAAAGCAATTTCATTATGCATGGAGTTCATCTTTTTTTTCCTGGACTTGTCATTGATAGAAATAATAGTGTAGTTTTTTTTAATTACCATGTGGATATCAAGAGCACATTTTGGGGACGATGCAATAATCTTGCTAAAGGGTCAAGTTAAAGTCGTTTGAGCCTTGTATTTTGGGTGTCAATTTAACCTGAGTGGATTTCCTAAAATAACTAAAACAGGGTTGTTACGTAACTTGCTTATTGTCTTGAGGCTGTCTTTGAGTTTTATAAGTGAATTCTTTTTTCATTTGTTGTCGTTTTGCAGTCTATTTCTGATTCTAACCTCTTTACCAGAATACTGACACATCAGTAATAGTGTAATACCACCAGCTGTTCTTTGGGTTCTAAATATCAAATTGTTACCTTGTATTTTGGGAGCAGTCCTTCACATTTTAACAATTGACCTCCACATCTGTAAGAATATCGTTTCTTGCCTACATCTTTAAGAATAGTGTTTCTTACTTCATTGCTTCAACATACAAAATTGCCTGCTAAAATTTGTTATTCGTTCTGTCCCATGGAAATTGAACTAACTTTACTTGGTTATTCAAAAATGCTTTACTCTCTGTAAATGTCTTAGTTGCCCTGCAATAATGAAGAAATATGGGATTCTTGTGTTGGCTGTTGAGTAGCATCAGCAAGTACTTTTACAAATCTTATGTACATTGTTGCCTTGTGAAAGGCAGAATGATGATGAATATATTGATGGGAAAAAGATGAATATTGCTAGTTCTTATGAGAATCAAATGCAAGGTACATGAAAAGAATTGTTATTCTCCCTCTCATTTCTGTCTTCTTTTCTTGATTGGTTAGTAGTCGATTAGGCATCTGTCCTTGATAGTATCCTATATTCTGATCCGTAAGTCTCTCAATACTCGAGTCTTCTTGATCAAGAAAAATCCAATTCAGTTTTTTGATATTTATTGGGTTAAGTAAATTTATAATTTTCTCCCCAAGAATCTTATATATGACACACTGAAAATTATTTTTTCCATTTAGTTTGCTTTTACACTTGTCATCAATAAAATGGGGAATATGAACGACAGAAAGAGGGTGGCTGCTCAAGACTTTTGACTTGTCAAAAACATGGTACCCTGCCAAAAGTCATATATTTGGTTAGAAAGAGGGGATAGAAGTTGAGTTTAAGCAGCATCATCCCAGACGAGTACTCCATGGTTGCTCATAAACATGATAGGTTAGAGTTGCTTTCTTTATTAACCATGATCGTGTTAAATTACCGATTATATTTTTGTGTTAAATTAACTGCAGAAATAATGAAAAGCTTATAGGTCTTATTAGAGCATTTGACTGACACCGCAACATTGTGAGAGTTCAAATTTAAGTTTCTCTTTGAAGCATACAGGTGATGATTTTGTTGTATGCAACATTTGTCGGTCTGAGAAAGGACAAAGACATCTTCGTTTCTATTTTGAAACTGAGAAAGTACAAAGGCATCTCCGTTTCTGACTTTCGGCAGGGTACCATGTTTTTTATAAGTCGCTTTCTCTGACTTGCATTTATGATCATTTTTGTGGATTTCAGTTTAATGCCTCTAGAGTCTAGACTGATAAATTTCTGCAATCACATAGCTCCATAAATGTGCTCATGTTGCTGCTAAGTTAAAAACTTAGTAGTATATGTTGGTGCTAAGCTACATGGCTCAATAAATCGCTTTATATATTTGTTACCGTGCATGATATGCACACACACACACACACACATATATATATTGGTAGATGGAGGATCAAACCGGAACATGGTCAAAATAAGAAAACACAAAAAATGGCCAAATCACATGTGATTTTGCACTAAAAGCACATGTGATTACGTAAGACGGTCAACGCAAGGGTGAGCGGGCGTGGCGAGAGTCGCGTGAATCACATGTGATTCGGCCGTTCTCATTTTCTCTTATTTGTTCATTGTTCTCGTATGAACTCTACTCTATATATGTATACATATACATATATATAGGGTCAGGTTCAGGGGAAAACCTCAAAAAAAGGGAAAACTGAAGAACACCCTGGTAGCCCTTCATCCGGACGGTATGCACTTGTGCATACAAGTAATTTGTAACATGCAATGCACTTGTGCATAAAAACCAAAAAAAAACATAATTTACCCGTATGCACATACCGTCCGGATAAAGGGCCACTACAGTTTTCCGTTTTTTTGAGATTTTCCCCTGAACCCCCCTCTCTATATCATATATATATATATATATATATATATATATATATATATATATATATATATATATACCGCAACACATTTACAGACACTCAGATAATGTCCACTCTAACTACCCTAAAAGACACCATAGTAAATGTTTGTTTTCCATTGAACATTTTCTTCACGTCCATTTATTCAATTTGCTGGGTAGAGTTGCTTGAATGAACATTTATACTTTCTACAACATAACACACATGTTATTTCCTTCCCGTATATGGGTTTGTATGATGACATAGAGTAACAATTAATATACACGTCTAGATATTTTACTTCAATGGCCAATGTGATGTTAGTAGTGAACTAAAGGATTCTGATTGTCATGACTTATATGTTTCATATTGAACTTCAATCTTACTTCATTTATCCGTTTCCCCTGTTTTGCCTTGGAGCTAATAGAACATTTGTGGGCAATGGGTGAGACTAATGATCTTGTAAATAGAATCAAGGTATGACTTTTTTACTTTCATTTATTTCCTGTTAATCTTGTACTAGATCATCCTGTTTTCATCTATTTTGTTTCTCATTTTTTGCATGAATGGCTTAGTTCTTGTAGAAAGACACATCTCTGGCCACAACAGCTGCCTATGAGTCGATGTTTTCAGCCACAGATGGCAGGTGATATTACGCTAATTTATATCATCTTTTTGAAACAAATGAAATACACACACCCTATTAGCGGCACAACCACTTATTCGAGAGACTCCGCTAATATCAGTCGGGTCATAGACCACATTGATTATATAATTGAATGAAGAAGTGGGTATTGCCTTCTCTTCTTGGAACAATTGTTAATCTATTAGAGAGTAGATTTACAGAAGCAAAAAGTTCACTTCTTTCTTCTGTCACATTCTTCTTTCTTTCTTTCTTATTCTTCTATCTTCCACCACTGTCTCATTCTTATTCTTCCTCTTTTCTTGTTCAGTTTTCTTTGTTTAATGTATTCGATTCGTATTCCGTCATATGCTTTCTCCACTTTCATTTTCTTTTGGTATTAATTTGTATATAACGACTGAAATCATATTGAAACCACCTGTAAGAACCCCTTCTTCATAGTTGCTAGAGACAGTGAATGTGTCCCCTAATGTTCTTTTATCTCTGTTCATAGTCTTCTTTCCTTTCTTTGTTGCTTAAAGTGGAGCAAGCAGTTGCTCTGGAGAGCACATGAGTTAGTTATGTCATTTACATGTGTATAATTGAGTTCTTTTAGACTTCTACATTTTCTATTACTTTAATCATTTTGTTGACTCACAAAATTCTGATTCATGATATGTTAGGTCCACTTTGTTTTATGATTTCTATAGTTATATTTGAATGGAATGTCGTTAAAGACAATGATGTGAAACTTTTCTCACTATCATGTTTTCACTCTTGTTTACTAGAACGTATTTCTACTTCTAGAAGTATGCTCTATTTCATGAATTGACTTGACATACCACGTTTGTGAAGATCCATAAAATGTTTAGCTAAATTTTCTCTGCAGTATGGTTATTTGTGTGGAAGTGTTGTATTGGAATTCTCTCTTTATGGACTGTTTTTGTGACTTTGGTGATGGTACTCATTTTTGACATCTCATGGTGTACTTGGGTTTGCAGATTTTGGGGAAGGTAGTAAAAGCACGGGAGGTTCTAGATTAGTCTCCGAGAATAATCAAACTTCCAAAACCAGGCCTCTCTTTCTACCCTTTCCTGCAAATGCATTTTTGTTAAATTTATCTTTCCTGCCTTGCTTTGCTGATAGGTTGAGTTGTTTTTACTGTTTACCTTGGTATTACTATCAAATGTGCGTAGGTTATATTAAATCTTTGAACTCCTAAATGTTTCTGCTTTTTGCAGTTCTCTTTTATTGATGCTGTCTTGAAAGATCATATGAAGGTGACAATATTTCTCTGTCTTGTGGAATCTGATGGTTTCTGCCAACATATAATTCTTTGTGAATTTGATGGTTTCTTGACTTCTTTGATTTCGACATTTTATAAGTAATGGGTTGATCGATTTCTTGACCTTTAACATTTAGGTTGGATTTTCTTCTCCAAGTTTTTGTTATTTTCTTTTTCCATCAACGGGATTGCCTTTGGGATAAATACAATCAACTTTGATTCAATTTTTACCGTAGCAAGCCTCTACTTCTTTTGTTGACTCAGATTTCCTCTACAAAGGTCCGAAAGGAATCCTGTATACCTGCTTTGGCCGTGAGGTTTTTCCGGCACACTTTGGTTGCAATTTGTATAAGATTTTCTTTGTGTTTGCGGCACTTAGAGGCTTTGAGTTTAAACTCGTAGTTCACCTTATTTTGTTTAAACTTGGAGTTTCTACTTATTTTCTTAGGCCGGTTAGGTGGTAGGGTTCATGCATTTTGGCTTCATTTGCCTTCGAGAGTGCAACAAGTATACTCATGTTTGTATTGTGCTATGCTTTTAGTTTACACTTCATGTTTGCTTTAATTTACCTTTTTCTTTGTAGGGTTGGGTCCGGTAAGAATGAGAGTAAGAAATAGCTTTCATAATATCTTTATAGTAACAGCTAGGAAAGAAAAAAAAGTATCTTAAAACCCTCGCTAATGCCCTATTGAATAGGTTGAGTTATAGGGAGATTGACCTTAGGCAAAGGGAAAGGGGTGCTTGAAAAGGGATTTCATGTCAGCAGGTCAGCGTAGTCCTTTTTATGGTGAGAAGGGTAAGACGGGGGTCTCCACCCTTCCATTAATCCTAGCTGAGAGATTTAAAACCCAAGTAAGCCCCTACTAACTCTACCACTAATGCCACTGTCTCTTCCGTACACGCTTGAAACAAATATGTGTCCAAGTGCTCCTTCTTTTGATTTAAACCTCCAGATCCATTTCCTCAACATAGCTAAATTAAAAGCTCGAATACTCCCCACCCCTAACCACCCAAACAGAGAACCACAAATTACAGTCTCCCACCGAACCAAGACGGATAATGAGACCTATTCCCCCCACCCCAAAAGAACTTCCTCTTAATCTCTCAAGGGATTTCACGACGCTTAACGGAGCACGATACAAGGTGAAATAATACAATGGTAGATTGTTCAACACAGATTTAATTAGCGTGAGTCTTCCACCCATCAAAATGAGCTTCTGGTCCAATCGATGGGTGGAAGACCTACGCCTTCAAGAAGTTTACTGTTGTGTTGGCCACCAAGATGCAGTCCGCAATGCTCCTTTCTTCAATAAAAGTTGTTTGAGTGTCGCTTAGTATATCGCCACTTACGCCTTAAACCTTTTCACCAAGATTTTTGCAATGATTTAAAAAAGAGCTCCTATTAAGCTAATGGGACGAAACTCACTGAAAACCAACATGTTGTTAACCAGCGTCAAGAACGAGGAATTGAGCCTTTGTTTAGAATCCTCTTATCCTAGAACCAGAACGTTCATCACATCAGCTTCTGTCATTTTCCAAAACACCTTAAAAACTTGAAGCTAAAACCATCCGGACCCGGAGCTTTAGAGCTTCCACAATCTTACTTCATTTATCCGTTTCCCCTGTTTTGCCTTGGAGCTAATAGAACATTTGTGGGCAATCCTTAATCGCAGCCCAGATTTCCTGTTCCAAGAAAAGGGCTTCAAGTGAGTCTCTTGTTCAAAAGCATGATAATCATTACAGAATTGCCAGCTTTCGTTTTTCTTCTTTACCAGCAGCACAGGCTCAAAAAAGGGCTGTGACTTGGATTGCACCTACTATCATCATCTCTTTTATCAAATTTTCGGTCTCGTCCTTTTGGTATTGTGGGTAGGGATGGGGTGTTATGTTAATGGGGTTCACCCCATCTTTCAACAATTTGTTATGTTCCCTCCCGTGTCTTGGAGGTAACCCTTTTGTAAGCTGAAAAACCTTCTCATACTTGCCATTGGTTCGGATATCCCTTTTGCCCCTTTTGCCCCTGATTAGTTATGTCCCAATTCCATCAATAATTCCCTCTTGTTTAATTGTTTTATCACCACCTTCAAGGTACCAACGACCTGCTCAGCTCTTCAACGTAACTATTTCTTTTCCAACCGTGAACTTCGTCACTTGAGTACCACTTTCTGTAGGTTAATCCTAACGATGCCAACCACTGGATTCCAAGAACCAAATCCGAGTTTCCTAGACCGATTGGTAAAAAAATCTTCCACTATTTCTATTCCATGCAATCATTCCTTCACCCATTTGCTTACTTTAGTGGCTGCGTCTTCCACTAGTTCTAATAAATTCTTCTGCCGTTTCAAAAAAAACGATAACCATTTAGAACAATACTAATAATCCTCCTTGTGTCGAAACAAAAAATTGCTTTAATAAAATTATTTGAGTACTAACCAAATAATTATCTTTCAATGTTGCTCCAGGAGTTTCAGTTTAGTATGCACACTTTTACACGAAAGACTTTTGCCTATAAATTTCTCCCCGGGAAATTTGTCGCTAAAAGATGATTCGTCATAAAACCGTCACAAAAATTGGCGGGTAAATTTTTCGTGGTTAATGTAAATCAGTGACAGATTGCCCTATTAGGATGCTTATTTCTCTAGGTGATCCATGAGTATTTTCTAGTAAAATATCGGAATCTACCGAACCATTGGTATTTTCTAGACGATCTATGGATAATCACCGATGAAAATTTTCCTGAATAAATTTTGAAACCAAAAGTCATTTATTTTATAGTGAGAACCAATGGTCTATATTTTCGAATTCATTATCTTACCTCATGTTATTTGCTACTAAAACAACAATACTTCAGTTAATATAACAAACCAATCATTTTCAAGATAATTTTTTAAGTACATGTTTCTTGCTAGAAGGCTTCACTACAAAAATTACTACTTTTGCCGGAGGAAAATGTCGTCGGCAAAAGTTTCGAAAGTCGCCGGCAAAAGCTCAAAATCTTTTGCCGTCGAACTTTTTCGTCGGTAATAGTTTCCGTGAAAAGCTGGCCGCTATAAGGGTTTTTGCCGGCGAATAACATGTGTCGCCGGTAAACATACATTTGCCAGCGAAAGAGAATCGTCGGTAAAAAATGAAGTCGTCGGCAAAAACACCTCTCATGTAATCGTATAAAATCCTTTTTCCGACGACTAAATATTTTTGCCGGCGTATTTTTTCCGTCGGGAAAAGTTTTTCTTGATGAATTCATTACAACAAATTTGAGTTTATAGGACGTCTAATATAAATAAGCGTCTTAATAGAGTTCTTTATAGGACATTACTTTATATAACCAAACAAAAAAACGTTCTATCTAAAAATGTTACAATAAATTTCTAAGACGCTTTTAGCGTCAAGGTTTTAGAACATTTTCAAAAAAAGTGTCGTATTAGCTAATTTTTTATAGGACGCTTTTGAAAAGTGTCCCATAAACCCATCTTTTTAGAGAACACTTGTGTTTATAAGACTCTTTTTCAAATAGTGTCCTATAAAATAGTTATTATAACGCTTTATTTGAAAAATGTTCTAAAATATTTGCTACGACGCCACATGCGTTCTATAAACTTTTTGTATCACTTTTAGATATGACGTTTTTTTGTTTGGTCCTATAAACTTTGGTCATATAAAATACCTTATTAGGATGCTTATTTATTTTAGGTGTCCCATAAACTCAATTTTGTTGTAGTTATTCGAACGACTTTTGAATATACTATCCTTCATAATTCGAGGATACAACTGCAACACATATGAAAAGTGTTCATTAAAATCGGTCGGAGATTGTTTCTCTTTCAATAAAACTTGAGGATATACAGTACAAAATGTATCCTTTTTATTCATCCTCAAACTCACGAAAAATATAATTGATACATTATAACTGTAACACCCGTAATTTTCGGATAGGTCCAATTTCGAATGTGTGTGGAACCAATCTTTAAGAAAAATATGAAAAATAAGATTTTGGGTTAAATCTTAGATTTTATTGGCTTGTTGGATGAGGAATTCGAATACGAGTACAACGGTTCTTTCCGGAGCGAAAACGGAGCTAAAACGAGGAAGTTATGGCCAAAACAAGTTTCGGTACGCACTGAGCTATAGTGCCCAGCGATTGTGACACTGTCACAATCGTCGTGTCACTATCGCCCAAGAGGTACCGAGAGTTGGGGGATAGCGGGCGATTGTGCTACGACGATAGTGACAGTGTCACTATCGCGTGTCACTATCGTCGTCGGCCTCCAGGGTGTTTTAAACCCACGACTTCAACTCCCCTTTCATTTCTTATTTCATCCATCTCTCTCTAAACTCGTTTTCCCTCAAGAAAATCCTATAACCCCTCCCCTCTCCTTACTCATTTCTTCACCTAAATCAAACCCTCTACCACCATTGATGAATATTTGAGAGCTTGGAGCTTTTATGGAGACTAGGAGCTTGTTTTTGGAAGATTCAAGTGGATAAGGTAATATCTCTACCTAAAAGTGTTATTGATGTTGATTTCATGTTCCTTTCATCTTGAGATGTTGTGAAACGATTTTGGTGGTGATTGGTGGAAAGATTCTTCATCTTCTTCATGTATGGAACTAGGGTTTGGTATAAGTTGGGTATTTTGGTATCTTATGGATGGATGATGATTTCTTTTGGTTAGATCTTGGTATTGATGGTTGGAAACTTATGGATCTAGGTTTTAGAAGTTTTAGCTTGAGGATGCAAACTTCATCAAAGGAGCTTACGATGGAGAAACTCTAGATTTAGCTAAATCTAGCAAGGTGAGTTCAAGTTACTTTGCGAAAACTTTGTACATGCCAAAATGTTATTTTTCCAGGCAATTATGTGTTTTACCTATTAATGTTGAGTTATTTGGTGGATTTTACCTTTTGAGGTATTAATTGTGGTAAACATTGTAAAACACTACTTTTGGATATTTTGGAAAAATGTGATAGATAAATCTTATATGAAAATAGATTGTTGATTTATGTGACAAATGGAGTCTATTTATTATGGAAATGAATTTTGTGGATATTTGGAAATATGCATATAGTACATCATGAGATGTTTTGAAAATGTAAAGGTTGAGTCCTTTTGGAAATGAGGGTTATCCCGATCCAAGGTTTTATTTCGGGTTTTCACGGATTTGAAGTACTTACTGACAACCGGTGTGTGTTGTTATACTTAATGTCATTTTATGACTTTCATGAACTATCTTTCGAGTTAGTTGAGCTTGTGGCTCAGTATTGGATTTTATTAAGTTTTGGGGACAATTGTTCTTTTTGATAGCTCAGAGTTGAGCTTTGATCATGATTTATGTTATTGGGGAATTGCATGTTTTGAATGCATTTGTTTATATGTTTGGGGTCGTGTAATATTTTAGATCTTGTTGGCCATGGATCCATAGGCATTTGAGTTTCCCTTAGTCTCGCGTGCAAGAGGTCGGAATTGATTGAGCTCAGTTTTACGAGACGTTAGTTTATTTTGTAGCACGGAATAGGCATCAGGTTCCATGATAAGTAAGGTGTGGACCTAGATGGTCGGGCGTCGTCTCATGGGCAGTAAGGTGTAATTCCATATATGTGTTTAGCACGAGATAGGCATCGAGTTCCATGATAAGTAAGGCGTGGACCTATATGGTCGGACGTCATCTCATAGGCAGTAAGGTGTAATCCCTAATGTGTTGTTGTGGATTTGGTGACCCAATGTATAGACCTGGAGTGGTTGAAGTTGGGGGCATCCTAGTCTCGTGAGAAATAGATCTGGAGTGATTGAGCTCAGTTTTACGAGAGTAATCCATGTGGGTGTTTTTATTACATAGTAAGTGACCCACCTTGGTGTTCTGTCACGTGCGATGTATACGGGTCTCCCCCGTCACCGAAAGATGTTGTTTTGGGTATTTGTTACTACTCATGTTTTCGGTGACGTGTTCTATTTATATGGATTGTTTTCCATGGTACGTAAGTTATGGTTTATATCTCATCCGTGTATGATGTTTTGGGTATTTGTGTTACCTCCACCTTCAACGGATACGGGTCTTCCCCGTTTTTGGTATTTGATCTTATTACCTTTTACGGTCGCATTAGTATCGCTTCGTATTGTGTTTTTATAAAGAGTTATATTTAACGGATTGTTTTCATGTTTTATGGGTTGAGTATGTATTGTCAACCGTATTTGAAGGTTTTGCCTAAACTAAACTTATTCACGTATTTGAGTGAGTTGGAAATGTAATTCATTTTGGAAAACGTATTATACCTTTCGGAAACTTTTCTATGGAAGTGCGTGAGTTGGAAAATGAATGAATTGCTTTAAAGAAAACTCTTTTGGGATCATGACTAAAACTATTACTCTACGATTTATGTTTTTATATAGTCATGATAGGCGTAAGTCTAACCCTTTTTATTTGTCGGCATGTGCAACAGACTCAGGTTAGAGTAGCTCTGGCTACATTGTGAAGTGGAAAGTGCTAGTAAAGTGCACGAGAGGTGAATTGTTTAGTGAAGTCTTCCGCATTCGTTTGGACTAGCAACTTGCATTGTATTAAGTGACACCCGATTGGTTTATTTTCTTGTAGATATTGAGATGTTTTAATTCTGAGGTAATTCGATGAAGGAATTGTAGAGATGATCTAATGTATTCAGATATTTTGTTGAAATTTTGATTAGTTGCTCTTTCCAAATTTGAGGGTGTTACAAGTTGGTATCAGAGCATAAGTTTGAGAGATTTAGGTGTTGATTTTGGATACCTAGACTCAAACTAGCGTTTGTTTAAGTAAATGAGAGTGAAGTTCACCTTTAGGCACTTTAAGATAGGATGTTTTGGGATCAATGGATGTTGTTAGAAACGAGAATCACGTCGAGAGTAGCAAGGATAATCATGTACGGTTAGTTTATAGTGATACCTGGCCAGTATCATGGTGAACCTACTAGTACATGTGCGTACTTGAATTACTTTAGTGTTGTAACAACCCGTTTCTGTCAAGTGCATAGTTTGGTGGCCAAAGTGGATGAATTGAAAGTTTTAGTAGAAGGACTGTTTCTGTAAATGTTGGGAACTATATATATGACCAGATCCCTAGGGCTGTAAAACTTTCTCCTATTGTTGGCGGCTGAGCACTGGAAGAAGGGATAGCGAGAGGAAAGGATTGGACTGCGATTCTTGGGGAAGAAACTGCATTTGGTAAGCAAATCTTTCATTTCTTGTTATTGTTGCTTAATGAAGTAGATAGATAAGTTAATTTCTAGTCTAGCATTCATGTTTTAGCTGGGTTTGTTGATTAAGAACACTGTGGAGAGTTTTAGTTCCCGATTGGGATTGTAATCTAATGAAATCAATGGGCTAGGAGTTTGTGTTGTCTAAGGAGTATAATAGAACGATTTGAGTAAGAATGCTGTGTTAGAATCTCAGCTTACTGGACTCCCTAGGAAGAAATCGAGTATTAACCCGTATAAGGTTCGTCCCTGTTCGGGGTACCGGGAGTTCGGGGCACCGGGACTATTGGTTTACAGATGGACCTAAATGAGTAGATGAGACCGGATTAAGATAAACGTAGGATGGGAACAGAGTGTTCATCTAATTGAATCTGTGAATCATTAATTAGGTGAGCGGTCGGTGCAAGATTCGAGGTTAGAGGAAGAAATTGCTGACAAGTGAGTTCTCTCATCCCTTTTATGACGTACTGTTTTTACTGAAATGGTTCCTTGATCGAGCATGATTTGAATTTATAAAAGCTATGCATGTTTTCATGAATTTCATGATTATTTACCAATGAATGATGATTAAGGTTTTTCATGCACGTGGTTTCAAGTGTACTTGTATGCTATGTGGGGTCGGTTACACAGCGGGGTCAGGGTACCTTGGGATATCTGATCCTTGGGGCATATGGAGGATTAGCTTGTAGGTTGGAATTTGTTTTCTCCTACATGAAGGAACGAGGAGTCCATTTGGATTTCGGCGTAGACGAGAGGGTGCCCGACGGGCCCCAATCGGTTTAGCTTATGCGAACCCCTGAACCATGTGTTAACCTTGTATGATGGAAATGTGATGCATAAGAACTCTTTTATACATGAAATGAATTTATTATTTACTACATGTTTTATGGAGGGAATTCACTAGACCTTTTGGTCTAACCCTCGCTTTCAAAACTAAACCATTTTCAGGTAAGCGCGTAGCAAGTTCTTCTAAGTAGAGCTTAGAGACGACATGGAAGGTTAGAGCTCGTGAGGCTCCCAGTTTTGGATCAGGATATTTTAGTTAGTGCTCGGCTGTGGCTTAGAAAGACTCCCGCTGTTTATGACTTATGTTAATGACAGGAGATTTTGTTAAGTACATTTTTTTAACTATGATGTAAAGACTGGCCTATTTATGTAATCCGAATGCTCTTTCAGTGCTATGGCATGTTTATGATATTGGGACGTTACAAATGGTATCAGAGCCATAGTTTAAGAGATTTAGGTGACCGGACGGGCCTAAACTTAAACTGTAAGATGAGGAACACAGCCGAGACATAGGATTGCCTCTAGGAAAGATCACTATAAATGCGCTTAGGAATAAGGTGCCAAGGACAAACGTGTAAGGTAAGTTTGGGATTACACCTGGCCAGTGTAATTACAAACTTACAGGTACATGTGCGTGCTTATAATACCTCACTTATAGCAAATCTGTTGTGTCATGTCTAGCAAGAACTAATTTTCGGTTTCTTTCAGTTTAGTACTATGACTGGGAGAACCTTGAGGGACAGGACAGTATCGAATGTTTCAAGAAATCTAGATGAGGAGGTCCTGAATGATGGGTCGATGCAACCTTGCCAGACTGATCTGTGACTCTATTGCATGCTTAACCTATCGTATTATTTCGAAGTGGTAATCGGAAAATAGTGTGTATGTCGAGTCCCAGTACTTTAGAAGGTCAGTATGATCCCAGCGGGGTAGACTAAGGCCCCTAGTTGGGGAGGTTTCATGAGAAGTCGCTTATGTTGTGAGGTGTGTACACTTCGTAGGAAAGAAACGTTGGATAGAGTGTTATGAGTCGTCTAGAGGTAGCTCTTCGTAGATTCGGAGAGGATGAACGTTGAGTTTAAGTAAGACTCCAGTCGGGAGAGTCTCAGTTCTTGAAACCATGGGATAGAGCAGTAAGAATGGTAAGGAAGGACAGTGTCAGAACCTTGAAAGTATCAATAGAGCCCTGACTTTTGTAGTCAAGCTTTTCTATGGTAGGATAAATGAAGTAAAAGACCTATAGTGATTTGGAACTGTGTAGAAGTGGGAAGTGAAGTAGATGATCAAAACGATTAGTATGGAAGGGTTGAGCAAGTGAAATGTGAAAGGCGTGTTCAGTAAGCAGTTGCTTGACCGAGAGGGCGACCGTTAGTCGTAGGAGGAGTGTTAAGGATAAGTTGCGTAAGTAAAGCGTTTGACCTTGTTAGGGTGAGTAGCCTTCATTGGCAAGTAGAGTCTCATGCATGGCGATCTTTTATGTAACATGAAATTCTCACGATGTAAGATTAATGTGCAAATATCAAATTTTGATCGAAAAGGGGTGAGAGCGTACAAGCGTATGTTTAAGGAAAAGATGATTTCCTTCACATTGCGCATTGAAATTTTGAGGTTAACGATTTGCGAAGTATTTCACACTTTTAATGATAAGTTAAATTCTTTTATTAACAAAAAGGTCAAGAAAATGTTTGCCCGCAAAACTTTTACAATCAAATGAGTAGTAGTTTGTTGATATCATACAAATGAGTGTGAGAACCGACCGGCTTACTTGGTGTCAGTAATTTCTTTCGAAATTGTGTCGTATGAAAGGGTTTTCATCCAACGTGTTACTGTCGTAATGACATCGTTCGGAACTGAGTAAGATTAAAGTTCACGAAAAGATGCATGCAAACGATTCTCGAGTCGTTGTGCAGGGCGTTGAAGTATAAGAGTAATGGGTCCATGTGTACCCAAGTGTTTCATTTTTCAAACGTTGTTTATTTAAAATGATGAAGTGTACGAAAAGATCTATTTACTGTATTGTCATGCATGAAGGCTATGAACTCACTAGGTCATATTCTAGTATATGTTAAGCTAAGGAAGGACTACAAGAGTGGAGAAGTGTCGGACAAATCAGGAAAGAATGTTGTAAACTTAGTATTTGTGTGCAAGAGGAAAGGTGAACGGTGGAAGAGTCAAAAGTGAATTATAGGGGTTATTGTGTGAGGGTCTGTACCCTTGTTCGGTATCTGGAAGTACGATTGTCGAGGGACGGTTGGGAATAGCCAAAAGCAGAGTGCTTAAGAATTGCCTTCTGGTTCCTCTTGGTGCTCTTGGTACCAGTGAATCTCTTTTCCAATGCATTCCATAAGATCTGAGCATCAGTGCAGTGATGAAATTGGTGCTGATACTCATTGGGAATAGCCAAAAGCAGAGTGCTTAAGGCTTTCATCTCTGTTTGTCTAACCTTTCTTTCTGCATCAGTCTTTGGAGGGGGTAGTTTGCCATCTGGTCCAACCTTTCCTTCAGCACATGGACCATTCTCTATAATATCCCAGATGGAATAATCAGTAAGCAAAATATACTGCTTGATTCTAATCTTCCACATGTCAAACTCATTAGGCCTGAGCATGGGAACCTTTGAAACAAGAGTACTGTTTGATTCAACTGTGTTGTCCATAATGAATGTAGATTTCTAAGAAACCTTGCTCTGATACCACTTGTCAGGATCGATTCCAAACAAGAATAATTATACTTAGAAATCAGAATTAAAGAATCTTGCGGAATAGAACTTTAATTCAAACACACTCGATGAACAACTAATCAGAAAACACAATCTGTTTGTATTCAATACTTCAACTCACAAGATTACAACCAAACCTCAATCTTGTTGAACAGGCTCAACAAGACGACTTCTACTTCTCTAGAAATAGGGTTCTAAACCTTGAGGTTAATTCTCTCTAAAACGAAAACAAATTCTGATTTTCTCATCCCGAATAGCTATCTATCAAAAACTATTTATACTGAATAATTACAAGATAACTATCAAAACAAAATTGATCTTCAGAATATTCTTTCATGCTTATCTTCAGTCATTCCATCTTTATCTCCAACATTCTCGCATTCCATAATTATGATCACAAGCAGTATTAACATCGTTATGCACAAGCAGTACTAACATTGTTCCAGCAGCATTAACTTTTACTTGCAGTACTAACTTTTCTCTGGCAGTAGTATTGGTGTTCTGGCAGTAGTATTGTTGTTCTGGCAGTACTAACGTTGTTCTGGCAGCACTAACGTTGTTCTGGCAGTACTAACATTGTTCTGGCAGCACTAACGTTGTTCTGGCAGTACTAACATTGTTCTGGCAGCACTAACGTTGTTCTGGCAGCACTAACGATACTTAGCAAATCTTCAGTTCCCAACAAGTAGAAGTCATCGAAGTGTTAGTATTAGAAACTCGTTACGAGTAGTGTTGAGGCGTAAGCGAAATACCCACGGTGTTGGGTATGCGTTTTGAGGTAAGCGGGTAATATTGATGTTATAGGAGTAAGTCCCGAAAAGAGGGAGACGTATTATGAAGTGATTATGTTATGATGGTAGGATTAGGTTTCGTAAGGGAACCCATGTTAAGAATAAGTTAAGAAAGTAGTTACAGGTTGCCAGTTGATGTAGAAGCCGACAAATGTGTACGGTGGCCGAGGCCGAAGTCTTGGACCAGAAAGTTGAGAGTGATAGAACACCTTGTAGTAGTGCTAAGGGGATGAGAAGTTATTGTTTGATTTAAGCGTTCTATTTTACGAGGTGAGGAGGGTCCGTAGAAGGACAAGATGTGTAACACAAGCGGAATGAGTGTAGACTATACAGTCAGTAAGAAAATGTGTTGTGTCTGAGAAAGGACTCGGGTCATAAAGGGCTAGCTAGGATGTTTGTGTTTGAGCTAAGTGTGACTCGCGAGTCATAGTTCAACAAGTTGGGAGAGAATTAAGTAGCGAGGCAGACTCGATTGTAGTATTCAGGAGAATATGAAGGAAAGTGTGAGTTGTGTATGAATGACCATGAGAGATGTGGTCTGCAGTGTGATGTTATAAGTGAGGAATGTACAATTATGTAATTGCATTAGTTGCCAAGTTAAATGTACCGGCTAGTATCGTAGTGAGGTGATGTTAGAGAGAAAGAAAGTATCAGATAGAAGCTTTTGGGGTCTACAGACGAGATGTACGATCTATTAACCAGATTGTTGGAGCACATATGGTGTAAGATGACTTTATGGTGTGAGACTACCCAAAGGAGAAACCAATTATTTTGGTGGTAAGAGTCGCTAAGTAGGTACATGTTGGAATCATTGGAAGTTTAAAGAGGATGGAGAGTGGACTAGCCAAATGTATAATAATAAATGCTAGATCTTTGTGGATCGTGAATTGTTTCTTATGTGAAAGGGAGTAACCCTAGAAGGGAGATAGAAGGAGCAAGTGGGAAGTTCGGTTACGATTAAAGAATGACAGGATGATGACTATGAGTCGGAGTGGTAGTATGATCATTAGTGATTTGAAATGTCACGATAGATGTATAAGCCTTTGATTGGTTGTTAAATTTTTTAGGGATTTGTTAAGTAATGACATTTATTTGTTATTACAGAATGCGTTATGGTTCTACCGAAATTCTTACTAAGGGTTGATAAGGGAAGGTCGATAGGTTAAAGTGAGAAGTTGGGGATAGTACGTTGGGACATGTAAATTTCAAATTATTTAGTAATTTGTGAATGGTTGATTTACTCAGTGGAGTTGTTGGTTAAGAAATCTGTTTCGACTGATGGATTTTGTGAATACCAGCATAGCGAGATGTGATGCTAAGTTATGATATTAAATGAGTAAATATGATAATGTATATGGTTGATAGAAAGAAACGAATTGCATCTAAGTCGGAGTTTATCAGTTGAAATAAGTTGCTATTTACAATTGAAATGAAATGGGTCGAGTTAAAGTTGCTTATGTGTGAGAGGAGGATCTATGTAAGTAAAAGTTGGAGATCAAAGAATGAGTAGTGACGACGAACACTAGTGTCGCTCCAAGACGACTTGGTGGAATGTTTGGGTTAGGATATTGATGTAACTGTTTGGTTATGTGAATAATAAGAAAGTGTTATCAGCATTTGGAAAGGTCGGAGGAGAGGAGCTAGTAATGGTTGGTGGGCAGTGCCCCACGCTAGCGTGGAGAGGTGAAGTTAGTGGGTCGGAAGTAATAAACCTGACAGTAATGCCGAAAGGTGAAGGGTTGTGCAGAGGGATATTGATAAGTGTGTTAACCGTTAGAAAGAATATTGAGGAAGGGAATTGTGTATGACTTTGTGCAGGAAGGGAGTGGATAAGACAGTTTAATGGGTTAAGTTAGTGACATTGTGAGAAATGTTTAAACGATTTGGTCGTGTAGTGTTTAAGCTAGTGAGATTAGTATGGCGTGACCATGGTTACTCCTCCCAGTGGAGTGAGGATAACCGGAGTTATGTTTCGTATGACTGAATGATCGTGGCAATCAGCGAGGAACTGAGGTGTTTCAGGATAAGCTTAATTGAGTAAGTGAACACTTCAACGATGGGTTTGGAGGTTCCTACTCTTAGTTACGTATAAGGATGGGGTGGTGAAGTAGTGAGAATGTGAGAGAAGTTTGACGAACTGTGGTCTAGGTAGTCCGAGAGAAGGGAAATGTTAATTGCATAGATGTTTGGTGAAGGAACTCCGGGTTGCGAGTTGCCGGGATGTACAGGGTTGGCCTTGTGCCAAGCTGTCAAGTATGTGAGTGGTTCTTAGTAAACAAGTTTCGTGTGGTAGTGGGGGGGTTCCGACAAGTTCCTCCTTAAAGGAAGTATTAATGCATGAGAAGCCTTACTTCATTCTCGGTTTTTGAGACCGATCGAGTAGGAACGGTAGTCTACGGGTTAGAGTACCGTAGGAACTGAAGGGAATGCAACCGACGTTCCCTGTTTCGAAATTAATGATATAGTTGACTGGGTCAGTAGTGGCAGTACCTTGGGGAAGCGTCAGTTTCGAGTGTGGGCAAGATACCTGCATCTCTTCCAATGAGGAATTCCGGGGACATAATTCTTTTAAGGGGGGAGTGTTGTAACAACCCGTTTATGTCAAGTGCATAGTTTGGTGGCCAAAGTGGATGAATTGAAAGTTTTAGTAGAAGGACTGTTTCTGTAAATGTTGGGAACTATATATATGACCAGATCCCTAGGGCTGTAAAACTTTCTCCTATTGTTGGCGGCTGAGCACTGGAAGAAGGGATAGCGAGAGGAAAGGATTGGACTGCGATTCTTGGGGAAGAAACTGCATTTGGTAAGCAAATCTTTCATTTCTTGTTATTGTTGCTTAATGAAGTAGATAGATAAGTTAATTTCCAGTCTAGCATTCATGTTTTAGCTGGGTTTGTTGATTAAGAACAATGTGGAGAGTTTTAGTTCCCGATTGGGATTGTAATCTAATGAAATCAATGGGCTAGGAGTTTGTGTTGTCTAAGGAGTATAATATAACGATTTGAGTAAGAATGTTGTGTTAGAATCTCAGCTTACTGGACTCCCTAGGAAGAAATCGAGTATTAAATCGTATAAGGTTCGTCCCTGTTCGCCAGACCGGGAGTTCGGGGTACCGGGAGTTCGGGGTACCGGGAGTTCGGGGCACCGGGACTATTGGTTTACAGATGGACCTAAATGAGTAGATGAGACCGGATTAAGATAAACGTAGGATGGGAACAGAGTGTTCATCTAATTGAATCTGTGAATCATTAATTAGGTGAGCGGTCGGTGCAAGATTCGAGGTTAGAGGAGGAAATTGCTGACAAGTGAGTTCTCTCATCCCTTTTATGACGTACTGTTTTTACTGAAATGGTTCCTTGATCGAGCATGATTTGAATTTATAAAAGCTATGCATATTTTCATGAATTGCATGATTATTTACCAATGAATGATGATTAAGGTTTTTCATGCATGTGGTTTCAAGTGTACTTGTATGCTATGTGGGGTCGGTTACACAGCGGGGTCAGGGTACCTTGGGATCTCTGATCCTTGGGGCATATAGAGGATTAGCTTGTAGGTTGGAATTTGTTTTCTCCTACATGAAGGAACGAGGAGTCCATTTGGATTTCGGCGTAGACGAGAGGGTGCCCGACGGGCCCCAATCGGTTTAGCTTATGCGAACCCCTGAACCATGTGTTAACCTTGTATGATGGAAATGTGATGCATAAGAACTCTTTTATACATGAAATGAATTTATTATTTACTACATGTTTTATGGAGGGAATTCACTAGACCTTTTGGTCTAACCCTCGCTTTGAAAACTAAACCATTTTCAGGTAAGCGCGTAGCAAGTTCTTCTAAGTAGAGCTTAGAGACGACTTGGAAGGTTAGAGCTCGTGAGGCTCCCAGTTTTGGATCAGGATATTTTAGTTAGTGCTCGGTTGTGGCTTAGAAAGACTCCCGCTGTTTATGACTTATGTTAATGACAGGAGATTTTGTTAAGTACATTTTTTTAACTATGATGTAAAGACTGGCCTATTTATGTAATCCGAATGCTCTTTCAGTGCTATGGCATGTTTATGATATTGGGACGTTACAAGTGTGATGATCGTTGGGGTAGTGAAGGAGGTTCTAAGCTGGTAGTCGTTGGAATAAATGGACGATTCTAGTATTAGTCACTTAGAGTGACGATAAGCATGATAATTGCTTTAAGTAGACTGTTTTGGGTCGAGGTTGATGGTTGGATTAGAACCATAGGCTTATTGAGCCGACTTTGATTTGAGGAAAAACCGTAAAGTTAATTGATGTATTTCCTAACTTGCCTTAAGAGGTTTGATTATCCGGATGACAATAGTGGACCGGAGGGATTTGGAAGAGTATGAGTTGAGACGTTGAATGCCGACTAAGTCATGCACAAAGTTTATTTTGGAAATAAATTGCATCAACTATTTCTTGTGTTTCCAATCCTTATATGGATTGTGTTTTGAATTTTGAGAAATGTTTAGCACACACACAAGATTACAAATCATGGTTTTGAACGTATATGAAACAGTTTTATTGCGGGAGTTGCAAACTCCGCCGGGATTTGTTTTTCTTTATTTCATTGTTGTTCAACATTTGTTTTGGATATAATGACAATAATATTTTTATGATGTTTAAGATGTTGGGCAATAACTACGACTTATGACTTTAACATTGGATCTCCTCCACATATGTTAAGGTTTAGACGGAAAGTTATCTTCCATTATGTCTATGTTGAGTTTTATTGAAAAATCTATTTAATGGAAGTTTTATCGGAAGTGTTGTTTAGATCGGGTTACAACAAAAAGAGAATTTTGGGAGTCTTGGCATTTTGGCCATGGTTTTGCGTTATGCAATTTGGTTGTTGGAAGCGAGATGTTTGGCACCATTTGGCTGAGTTGAGGCAATTAAGCCCATGGAGTTTTACGAAGTTTCGTTTTACGACATGTTGGGTCGTGTGGGTACAAATTTTATAAGGAACATACTTTAACTATTGCGTGTGTTGATTTTGGATTGTATTGGGCATTTTGACTCTTTCGGGTTTTGTTGAGAAGTGTTATTTATGCCGTAAGGCGATCAAACGGAATGTTTTTGGAACTTTTATGTCGCGTAATTTCTCTTTCAAAGAGTTGTGTTAGCACGTTTTGATACAATTTATTTAATTTTCGGATTGATTTATACGTGGCATGAGTAATGCATGAGAGAACATGCTAGTTGTACTTCTTAACAATTTGCCTTATGTGCTTCCGACTAAATGAGTATTTTATTGCCCTTTCTTGCAAACGCATGGTATTGATATATGGATGTGCATAAATTGGTAGTCACTAACCCTCGAAAGCTTTGATAAGTGTATCGTGAATGAAAATGTTTTATTGATTTATTTCATAATTGATGATCGTTTGGTCAAGGATACGTTTTAAAATTTTAGGGTTTATGCACGGTTTGCGATACGGTACATTTTGAAACATGAAAATGTGAGTCGTTGAACTTCGGTCAACTTTGGCTTGAGCAGTATTTTGGAAAGTTGTAAACCTTTTGGTTTTGGAGAAAATGGGTATTTTGAGTATTCTAACGAGTAAGTTTAAAACATTGTCATTTCAATGTTTTGTATTGCGAATGCGAAATTTTGGTGTAAATGCTCCGTGATGGAAATTTTGGAAAATTAATTGACCTAAACTAGGGTGCGTGGAATTGCTTAAAATTTTGGAACGTTAATACACGCCGTTTGTATGAGCCAGCATTCGAAGTCGATTTAAACTTTTTTGGTGTCAATCGTTTACAAACACTTATTGCTCCTAAGTTTTGGGAAAATACATTAAGGTGTGAGTATGGTCACAAACGTTTTACTCTCGTGTCATTATATGACTAGATGAGAAGATTTTGAATATTGATTTAAATGATTTCATCTCTTGAAATTTGTTACGAATGATTTGATACATGTATTTTCGTTTCAAGAAAATCTCTAAGAGAGTGTTACAAGCTTGCTTACTTAATGCAATTTAAAATTTCCTCTTGGCATTTTAGTCAACATCTTTGAATGATGGGAACGTATTTAGTTTTTCTTTAAACTTGGATTTGACGCAAATCACTCTATGATTTTTTTTATCAAAGTACATTTATGGGATTGTTTCACCGGTTGTGAAATAAACAGACGTGTGCGTACTTAGTGGTAAATCTTATTTCACACTATTCATGGTTTAAAAAGGGAATTTTGGAATCGGGTGACATTCAAACCCTTTGAGGCACATATAGACCTTTTGGTTGCACACTATTTAAGGTGGGAAATTACCTTACGTATATGACATAGATCAATACATGCTAGAACCGTATTGGTCTCTTTCAGAGAAGTTGTTTGCTATGATTTCGCGCTTTGTTAACGATACAAAATTTTGATGAAATGGTTTTCAATATGATTTTCATATGTGAGATGAATATACCTATTTTTGCACAACTACCGAAGTGGTAGTAGTAGATTTTGTGCGTACAATAAGATTGATATGAAAAACCTTTATGTTAAAAGTTTTTATGAACTTTTCGATTGGCATATTTGTTAAACATTTTGCTTGTAAGGCCTTGAACTCATAGGAACCTTGGAAAGGTTAAGTAACTCAGTTAAGAGTAAGTGCGTGTAGCACTTCGACGGTGGAAGGTTAGGTATTCCACGCGTATTGGTATTATAGGCCGGATGATATCGGTAGCGAAGTCAATGTGTTTGTGGTAATTGGAGGGTTAGACTTGCGGTAACGTATTTCGAGGTTGGTATAGCCGTTTTGTTGGTAACCTTAGTTTGTGGAAACACTCGGTAAGCGAGACTCGGGTGGGGAGTCCTGTTAGAGTTCAGAGTTTGGTGGTATAACTAGGTGTCAACCTTTGCTGGTTTGAGGTCGGAAACCGTTAGCGTATTCGGAGGGTGGAGTCCAATTTTAAATGAAATATTGGTAATGGTAGTAGTAACCTTAGAAGCTCAATTGTGATGAGTGGTTTTGGTGGAATAACCTTCGTGTGTGGTTAATAAACCTGTCGGATTGATGATCAATGTTGATACGGATTTTGGAGTCTACTCGATCTCGTTGGAGTTAATCGGCAGTTAATGGTAGGAATGATCGGAGTTAATGATTTTTTTGGGTTCGTTAGTGAACAAACCATGAGGTGATTTAGAGATGAAACTAAAATTGAGGAAGATGGAACGCTTTAAGGTTGGGAGACAACCGAAGTTGTTTAACTAGGAGTTATTCCAGTGGTTAGAGTGTTCGTCCGAACTTAAGTAACGTGTACTTGAAGGGGTTTTGTTGGTAAGAAATCGGTTCGAGGAACTGTCTATATGGTTGTGTGGGAAATTTAGATTCAGTTAGGAATTGATGAATTGTGGTCGACATTGAGTCGGCTAGCCTTGGGTTGTAAGGGATCTAGATTTCGAGGACGAAATCATCCTAAGGTTGGGAGGATTGTAACACCCGTAATTTTCGGATAGGTCCAATTTCGAATGTGTGTGGAACCAATCTTTAAGAAAAATAATACTTTGGGTTAAATCTTAGATTTTATGGTCTTGTTGGATGAGGAATTCGAATACGAGTACAACGGTTCTTTCCGGAGTGAAAACGGAGCTAAAACGAGGAAGTTATGGCCAAAACAAGTTTTGGTACGCACTGAGCTATAGTGCCCAGCGATTGTGACACTGTCACAATCGTCGTGTCACTATCGCCCAATAGGTACTGAGAGTTGGGGGATAGCGGGCGATTGTGCCCCGACGATAGTGACAGTGTCACTATCGCGTGTCACTATCGCCGTCGGCCTCCAGGGTGTTTTAAACCCACGACTTCAACTCCCCTTTCATTTCTTATTTCATCCATCTCTCTCTAAACTCGTTTTCCCTCAAGAAAACCCTACAACCCTGCCCCTCTCCTTACTCATTTCTTCACCTAAATCAAACCCTCTTCCACCATTGATGAATATTTGAGAGCTTGGAGCTTTTGTGGAGACTAGGAGCTTGTTTTTGGAAGATTCAAGTGGATAAGGTAATATCTCTACCCAAAAGTGTTATTGATGTTGATTTCATGTTCCTTTCATCTTGAGATGTTGTTAAACGATTTTGGTGGTGATTGGTGGAAATATTCTTCATCTTCTTCATGTATGGAACTAGGGTTTGGTATAAGTTGGGTATTTTGGTATCTTATGGATGGATGATGATTTCTTTTGGTTAGATCTTGGTATTGATGGTTGGAAACTTATGGATCTAGGTTTTGGAAGTTTTGGCTTGAGGATGCAAACTTCATCAAAGGAGCTTACGAAGGAGAAACTCTAGATTTAGCTAAATCTAGCAAGGTGAGTTCAAGTTAATTTGCGAAAACTTTGTACATGACAAAATGTTATTTTTCCAGGCAATTATGTGTTTTACCTGAAAATTATTAATGTTGAGTTATTTGGTGGATTTTACCTTTTGAGGTATTAATTGTGGTAAACATTGTAAAACACTACTTTTGGATATTTTGGAAAAATGTGATAGATAAATCTTATATGAAAATGGATTGTTGATTTATGTTGATTCACGGATTTGAAGTACTTACTGACAACCGGTGTGTGTTGTTATACTTAATGTCATTTTATGACTTTCATGAACTATCTTTTGAGTTAGTTGAGCTTGTGGCTCAGTATTGGATTTTATTAAGTTTTGGGGACAATTGTTCTTTTTGATAGCTCAGAGTTGAGTTTTGATCATGATTTATGTTATTGGGGAATTGCATGTTTTGAATGCATTTGTTTATATGTTTGGGGTCGTGTAATATTTTAGACCTTGTTGGCCATGGATCCATAGGCATTTGAGTTTTCCTTAGTCTCGCGGGCAAGAGGTCGGAATTGATTGAGCTCAGTTTTACGAGACGTTAATTTATTGTGTAGCACGAAATAGGCATTAGGTTCCATGATAAGTAAGGCGTGGACCTAGATGGTCGGGCGTCGTCTCATGGGCAGTAAGGTGTAATTCCATATATGTGCTTAGCACGAGATAGGCATCGAGTTCCATGATAAGTAAGGCGTGGATCTATATGGTCGGGCGTCGTCTCATAGGCAGTAAGGTGTAATCCCTAATGTGTTGTTGTGGATTTGGTGACCCAATGTATAGACCTGGAGTGGTTGAAGTTGGGGGCATCCTAGTCTCGTGAGCAATAGATCTGGAGTGATTGAGCTCAGTTTTACGAGAGTAATCCACGTGGGTGTTTTTATTACATAGTAAGTGACCCACCTTGGTGTTCCGTCACGTGCGATGTATATGGGTCTCCCCCGTCACCGAAAGGTGTTGTTTTGGGTATTTGTTACTACTCATGTTTCCGGTGACGTGTTATATTTATATGGATTGTTTTCCATGTGTGAGACAATGATCTTCAACAAATCAAGTAATGTTTAACAAGATTAGGTAGAGAATGACTAATTGTTTATTAGAAAAGGAAATCTAATCTAGAGAGAATAATGTGAGATTTAGAGATCTACATTTTGATCTATGAACTTGTTATTACAACAATACATGAAATGCTCTATTTATAGCCCTTCCCCCTTGTTACACCAAGAAAGCCCAAGCCCATTTACATGTCAAAGCCCATTAGGCCCAAAACTATTACTTTACAAAACTTTCTAATTAATTAGGACAACTTAAATGTCCTAACATTCTCCCCCTAACGTTTTGGAAAGTAAAATCACTTAAACTTTAACTCCTCTCCCCCTTGATTTTCTTGAAAAACTTTAGCGGTGTATTCTTCAAATGTAGGCTCGGCTCCCCCTTGAAAGTTGCTCTTATTCATCATATTTTCAACTTTGAAAAATCGGATCCAATGTACTCCATAACCCCGACTAAATGCACTAAAATCATCTTCAAAGTGTATGCATTTAGTGTAAAACAGAGAATCCGTCGTTAGACCACGAGTTGAATAAGAATTCGGCTTAAGAGCTTGGTCCGAATTTGCTCGAAGGAGGAACAATAAAAACACGCGCTACTCGGTAGGGATTTCGAGAAATTGTACGCAAAATGATGTCGTGGAGATGAAATTGTGACAAACGAGATGTAGGAGTGATGCCACACGAGTTCCATTAGCAAAATCCACGAATTTGGACCAAAAATGTTAGAAAACTATCTGGCCACTAACGGACATCGTTAGTCACTATTCATCATCTTCATTAACTTTCAAACTCACGTGATGTTACATTTTTCATCACCTATCTTCCAAGCTTTTCATCCAATAAGCCTCCATTTTGTTCCATTATCCTCATAAACCATTAAAAAATGTTTTCAATGAGAACACATGGACCATGCAATACATGAAAACTTTAACAGCATCAATTTCAACCAAATTCGTGATCTGTTACCTTCTTCTTCTCTTTTCTTCAAAAAATCAAGATCAAATTTGTTGTTTGTAGCATCTAATGCCTCAATAAACATCAAATAAATGTTTTCCAACAAATGATTTATCCATGCAACGTGAAAAGAAACAGCAGCGACAATCCGACGATGTAACAAACTTTTCCGGCGAGTAACAACTTTCTCTGGCGAGATCTACGTTTTTCCGGTCACCATTTTCAACAACTCTAAAATCTATGAATTCATGCTGGAAACTGATTCTTACTGTTGCAGTATGATCGATACCTCAACTAGAATAGATCTGCGATGAGTTTACATCGAAACTCTGACAAAAAACATAAGTTCCGGCGATAACTTTTCCAGAATCCGGCGACTAGCGTTTTTCCGGTGAACTTCCAACAATTCTTAAAATATACGATTTATTGCTGGAATTAACTTCTAAAATTTGCTTTATGACCCACTGCTAATTAAACCTCAAAGCAAGTATACAATGAGATCTAATGTCGTCTTTCAAGTAATAAAATGGTAAGAACCAAGTATCGTATTCCACAGGGATAGGTATCTTAAGTTGCAAGATCTCGAGATGAAAAACTAATTTCAGATGGCGAATTTGAAGAAGATATTTGAATTGGTTGATTTGATGGTATCACAGAACTAAATTAACATGAATAAAAGAGAAGCAAGGGTGTAAGACTTGTGATGTTATGATAAACCAAATTCCAGTAGACCAATGCTACAACAATGCTACAGCATGAAACTGCAGTGATGCTGCAGCATAACAGTGACAAAAACTAGTTTTATTATCTACTTTGAGACACGTTCCTCTCGGACTATCACCATCCCATGATTCCAGTAGCTAGAGCAATCTCATCTCTGAGCAGAACCCAAGATAATGGAACGATGGAAATGGCGTTCTCAAAGTACATGGCAGAACAAATTCTCTTTGTTAAAAGTCACTCTCTCGATATAACCCCCATGCCTCCCATGTTTGTATACTCCTAAATAGCTTATCTCTAAGTCTATTCCATTTTAACCCTTTGAGAAAATAACAACTTATCAAGAATGAATCATTTTGGAAAACAAAAGTAACAACTCTCATTGCAAGTTACTCTCTCGATATAACCCCTTAAGTCATCCAAATTGACGTGCTATTCAATGGCCTATCTCTAGGTCCATGACACTTTAACACTATCAAAGTGATCAATTTGTCAAAGGATTCTATTATCTTGA
Organism: Saussurea involucrata; assembly: GCA_033807775.1. Classification (NCBI taxonomy): domain Eukaryota; kingdom Viridiplantae; phylum Streptophyta; class Magnoliopsida; order Asterales; family Asteraceae; genus Saussurea; species Saussurea involucrata. Next base: position 160,043,841 of record CM066321.1, on the reverse strand, counting down.
AGAAACTTGGGTGGGAATAATAAAACCTCATTTTTGCCACAAAAATGCCTACTTTCTTTTGGTCATCATAACACCCCTTGTCTCACACCCAAGCTACAAGATTAGCTACTCATTACACTAAATGAAACAAAATAAATGCAAAATACTAGGAAAGTAAACATGATGATTGGAAGTGTAAAGTACATGGAAATGAAAACTAACTAAAGTAAAAGGCTAAAAATGTAAAGACAAGAATGTAAGTAATAAACAATAAATGACAAGAGTACAAATGGAATGTAAATCTATGACTAACAAGAATATATACTGAAAAGTAAGAACATTAAACATAAGACATAAGATGCAAGAACATTAAAGAGACGAAAATGTGCAGTTGGGATACGCCCAGTGCTGCAACAGTGGCTACGTGTATCTAAGAACAAAGAAAAATTAAAGGAAGAACACTTGAAGATTTGAAGAACATGAAGAAGATGAAGAAGATTTCTGGAAAATAAACTACAGAGGTTTAAGAACTGAGTGAGATCAGTTCCAAAAGGGATGTCTAAAATGGCTAGATGGCCCCTCTATATATAGCAAAAGGGAGGGGCATCTTGGTAAATAAAAGCAACTAAGCCTAACTAGAAAGTACAACTTCTAACAAAAAGTACAAAAGTCAACTAAGACTTTAGTTACATATTAAAACCAGATAATAACATTGTCTAGAGGTCCACAAAAGATCATTTCCACTTCAGAAAATTCGGATTTAAGCTCTTCTTCTTTAGTTCTTCCATTCAAGATCCATCAGCTCCATGCTGCACAAATGCTGCAGCAATGCCCTGTTTTGAGAGGTTTTGCCAAAAACACTTTAAATGAGCCTACCAACATCGTAAAACAAGCAAACCATGATCCCTAGCTCCAAGAATGTAAAATAAGATAAAAAGGACTCAAAGTTGGGATTTGTTAGCTTCAATCTTCCTAATCATAGAAGTATTTAGAAGTAGTGAAAAATAGGCTAAGTGAAAAAAGCCTCTTACAGAGGCTCTGCCGAACTTACCGAGAGATCAAGGTCAAGAAGCTACAGAAGCTAAAGAGGCGCCCTACAGAAGCTCTGTCATACGCGCAAAGAAGACCAATGACTCGGAATCCGGGGAAGACTGCTCTACAAAGGACCAGACCGCAGAACCTCTGTAACTCTTTACAGAGCCTCTGTGGTCCTCTCTAAAAGACTTGAAGATATTTACAATATCTTGCTACTGTTACAGGACCTGTTCATCAACTTGCATGGTAACATGCCCTGTCCAACTGCAACGTGTCAAACTCTGATTGGATTCAATAGGGCTTAGTACATAATAGACGTCTGCTGCATTAAATGCAATACAGCACGTCCAACTGTTCATGCCATCCGTCCAACTATTCATACCGTCCTTTATGAATAGTAGCTTATGCTTTATGGTCCCCTTAGAGTAGTATATAAGGAAGACTCATGTTGAGTTCTTCCTATCCATCGATCTATCAATCGAACAATCAAAAACCAGAAATCAAGAAAGAAAAACATCACAAGAACACATAGCTTTAAACACTTTGAGAGTCATATCTGTTTTAAAGCTTTGCTTACTCACTGTTCTTGAATCTGTTCTTAATATATATATTCAGTAAACTTTGAGATATTATTTCTTGTTCACTGTTTATTTATATTGTGTTCTAAATCTATCAATCATATCTGATAGTTCTTCAAATACGCTTCCGCATCAAACTCAAACTTGAACTAATAGATCTGATAATCTTGTTTAAACAAACCGGGAACCAACAATTGGTATCAGAGCTTAGCTTGATTTTCAATATCAAGTGATCCTCGTTTTTACAAGAATAGTGATAGACATCATTTTTTCCTATTCCTCATCTCTAGGTTAAAACTCCATTAAAGTGTACTCTGAGAACTGTTCAAACCCAGAAAACTTTCCAGATCATCAGACTCATACTCTTTAATCATACTATCTTTTCAGAACCTTAACAATGACAAATACAAATAACTTTTTTACTGCTGGTTCACTCACCAAGCCTCCTACTCTCCTACGAGATGAGTATCCTCAATGGAAAATAAGAATGGTTCATTTCTTTGAGGGTACTGAAAAAAATCTAGTACAATATCTTTACAACCTTCCTCCTGTTCCCATGATAGCAGTACCACGAGTACCAGCTACTGCTGAATCTCCTGAAATCCATGAACATCAAAAACCAAAGCCAAAAGAAGAATGGTCAAATGAAGATAAGGCAGAAGATGAAGTTGCACATAAAACAAAAAGAATCCTGATAATGGCTATCCCCAACGAGCTTTTTCAATCCTTAGATGCATGCGAAACTGCGCACGATCTTTGGAAAGAATTAGAAAGACAATTGGAAAGGGGTGCTAAAACACAAGAAGAACCGAAGGACACAGTACATAAATGAATATCATGCATTCAGAGCCTCTGCAACAGAATCTCTGCAAACAACGTACGACGGGTTCAACTCTCTCATAAACAAATGCAGAAAGTCTGGCATTCACAGAACTTCGGAAGAAAATAACGTCATGTTTCTAAAGAGCATGAATGATGAGTGGCTTCAACTGTCTATGTCTTTACAAACAAACCAAGATCTAGACTCATGGACACTCTCTGATCTCTATGGAACACTAGCTGCACAAGAGCCTTAAATAGCACAGGCTAAAACAATAGCCATTGCACCATACGCATTGGTTAGTAAATCAACAGAGGCTACAGAAAGACCAAGAAATGAGAGAGCAACAGAGGAGAAGAAGAAGATAGTGATGGTTGATAGCAAAGAAGACGAGCTGATAGAGGAAGAAATAACTCTTGCGTCATTAGCTAAATCATTGGCTCTATTGACAAGAGAGTTCAGAGGTAACCAAAGAAATTTTGGAAATGACAGATATAGCAGAGACAACCAGAGAGATAGAAGAGATGATGAAAGAAGAGAAGAATCAAGTGACCGACAGAGGTCAGACTACAGAAGTGACGACAGAGGTCAGACTACAGAAGTGACCAACAGAGGTCGAGCGACAGAAACTACGGAGGAAATGACCGACAGAGGTCAGATGACAAGGTAGGCCACACACAAGAATGCTACAAATGTGGTAAGCCTGGTCATTACGCAAACGAATGCCGAACAGAGAAAGGTGGAGACCAACAGAAGTCCGACGATCGAACTGGAAACACCTCCCAAGGATGCTTCAACTGCGGCAAGCCAGGCCATTTTGTAACACCCCGAAATTTCATTGTAATTAATAGTAGATAAATTGTATTTTGGTACAATTTATTTTTGAGAAAATTAACTTGGAGGGTTGATTTGTTCTTATTTGAAAGTTTGGGGTGTATATTGGAAATTGAGTTTATGACTCATTAATTAAAATGAGGTGTCATATGGAGAATAATCAGTATTTTAAATACTGATTTCCTTGATTTATTTGTTTAACAAAAAGAAATTAAATTAGAACAGAGAGAGATAGAGAAAGCGAGACAGAGAGAAAGAATTCGAGAAGAAGAAAAGAAGAAGAGAAAATTGGTTTGGTGATTTTGTGGTAAGAAACTTGAATCCCTCTATTGATTCTTGTAAGGAAGTTAATTAATTGCATAATTATTTGTTTAGAACTGTTTTGGGAAGTTAACTTGAAGCTGTGAAGAAATCGATCAGAGCTCAGTTTCGTTAAGGTGAGTTATTCAACTTTCTTTAAAATTAAGCAATGAGAATGTTAATAGATGTGTTGTATTTGTTATTGAACCACTAAGAATGCTTAATGGTTAAGAAAAATCGAGACTGGCTTAACAGATGAAAGTGACGATGAACAGTGAACTTTTCGCAACAGTAGGTTGCGCAAAGTGAAGGTTTTCGCAATAGAGAATTGCGAAAAGTGGGGTTTTCGCAACAGAGGGTTGCGAGTTCTGAACTTTTCGCAGCTTTGGCTTGCGAAAAGTGTAGCTTTTCGCTACAGTGGCTTGCGAAAAGTCTTGGACTTTCAGTAGTAGTTTGAAGATTTTATGTGGAATACAATCTGATAGTTATATGCTATTTGTTATATGTTTATAACTCTATTGTTGATATAAAAACCATGTTATGTTAAATGTAAGGACTTATTTATGAGTCCGGAGTTGTTGTTAATTGTTGAGATGTTGATCCCCGATGCTAAATGGCAAAGTGGGGATAATCGTTGAAATTAATATTCTGTACATAGAGATATAGAATATATGATGAATTGTATAACTTTAGTGTACAATAGAATGAGTGATGATACACAATTATTGTGTGGCGTTGGCTAGAAATGTGCATCTGGTCTAGTGGGCATAAAGTACGGTATAATGAGAACCGTTTACTAGCCAGGGACCGTTGGGATGTATTTCTAGTGGTTGGAGTGAATCTTGAATCATCTGTGAGGGTCTCTGGTGGTTGTTGATCGCGATAAAATCTCATTTGGGGGACCAGTGATTCAAGGTGGGGAGGAAATGAAATGAGGAATAGCAGACTTAGAGTTGTAATTCCCATTTCAAACGAAAGATGAGATATCTTCATTGTTGAGAAATTGTAATCTTAATTCAGAAAGAAGCAGGTTTGGAAACTGTAATTTCTGGGAGTTGGAGTTACTTATAATCCGGTGGGATTTACAGTAATTCTTGATGGTAGTATGATGACTAGATGAATTAGTCATAAGTAAGGGAATAGGTGGATTCTAATGGTTGATAAGAGCTTGGTATGGTAAGATGGCTGATAACAGGTTTGATATATCTGTTAATATTTTATTTGTTAAATTTTAATTTGATTTGGATAATCTCACTAGGCGAAAGCCTAATGTTTCAAATTAAACTGTCTTACCAGGTACTGGCTCTGGGGAAATAGCTTGGGAAGTGAGACTACAGTTGAAGGGAATCGGACTTAGTGTTAACAAAGGAACAGGATATTCTTTTGATGACTTTTGGGACGAGCCTTAGATAATCTAGTTGATCTTATTGTGATGTATAATTAGATTGATCAGATTATTTAAGTTAGACGACTTAATGTATATATAGAAATATACCTTTTGATCCTTTGGTTTATAAAAGTCTGATATTTTGGTGATCATAACTTTGTTATTTGAGGTTTAAGTTGGCCCTGAATTTTAGGGTGTTACAGTATGGTATCAGAGCACTAGTTTAAGCGAATTAAGTATGCTGATGAGATACTTAGACTTAAGCTGAGATGTAGTAGGTTATGATATGTGAGATATGGGTAGAAGTGTTAAGACGGGATAGTCTTAGAGTTAACGGAAATACGTGAAATTAGTGTTGTGACAATGATAACGGGGATTCTCCTGTATGATATGTTCACAATTTCAATTAGCTACTGTTATTATGAATATATTGTTACACGAGCATGTCTATTTCTGAATTGTTACAGTGACTAACGATCGGTAAAGTACGTTTTGTATGTATGTAAGTGCATAACCATTTCTCGTGGTTATCCCTGTAAGTTATAGTAGAGTGATGGTGAATACGCCACCAAGGTCCTTTAGAGGACAGAGCAGTAAATGATTGAGGGTTGGAAGGACAACCTGGAATTAGTGGGACTCATGAAAGTCCGCCAAGGCAACCTTTAATAGGTGATTTGATATGTGCAGAGATAGAGTATGAGATGATTGATTAAGACGGAATTAGTATGACATGGTTGAGTATGGGGGCCATGGAATGCATGTATAGCAATTATTATAAGGCCGAGAGGGCGACCTCTGGTCGGAAGTAGAGTGTCAATGATAAGTTACGTAATTAAAACGATTGACCTTGTTTGAGTAAGTAGCCTTCATTGCGAGTAAGTTTTATGCATGGTGTTTTAGTGTATGTTACATGAGTTTTCTTGATTTCAAACCAAATGCATAAATAACAGTTTTATTCAAGGACGAATTAGTATGTGCAAGTATGTATTTAAAGAAAAAGGGCAATTTCAATTACGCTGCCTAACGAAATTTTGGAGCTTAGCAACTTGCAAAATACTTCATACTTTACATAAAAAGTTGTATGATAGCAAATAGGTCAAGAAAGTGTTGATCAGTAAACTTTTTATAACCAACAAAGGTATTGATTTGATGATATCATATAAATGAGTGTGAGAAACGACTAGTTTACTTTGTGGCAGTAAATTTTAAACTTTTGTTGTATGAAAAGATCTTCATTTAAGATATTACTGTTGTAACAACATCTTTTGGTTGAGAAGGATTGAGTTTTACGAAAATTTATATACAAACGATTTTTGAGATCGTTGTGTAGTACATGGGAGTTATGAAAATGATTGGGGTCGTGTGTGCCCACGTTGTTCCGAATGTTGTTAATTTAAATGAGAAAAGGGTGGATTGAGTTATTTATTATATTGTCATGCATGAACGCTATGAACTCGCTAGGTCGTAGAGTATTACGCTGTAAGCTAAGAAAGAACTCCAAGAGTGGAGAGGTGTTGGATAAACCTTGGGAGAAAGTTTGTGGTTTTAGTAATTGTATTCAAACGAGAGATGAACAGTGGGAGAGTTGAAAGTGGACTTTAGTAACAATAATATGAGGGTCTGTATCCTTGTTCGGTGACTAGTAATACAGTTGCCGAGGGTCGGTCGTGTCTGGAGGAAGGATTAGGTTCAGGGTTAAGGAAGTATTGACATGTCAAGTTTTGACTTTGAAGGCGATAGTTGTGTAAGGTGTATGAGGCCTTTTGTCTGTCACTGGGTGTGGTCTGGATGCGTCCCGCATATGCCTGTGCGGGTAGGAACAAAACCGTGAGCGATACCGGTATGCTGTTATGCAGAGGGTATGCGCAAAGTGGTTATTAGTGTGTGCGACACAATTGGGGGATTTTTGTAAATCCGACCATGTGAATGTTTTAAGAATGATAAACTTTTATTTTGGGGCCGATGGCCAATTAAGGGATTAATAAGGTAAAGATTTTGAGTAAAGAGGCATTTTGGTTTACGTAACCGTGTGAGTGACACGTGTTTAACCAAACGTTTGTTTTGGCCTTAAAGGCCTGATTTATATTCAAATGAGTCTTTTGAATGTTTGTCAGTTTTAGTGACTCGAGATGGAGTATTGGATGGGTTATATGCTTAACTGCATTGTATTTGAACCATTGACGGTTTAAGTGTTGGTCTTAGGTGTGAAGACTGTTTGATATTTTACTTGTTCTTAGTATCTTTGGAACTAATGAACCTGGGGGTATTATAGGCATTGTGGAGTGTGAAAAGAGTTGCATTTACGTGTACTTGCAAATGAATTGACTTCATTGGGAAAGTAGCAATGAAGGGGTCGTAAGATTATCACGCCTCGGTGCGTATGTTGCATAATGTGAGTTAGATGTATTTAAATTGCGTGAGTTAATATTGATAAATAATCTTTAGATCCTTTGAGTAGATGACTCGGTTTTGGACTCAGTTAAGTCTTAAGAACTTTGACCCGATTTGATAAGCTTGACGTAGGCTTGGGGTTGAACTTGCAGGAACGGTATTAAAAAAAATTTGAAGTTTATATGACGTGAATGCATTGGTTATCCTTTTGGGATCATGTATGAATGTTAAGTTTAAATCAGGAGCTTAAAAGTTGAAGGATCACTTGGTGGGAATGTTAGAACAGTGAAGGACTGTTGCTTTTAGATAAGTGTTTACTTACGATGTGGAAGATTTAAAAAAAAATGAAATACTAGAGATGAACAAAGGGGGTGTATAGATTGTGTTAATCTGTGAGGAATTGTACCCACTCTATGCAACGTATTGGAATCACAAAGAGCTAGTAAGAACGAATAAGTTTCAAGTTAAATAGAAAATCGTGAGTGGTAGTTCAACTAAAGTTGGGGAGGAGATATTTAGTGATATAGACTCGGGTATTTGGGCGAGAAAACAGGATTATGAAATTAATTATGTACGAATGACTATGAGAGACATGGTCTGTGGTAAATGTTATGGGTGGAGAATGTACGAACGAGTAGTAGCATTAATTGGCAAAATACATGTGTCATCTAGTATGAGACGTGATGTTAGAAAGAAGAAGTATCCGAATGGAAGTTTCGGGAATTCCGGTTGGAAAGTACTAGTTGTCAATAAAGTTGATGGAGCATGTGGTTTGTAAGATAACTTGGTAATATGGCTTATATCGGAATAGAATGTCGGAGCAGTGGTGAGTGTTTATCCAAAAAAATTTTGATGGTATGAGTTTCCAATTAAGTTGTACTTTGAATCACTGGAAGTTTAATAAAGATGATGAGTATGTCGGTCAATGTGGTGTAGCGGAGGCAAGGTCGTTAAGGAATATAAGTTGCTCCTTATGTGTGAAAGAAATGTACGAGAAATTATTAGTTGAAAATCTAAGAATGATAGTAACTTTGAACGGTAATGTCGTTTCAAGATAACTTGGTTGAATGTTTTAAGTTAGAAATCTTGGTGAAATTGTTTAGTTATGTTTCATAAGGAGAAAATACTATCGGTATGTGGAAAGTTGGGAGAAAGAGACAAGTAATACGTGAAAATAGTATTCCATACTAACGTGGGGAAGCAATGATAGAAATATTGGACTTAAGAATGTAGACATACTACAAGTTCAATGGAGTTATCACCTTTGATATACAACCCCTTAGTGCTTGGTTGCAGCGTGTTTGTGTGGTGCGATAGTAATGTGAGAAGGTGATAGCATTTTGTATCAAAGAAACGTGTAAGTCATGGATGCAATGATGGATTGTCATACTTATTGAAGCATAATTTATGAGAAAAATTGTTATGTGAAGGAGCGAGAATCGATCTTAGAGAAATATTTGATAAATTACAATCTAAGAAAGTGATTATAGGTATAATGGTATTATATCTTTGAGTTGTTAATGTGGCTTTAGAGTCGGAGGAAGAAATGAAGAAACGATACCCTCAATTGTTTGCTTAGTTTGATTTCGGGGACGAAATCCTTTTCAAGTTGGGGAGTATTGTAACACCCCGAAATTTCATTGTAATTAATAGTAGATAAATTGTATTTTGGTACAATTTATTTTTGAGAAAATTAACTTGGAGGGTTGATTTGTTCTTATTTGAAAGTTTGGGGTGTATATTGGAAATTGAGTTTATGACTCATTAATTAAAATGAGGTGTCATATGGAGAATAATCAGTATTTTAAATACTGATTTCCTTGATTTATTTGTTTAACAAAAAGAAATTAAATTAGAACAGAGAGAGATAGAGAAAGCGAGACAGAGAGAAAGAATTCGAGAAGAAGAAAAGAAGAAGAGAAAATTGGTTTGGTGATTTTGTGGTAAGAAACTTGAATCCTTCTATTGATTCTTGTAAGAAAGTTAATTAATTGCATAATTATTTGTTTAGAACTGTTTTGGGAAGTTAACTTGAAGCTGTGAAGAAATCGATCAGAGCTCAGTTTCGTTAAGGTGAGTTATTCAACTTTCTTTAAAATTAAGCAATGAGAATGTTAATAGATGTGTTGTATTTGTTATTGAACCACTAAGAATGCTTAATGGTTAAGAAAAATCGAGACTGGCTTAACAGATGAAAGTGACGATGAACAGTGAACTTTTCGCAACAGTAGGTTGCGCAAAGTGAAGGTTTTCGCAATAGAGAATTACGAAAAGTGGGGTTTTCGCAACAGAGGGTTGCGAGTTCTGAACTTTTCGCAGCTTTGGCTTGCGAAAAGTGTAGCTTTTCGCTACAGTGGCTTGCGAAAAGTCTTGGACTTTCAGTAGTAGTTTGAAGATTTTATATGGAATACAATCTGATAGTTATATGCTATTTGTTATATGTTTATAACTCTGTTGTTGATATAAAAACCATGTTATGTTAAATGTAAGGACTTATTTATGAGTCCGGAGTTGTTGTTAATTGTTGAGATGTTGATCCCCGATGCTAAATGGCAAAGTGGGGATAATCGTTGAAATTAATATTCTGTACATAGAGATATAGAATATATGATGAATTGTATAACTTTAGTGTACAATAGAATGAGTGATGATACACAATTATTGTGTGGCGTTGGCTAGAAATGTGCATCTGGTCTAGTGGGCATAAAGTACGGTATAATGAGAACCGTTTACTAGCCAGGGACCGTTGGGATGTATTTCTAGTGGTTGGAGTGAATCTTGAATCATCTGTGAGGGTCTCTGGTGGTTGTTGATCGCGATAAAATCTCATTTGGGGGACCAGTGATTCAAGGTGGGGAGGAAATGAAATGAGGAATAGCAGACTTAGAGTTGTAATTCCCATTTCAAACAAAAGATGAGATATCTTCATTGTTGAGAAATTGTAATCTTAATTCAGAAAGAAGCAGGTTTGGAAACTGTAATTTCTGGGAGTTGGAGTTACTTATAATCCGGTGGGATTTACAGTAATTCTTGATGGTAGTATGATGACTAGATGAATTAGTCATAAGTAAGGGAATAGGTGGATTCTAATGGTTGATAAGAGCTTGGTATGGTAAGATGGCTGATAACAGGTTTGATATATCTGTTAATATTTTATTTGTTAAATTTTAATTTGATTTGGATAATCTCACTAGGCGAAAGCCTAATGTTTCAAATTAAACTGTCTTACCAGGTACTGGCTCTGGGGAAATAGCTTGGGAAGTGAGACTACAGTTGAAGGGAATCGGACTTAGTGTTAACAAAGGATCAGGATATTCTTTTGATGACTTTTGGGACGAGCCTTAGATAATCTAGTTGATCTTATTGTGATGTATAATTAGATTGATCAGATTATTTAAGTTAGACGACTTAATGTATATATAGAAATTTACCTTTTGATCCTTTGGTTTATAAAAGTCTGATATTTTGGTGATCATAACTTTGTTATTTGAGGTTTAAGTTGGCCCTGAATTTTAGGGTGTTACACATTTCGCAAAAGAATGCAGAAGTAGACAAAATCGTCCACAGAAGGACTCAGCTTTTTACAAAAAGGAGGCTGAATATTATGCGCAAAAATCCTTAATGGCGAACAAAGGGCATTCTGAAGCAAATATGGAAGACTTCGAGTCAGACTCTACCTCTGATGATGAATTCACCACCAATGCCCTGTTCTGTGGCATGGCAGAAGTCGACTCCGGCACTGACAATGAGGTATCCATTTCAAACTCTACCTCTTGTATTAAATATGTAGATAATGATTCAATTAGACTTAACATTGAACTGATTGAACTAAAAGAGATAAATGAAAGCATTCAGAAAAGACTCACCTTTAATGAGAGAGAAGTAAGGCTTCTCACTCAAGAAAAAGCCAAAATTTTTGAAGAAAAGGAAAGAGTAGAGAAATATTGGAGCAAAAATGTAGATCCTTTAAAAAGGCAAATTTCTGAATTAACCTCTGCTTTAAAAGTCAAAACTAAAGAGCTTTCAGTTTCTAGGAGTGAAACAACTGACATAAGAGCTCTCAAAGAATACTTTCAAAAAGAGAGAGAGGTACTTTGGCAAGATCTACTCAGAAGAGAGGTTTTACTTAAAAACTATAAAGATGCACAGAAGGTGTATGAGAAAGTAAACTCACAAATAGGAAGACGAGGTATAGGGTACGATGATATTACTCTAGGTGTTGAAGGCAAAAGACTTAAACCTCTGTCTTCTCTGTTTGTGATAGGAATAACAAATAAACCAATTTTTCCAAACTTACTCTCTGTAAGTAAAAGGGTTAAAATCTCTGAAGAACCTCACTTACAAAAACATACGAAGATGATCAATGTGTGGTTTGAAAACACAGATTCATCATCTTCAACCTCTGTCAATAGAGGAATCAAACCAAAGAAATATCTGAAAACACAAGATCAGATTGGTATCTTCAAGTTTGGTAAACCAGAGACTCAAACACAGGTTGCTTTTGTCTGTATGTTAGATGTCGAAAAGAAATTATCTGCAAAAGCTCCTGAGTATAAACCCATCTTTTCAGAAAAAAAACTTAAAAGATCAATTGAAAAAGAAATCTTGGAAGTTTTGAAATCAAATGTTTTAGAAAATCTCTGTACATCTTCTATAGATCAAATTCTCGCTGAAAAGATCTCATCAGAAACCTCTGCCATCTATGAAAGTTTTTCTACAGAAGAAAGAAAGCTCGTACGATACATGCTCAGAAAATCCAGCCTCTGTCGAAAGAAATGACTCAACCTCTGTATATGAGGACGATTCATCCTCTGACGACTCAGAGACTGATTCTAAATCAGGGATAATTCACTGTGACACAGAGGATATTAAATTCTCCTCTGAAGTTCTTAACAGAACAATTTCTCCAAAAGAGAAAATCACAGAGATACCTATCTGTCCAGATATTCTAAAAAATGTGTATACAAGTCAAAACCTCTACAGAGCTTGATAAATTGAAAAAGGCCTCTGAAAATCCTAAAAGCTCAAAATTTTCAAAACCTTTAAGGCCTGAAGCTAACAAATATCTTTCCTCTGTGACAGTGAAGACAGGCGTTCACCACAGAAGAGACTCACAGAAGGCAGGACCTAAACAAGATTTTTGCAAAAAACATTCTAGTATTCATAGATCTTCTTGTAATAGGAAATCTAATGTTAAGAACGAATGTAATGCCTCTGTGACTCAGTTCAATGAATTCAATGAAAAGTTCAAACAAATCACGTCTCATATTAAATACTGTCATTGTTTTGATCTTATGCTCAAATTGAAAAATCACTTCTCAAGTCCAGATTGCTTACTCTCCACTAATATTCAAACTCCAAAGTCAAAACCTAGAGAGAAACAATCTGATCTTTCTACAAAAGATAAATTGTATTTCAAGAATTCTAAGGCAAACTTGAAAAATTCCAACAATATTGGACCCATATGGATATGGGTACCTAAGTCTCTGTGATTGCCTTACAGAAGCGGTATGTGCCAATTTGGTATCTTGACTCCGGATGCTCAAGGCACATGACTGGCGACAGAAGTTTACTATCCACGTACAAAGAAACACACGATGGTGGATCTGTAACTTTTGGAGACAACAAGAAGGGACACATCAAAGGCTATGGAGTCATACAGAAGGAAAACGTCTCTGTATACAAAGTTGCATATGTGAATGGCCTTAAACACAACCTACTCAATGTAAGTCAACTCTGTGATACAGGATTTGATGTCTTGTTCAAAAGGACTTTCTGCTCTCTGCAAAGTGAAGACACAGGAATGGAACTTCTGCGAGCCGAAAGAAAAGGTGATCTGTATCTGATGAACTTTTGTTCAAAAACCAAGGACAAAGTTTGCCTTGTAGCTTGCGAAAGTAAAGAAGCCTGGTTATGGCATACCAGGTTCTGTCACTTGAACTTTCACACCTTGGATAAACTGGTCAAACTTGATCTAGTTAAAGGTTTGCCTAATGTTAAATTTAACAAGGATCACTTGTGTTCTGCCTGTGAAATGGGAAAACTCAGAAGAGCTTCCCACAGAGGCAAAACAGATGTGTCTTGCACTAGGCCTCTGTACATGCTTCATGTCGACCTCTGCGGTCCCATTGCCATACAGAGCCTAGGTGGCAAGAAATATATACTTGTCTTAATTGATGAGTATTCGCGCTTCACATGGGTTGAATTTATTCGAAAGAAATCGGATGTTCCAATCATCTTGATTAATCTAATGAAAAGAATCCAAGTTCTTTATGAATGCAGAATACAGAAGTTAAGAAGTGACAATGGCACAGAATTTAAAAACTGTGTCATTGAAGCCTATCTTTCTACAGAAGGAATATCACAGAACTTCTCTGCCGCACGAACTCCACAGCAGAACGGCGTAGTCGAAAGGAAGAATCGAACGCTCGTGGAGGCCGCAAGAACTATGCTATCAGCATGCGGATTACCGATGAACTTTTGGGCAGAAGCGATTTCTACCGCTTGTTACACACGGAATCGGTCAACCATTGTGAAAAGACACATCAAGACTCCTTACGAACTGATCAACAAAAGAAGGCCAAACATCAAGTTTTTCCATGTATTTGGATGTAAATGCTTTGTTTTAAACGACAGAGATTCCAGAGGAAAGTTTGAGGTAAAAGCTGACGAAGGAAAATTCATTGGATACTCTGCCACTTCCAAAGCCTACAGAGTATACCTTACAAGATCTCGCAAAATCGTAGAAAGTATCAATGTTTCTTTTGATGATTCATTCCAGAAGACTTCTGAGCAAATCAGTTCAGAACTCGAACTTAAAAAGGAAACCTCTGACATCTCGCAAACGAAAGAAGACTTGAATCTTCTATTTTTAGAGATGTTCCACGATAACATTGATCCTTCTGTTGGAACCATCAGAGTTTATGAAGAACCATCCTCTATTGGACAAAATCCTACAGGTATGACTCTAACTGGTCCAAATAATGCTTCATCTTCTTCTATAAATACTACAGATGCAAATGCCGAAGAAGAAAATGCAGAAGATGAAACATCAAGAAAAACGACCACAGAAGCTGCTGAAAAACAAACTCCACAATCCACAGAAGAACCAATTACAGAGGAAATTGAGGACCAAGACTATACGTCCTCAGAGGAACAAACTCCATCACCACTCATACCAATCATTCCACAAACAGTAGGATCAACTACAAAGGCACACACTACTACAGAAGCTATACAAGAAGAAGAAGAACAAGAAGCTTCTAAAGAAAGGTTCGATGACATTGATGACCATCTTCCACGCACCACTCAGTGGACAAAAAGCCATCCTCCAAGCCAAATAATCAGAGAACCTTCTGACTCAGTAAAAACCAGGTCTGCCACTGCTAATTTTTGTTTCTTTACAAATTCTATTAGTGTGATAGAACCAAAGAATATTTTTGAAGCCCTAGATGACCCAAACTGGGTAGACGCCATGCAAGAAGAACTTCTGCAGTTTGAGCGTAACAGAGTATGGACTTTAGTACCTCTGCCACGAGGGAAACAAGCCATTGGGACTAAGTGGGTCTACAGAAATAAGAAGGATGAAGATGGAGTGGTCATCAGAAATAAAGCACGATTGGTGGCCAAGGGTTATAGACAAGAAGAAGGCATAGATTACGATGAGACTTTTGCTCCTGTTGCACGGCTCGAAGCAATAAGAATATTCTTAGCCTTCGCAGCTCACAGAGGTTTTAAAGTCTATCAGATGGACGTAAAATCAACTTTTCTCAACGGTGAAATCCAAGAAGAGGTTTACGTAAATCAGCCACCAGGGTTTGAAAGCTCAAAGTTCCCAAGGCATGTATACTACCTTGAAAAGGCTCTGTACGGACTGAAACAGGCTCCAAGAGCATGGTACGAACGACTTTCTACCTTTCTTCTAGTCAATGGCTACGACAGAGATTCAGACTATGGAGGATGCATGCTCGACAGAAAGAGTACCTCTGGGAGTTGTCAATTCCTAGGTGGTAAACTAGTCAGTTGGACCTCCAAGAAGCAAAATTGTGTCTCAACATCCACTGCAGAAGCTGAATACGTTGCTGCTGCTAGCTGTTGTTCTCAGGTTCTATGGATGAAGACTCAGCTAAAAGACTACGGCCACATCCTATTCAAAATACCCATCTTCTGTGATTCCAAGAGTGCCATTGCTATCTCTGCCAATCATGTGCAACACTCAAAAACCAAGCATATCGATATAAGGTACCATTTCTTGAAACATCATGTTGAATACGGTACAATCGAGATGCATTTCGTGCCCACAGAATACCAACTCGCGGACTTATTCACCAAAGCTTTAGACGAGAAAAGATTCAATTTCTTGGTGGGTAAGTTAGGAATGATCAATATGACGTAAAAATCCTCTGTAAGTATAGCCTTATCTTCTGTAAATATGTATATATTTCTATTATTTTTGTTTTAATTGATTTATTTTTGTATGTAAGTTCTCAATCTTAAATAGTTCTTAAAATCACAGAGCTTCTGTAAGTCTACTCAGAACCTCTGACGACCCCTACAGAACCTCTGGAAAACATGACCTATGTTCTATGCAAAACTTATCATTCTTTGATCCAAGCATAGTTCAAGGGGGAGCAAAAGGAAATTACTTGATCTACAGAGGTGATTAGATCAAGGGGGAGCAAAAAGGGACCCTGAAATGATCTACAGAGATAAAACTTTCAAGGGAAAGCCAAAGAAGAATGTCGATGAATCTCTCGCACAAAAGGTTTTTGAAAACAGTTTTCTAGGACACAAATTGTCAAATATATCCTAAATATACTGTGGATAACATTTCAAAAATCAAAAGATCAAAAAGTTTCATAAAATTTGAGTTATGAGAAATTTAAGGTCATAGAGCTTCTGCTGAGCTCAACAGAAGCTCTGCCAGAAATATGCTCTGAGATCGCAAATTTAACCTCTATCGATCTTTTGGAATGTTATCTCGGAAACCAAACAGACTCACCATGACCTTCTCGAACAAAACTTTTTCCATAACAATTTTTTCGGACACCAACTTTCAAATATGTCCGAAAAACATCTCTTAAAACAGATCAAAAATTGGATGATCAGAAAAGTTAATAGAATTTTTGTTATGAGATTTTTTCCCTCATAGAGCTTCTGTTGGCCCTCACAGAGCTTCTGCAAGTTCCAACAGAGCCACAAAACCTCTGCGAGTAAAAACACTTGACTAAAAATCCTATTTGATCCTCTCCAATGCCTTTACAAACGTTTTGGTTAAAGAAGAACCCCACAGAATTCATGATAACAATGAGATATATGAGAAAGGGATAAACATCAAAGATTTTCAAGATCACAGAGCTTCTGTAAACTACAGAAGTTCTGTCAATCTGTTACTTGGGCATTTCTGTAGTAATAACGGCTACTTTTACTGAGAGTGAATTACATGTGGCTAAGAATAACCCCACGCGCCTAGCATTAATGGGCCGCGCACGACGTCCTGTCATCCTCTGACATGGCCTACGTGTCCCATTTTTATTGGGCGTACATGGAACGTTTTCTGTGGAAAGTTGAACCCGCTGTTCTAACTTGAGTACGAATTCCAAATTTTAATCCATTGCCATATATTTTACTCTTTCGAATTCTACCGTTTTACCCTCCTATAAAAACCAAGCTTACCCTCTCATAAACTTTTTACAAACTCTCATTCTTCTCCGGCGAAACCCTGCAAAAACCTGCAAGTTTCTTATTCTCAGTACCAAATGGCTTCATCTTCTCAAGCTATCTCCCCTGCACACTCTCCGGCGACCTCACCAGAACATTCACCTGCTCATTCTGAACATTCAGAAAACCCCAACCCTGCCCAAAACATTGAACTAGAAGATTCCGGCGATTCAGCAGACTTTGCTCCAACCACACATCTTCAAAACTTCATAGCAAAGGATCATTTCGAAAAGATACTACCAATCAAATCCAACAATTGCTATTTGGTCCCCTCACCCACTGCTTTCGGCGAAGCCCATGCCATTCTTCTAAACATAATGGAAAATCATATCCTCTTCCCTTTACTCTCAAGAACCCCAAAGAAAATTCCAGTTAGATATCTGAACCAGTTTTGGCAAAGTTGTCGATTTGATAAAGATGATTCTCTTATCAAAGGGTACATTTCAACACCTGACAAATCTGAGCATCTGGAAATCAAGTTCAATAGAACAATGTTCTCACTTGAATTCAACCTACCAACAAGGGGTATTCTTGGATTGAAGAAGTACGCAGAGCAACCAACAGACGACGAGATCTGTCGTTTCCTAGAAATGCTTGGGTACAACACCCCACTGAGGAAGAGAAATGACTTCCGCAGAGGCAGATTACCACCTCTGTGGAACACCTTGTTCTCAATTCTTAACAGATGCCTGACAGGGAAGATAGGCAGTATTGACCAGAGCTCACATCAGATATTAACCATCATGTATGGGGTTTACTATGATCTCCCACTAGATTACGCGACCATAATGATGCAAGAGATCATCAACACCATCGACAGAAAGAACAACACAAGAAGGGTCAAAGAGAACGATCCTAAGTTTCTACCACCTCTGCAATTCCAAAGAATACTAGGAGTCTTGTTCGAACCTCTGTTGCTGATACATAAATGGCCAATGGAAGGGCCAATTCCCAAACAGTTCCCAATGAGCAAAAATATCCCCACTGATCATATAGATGGTTACACACACTGCAGACCTCTGTCAAAGAAACTTCTGAAGTATGCCTCGAATAAAACCCTTAAGAAAGAGTATATACGCGATCATAGAACTCCTAAACCGAGTCCTATGACACCCCCGCGTTTAGGTGTCCCCCTAGGAACAATGATTGCAGAACCTCTTTCCACTCAAGAAGAAAAATATAACAAATTAGCAAAACACGTGGCTATTCAACTTAGCTTCATAGCCAAACGTGCAGAGCTCATGGGAAAGAAGTCCTCTTTGAAATCTTCTGCCTCTACTCCAAAATCAAAGAAGAGGAAAACTGCAGAAGGCACCTCTACAAGTGCTGCAGAAGATCAACCTTCACCTCCTCATGCCACAGAAATTGGCCCCTCTGCTCCTCCCTCTTCTCCAAAACAGAAGAAGAAAAGAAAATCAAAAACCACAGAGGAAGGGGCACCAAAACCTAAGAGGAGGAAAACCAAAAAGAAGCATGGTAAATCACTTGAGAAATTGGTTACCATAGAAGAGGAAGCAATCGCAGAAGAAAGAACTGCAGAAGAAGAAGATGCAGAAGTAGAAATGACAGAAGAGGGATATCAATCGCCCCATCAATCCCCAGATCGATTTGCTCACCAAGGAAACATTAACGATTTCCTACAGAACCCCGACATTGCCAACACTTTAAATACAGCAGGGTGGACGGCACAACCTCTCGACCACCACTCCCCAGAAGAACAATACTTCTCTATTTCTGGCATTGACACACATCTGCAAGAAGATGATCAAACACCCAGAGATCAATCAGCTGAGACACCTGTTATTTTACAGAACCCTTTCATTCAACAAGGATTGGACGTCCACAGAAGGAGTCCAAGCCCAGCTAAAGAAGAAAGAGAACAAACAGAAGCTGAGTGGAATAGAGATGAAGTAACAGAAGCTTTAGAGAAAGGAAAAGAGGCAGAAGTTGTACAAGAAGAGGGATTTAGAACATGGGACACAACAGTGGAGATCTCAGAGATAGAGTCAGATGAAGAAGAAGCTGTCTGGATACGAAAAGGTCTCTATCATCCACATGTCATGAGATTATACGGATCTCATCAAATGTATGACTTCTTACGCACAGAGCAAGGAACTTCAACAGAAGCTACAACAGAAGCTCCAAGCCATCGGATATCTACAGAAGCTGAAATGATAGAAAATGATGTAGTGCTCGGATGCTTAACAGAGGAGGAAACAAGAAAAGATGCCTGGATTAACAGAGGCACACAACCAAAACCAACTCCCAGTGCAACCCACACATCTAACTCCGCAGGTCTAGCTACAGAAGGAGTTATTGAAATAGAGCAGCACAGCTCGATCCAAACCCAACCCATCCAGCCAGAAGTCACTCTTTCGACTTCTGCGCCCACAGAAACCGGGGAATCCATTCCTAGGGAGTCTCCTCAAAGAGACTCACCTATAGTTCGTGATCATTCGCCCCCGATCACACTAGCACACCCTACAGAGGAATTCGTTTCCTCTGCCACGCACGAAATAGGGCCAACCCTTCTTTCAGAGAGAAGTAGTGAGCACAACGACGAAGAGACTCTAGACAAGTCTCCGAGTCAACAGAAGGATAATCTAGTACCCACCTCTGAAGTGGATCTAGACAATGTCATTCACAGAACTTCTGTAGAGTCTGAAGCATTAGATGCTTCTGCTCAAAGATCAGATGGAAATCCTTCCACCCCCAACGTACAAACAAGGGTGAACGAAGGTGTCCCAGGAACAGGGACTCACTCTGGAGACGAATGTGTTCCTCCAGAGGTTACACCAGGGACACAAGTATCAAGGGATGAGTTCCAAACCCTTGTCACCTCTGTGAACCAAACCATGAAAGAGTTGCAAAGCTCTTTCACATATTTTGCAGAGAAAACATCAACGGCCTTGCTGAATATGAACACCAAAATGGACAATCTGTCCACAGAGGTGAAAACAGCCATCACAGAGATGAAATCATCTGCGCAAACAACTGCAACAACTACAGCCACTTCTGCTGCTAAAGATTTTGGAATTGCCGCAACTTCTGCATTCAAGGAATCAATCAAACATTTCCTTGAACAAATGAACAAGCAATCCAACAAATCACAGAGCATCACACCCGCAGATCTACAGAAGGCTCTGCAAAACGTTCAAGCAGAAGCAATGCACAACACAATACTGATGCAGCCTAAAGACTACATGACCAGAGCACAGCTAACAGAGCTCGGCCAGAATGTCATAAACCAGGTCACAGAAGTCATTGTTTCCTTCACTACTGCAAATGCCAACTACGTCAAAGAGTTCAGAAAAAGTGTCGGCAAAATGCGCTTCAACACAGAAGCAGAGCTTGCAACTCTATTTGGGCTCTGTGATGATGTATGTGCGAAGTTGATGGCCGTAGGAGCAGAACTACCAAAGAAACCCAAAGCTTCCTGCAGAGCAGAGGGTACTTCTGATAAAAGTCAGGATGATTCTGATGATTACCATCCTGGTCCATCAGATAATCCTGAGGGGGAGAATATAAGGGAGAAAGCTACGAGCAGAGGAATACAAGCTCCACCAATCGCAGCAGAACCAATCAGTCAAGCCCCTCCAGAACAAACCCAAGATCAACAACAAAATCAACAGACCACAGAGACAACACCCATCTCTGTGGAATCAAGTCCTGAAGAAACAAATATTCCAGAAGCTGATCAGCAAACCACAGAGGCAACAACCACCACTGTGGTAATCATTTTGGAAGAAAGTCCTTCAACAAAATCAACAGAAAAACCCCAAACTATACCAAGAAGAAAGTCGATTGCCACCAAACCAAAAAGAGCAACGACCTCTGCTTCTGATATTCTGAGAAAGATGCACAATACAATGACTGATCGAATGTCGCAGAGAGAAGAAGAAAGGCACAGGTTCACATTAGCTTTCAAAATGGCAAGAAGATTCGATGTCCAATCTTCATCAACAGAAATAGAGCTCACAGAAGAAGTCACCAAAGAACCTCCAACAGAGGTTACAGAGCAAATCAAGCCAACAGAAGCACCAACCTCCAAACCTACAGAAGAAACAGGTTTTGCACCTCCAAAAGCCAAAGACAAGGGCAAAGCAATACTGACAGAAGAGCCTAAGAAAAAGAAATCATTGCCCAAGCCTACAGAAAAATTGATGAAAAGCGCTTTTGATGCCTTTCAAACTCCAAAGCCTGAAGAAGAGGACTGGGCATATGGATTAAAGCCTCTGACAGACATTCCTCTAACTGGCAGAGCTGTAGAAGTTGTTCAAAATATGGAGAGTCTCAGAAGACAAGTACCACAACCTGGTCCAACACATGAAGAGATGGAAGAAGTGGTATACAAATACCTCTATAAACAAACCTTTCAGACAAATCATCCAACAGATCATGTGACAGATCCAAGGATCAGAGAAGAATTTGAGAACATCTTCACAAGGACAAAGCCAAGAACCAAAGCAGATGTCTTCTCAATCCACAAGATCAAAAAGGTAATCTTCTGCAGGTTCTCCTTTACAAGAACCTATCCAAGGGTCAGGTACAATCTTTACAAAGTCAGAAGAGAAGACAATTCAGAAACCACCTTCGCTGATGCTGACCTAAGAAATATCAATCCTTATGATCTACCTGACCTTCTGCAATGGACAAAGGACAACTACAACACAGAGGCAAACACCAGAGCCTATCAAGTGTTGAGAAAAGCAATGAGGGAAAAGCTTCTGATCTACAGTATGATAGATTTTTAACTGGGAAAGGATCTTGGTCTCAAACATCTGAATTTACGACCACCAGAAGATCGCTGCCCACCCGACGTCGTGCCCAACTCTATCATTACAGAACCAAGATTCGGGTTAGTATTTAAAAACCCACAAGGCAAAGTCAAACTGTTTGTGTGCATGGACTGTCAGAAGTACGCAACTAGTACTCTGAACAAGTTCAGAACAACCCTTGTAAAATACAGAGATACCGAGAAAATGGATAGAGATGCTGCAGATACTTTCATCAGAGAGATTGATGCCATAATCCGCCTAAGAGAACTCTGCATCAGTTTCTACAAAGAAATCAGAAGAATCAGAAGAGACAACAGAAGCTACAACGATTTCAAAGATGCCAAAATCTGATTCTCAAACCTCAAATCTTTGCAAATCAAGTCAAAGTTTATCTTTCATTGTACTCAAATGTAAAATGCCTCTGGCATATTTTCTAAATGAAAGAACTTTCGAGGTATTGTTTAACCTCTGTCTTATCTAACTTAGCCTAACTAAACTCAAGTTCAATTTTTTATTTTTCACTACTTAGGGGGAGATTGTTAGCTTCAATCTTCCTAATCATAGAAGTATTTAGAAGTAGTGAAAAATAGGCTAAGTGAAGAAAGCCTCTTACAGAGGCTCTGCCGAAATTACCGAGAGATCAAGGTCAAGAAGCTACAGAAGCTAAAGAGGCGCCCTACAGAAGCTCTGTCATACGCGCAAAGAAGACCAATGACTCGGAATCCGGGGAAGACTGCTCTACAAAGGACCAGACCGCAGAACCTCTGTAACTCTTTACAGAGCCTCTGTGGTCCTCTCTAAAAGACTTGAAGATATTTACAATATCTTGCTACTGTTACAGGAACTGTTCATCAACTTGCATGGTAGCATGCCCTGTCCAACTGCAACGTGTCAAACTCTGATTGGATTCAATAGGGCTTAGTACATAATAGACGTATGCTGCATTAAATGCAATACAGCACGTCCAACTGTTCATGCCATCCGTCCAACTATTCATACCGTCCTTTATGAATAGTAGCTTATGCTTTATGGTCCCCTTAGAGTAGTATATAAGGAAGACTCATGTTGAGTTCTTCCTATCCATCGATCTATCAATCGAACAATCAAAAACCAGAAATCAAGAGAGAAAAACATCACAAGAACACATAGCTTTAAACACTTTGAGAGTCATATCTGTTTTAAAGCTTTGCTTACTCACTGTTCTTGAATCTGTTCTTAATATATATATTCAGTAAACTTTGAGATATTATTTCCTGTTCACTGTTTATTTATATTGTGTTCTAAATCTATCAATCATATCTGATAGTTCTTCAAATACGCTTCCGCATCAAACTCAAACTTGAACTAATAGATCTGATAATCTTGTTTAAACAAACCGGGAACCAACAGGATTTTAGAATGAAAAGGTCCTATCTAAACCAAAGAAATAAGTGCTTAAGTACTCAAAATTGAGCACTTATCACCACCCCAAACTAAGAAATTTGCTTGTCCCCAAGCAATAAAAAGACAAAAGAAAAAAGACTCAATTTCTGAAAATTTTGCATAAGGATGACATTAAGTGTACATTAAGAATTGACATGTCAAAGATGCATAGTATAGCCTTTTATAAATCCAGAGTGACCAAATCTCATTCTAATTGTAACCATGAACCATAAGCTAACATCACTTCTTTTTGTTATGGTCAAACACATTCCACATCACAAATCACTAATGGCTTCTAAGTGTATGGGTTTCTCTCTTTTGGCATATTTTTCTCACTTTGCCTTTTCTCACCCCATGTATCAACATTGAATTTTTTTCAATTTTTGTGCTTTTTCTATTGAATACATACACCTGCCCCTGTGGGACATTTTTGGTGTTTCAACCACTTTGTCTTGGCAATTTTCTGTTTTTGTAGAGCTTTGTTGTTGCCATTTTTAGACACCCCCATCCCAAACTAAGAATTTTACAATGTCCTCATTGTATTGGATGAAAGGATGTGTTTGACTTTGGTTTCAAGTGGCTAAAAATGTGAGAAAAATAGCAAAAGCCTAGGTCATTTCTGTGATATGTGCAGAATGTGGACCAAATTGTGAGTCTAGTTCTAGCATGTATCACTCCTAGAAATGAGATTGGACTTGTGAAATTATTTGGGATATGTACACGTGTCAACATTGTCTAAACATGACCCTAATGCAAGAAAAATAAACCTAAAAGTGGAAAAACTAATCCCAGACTCAAATAAATAAAAACAAACGGAAGGTTTGAGCTAAAGGATATGATTAAACCTGCCCTACTCAGTGGGAGTAGGCTATGGACCAAGTGGTTGGAATGAATGTTGCGGCACAATACTCTGCACTTCCTCCTTTTATCAAGGTATTTTTCTTTTTCAGCAGATGAAACTTTTGTTGTAAACTTCTTGAAGAATGGTGGATATTGCTGGAGCACATCAGTATGCTCCTCAGCCCAAACGGTCCTCACCAGCTCACCTCGATTCTCTTTCCACTTATGCTTGTATACGTTTCTTACCACTCGCTTCACTGCTTGATCATGGCACAAGATTTTGATGGCATAAATGGGGGAATAGTTCATCCCACAAAGAGTTTTCCACATCACCTCACTGCCAACAGAACATGATTTTATGAAGCCTCCTGAATCCTTGGATTGATTATCATATCCCTTTTCAAAAACAACTTGAAGATTTTCTGCACAGCTTTGCTGCAGGAATGCTGCAGCATCTGCAACAGTATATTCTTTCTGCACAAATTCAAAGCATGGGTTAATGACAATCTTGGCATTTTGTTGCACCTCTTCACTATTTTGAAGTAAAACAGGGTTGCTCAAATGCTCAAGTGCTTCCTCAGAACTCTCTATCTCCTGACTATTTTCCAAAGTATTGACCTCATCCTCATCCTTGCCAACACACTCAAATATTTCAATCTCACTTGGAATAGGAATTTGGATTTGTCTATTGATATCTTCAACATAAGTTGTGATGTTGGCAACAGATCCTTGTATGTTCTGTAAGAAATCATTCATTAAAGCTTTAAGAGATTCGAGGTTTTCAACTTGTTCTAAAGGGGGTGTAGGGGGTAAAAATGAGTTGTTAAAATCATCCCCTTGAAAAATCCCTGAAAAATCAACTTGTTCCTCCCAAGATTGGTTAAAGGTATTCGAATAAGTGTTACTCCAATCTTGGTAGGGAGATATTGGTGATGTGAAAGTGCCCTGATCTTGACCATTAGAAAACAAATTAGGATAATCCTCCCATGATTGAGTGTAACCATTAAAGTGTGAGGTATCCCAATTACTATCGCCCATGAAATAACTGGATTCGAGGTTCGAAGGACAACTGTATGAGAAATGATTTCCGCCACAGTAGTCACAGAAAACAGTTTCATATGGCCCAAACGAATGTCCCATTGAATCCATATTCATAGAACGATATACTCAAAGATTTGTTACTTGTACATACATGGAGACGTATGACAAGCAACAAAGATGGTAGAAATTAGTTTCTCAAGACTCAATTTCAAAACAACTATAGATTTACGCCTATCCCCGGCAACGGCGCCAAAAACTTGATGGGTGTGTGCGTTGAATACACCTACAGACGTGTGCTAATTAAACCTCAAAGCAAGTATACAATGAGATCTAATGTCGTCTTTCAAGTAATAAAATGGTAAGAACCAAGTATCGTATTCCACAGGGATAGGTATCTTAAGTTGCAAGATCTCGAGATGAAAAACTAATTTCAGATGGTGAATTTGAAGAAGATATTTGAATTGGTTGATTTGATGTTATCACAGAACTAAATTAACATGAATAAAAGAGAAGCAAGGGTGTAAGACTTGTGATGTTATGATAAACCAAATTCCAGTAGACCAATGCTACAACAATGCTACAGCATGAAACTGCAGTGATGCTGCAGCATAACAGTGACAAAAACTAGTTTTATTATCTACTTTGAGACACGTTCCTCTCGGACTCTCACCATCCCATGATTCCAGTAGCTGGAGCAATCTCATCTCTGAGCAGAACCCAAGATAATGGAACGATGGAAATGGCGTTCTCAAAGTACATGGCAGAACAAATTCTCTTTGTTAAAAGTCACTCTCTCGATATAACCCCCATGCCTCCCAAGTTTGTATACTCCTAAATAGCTTATCTCTAAGTCTATTCCATTTTAACCCTTTGAGAAAATAACAACTTATCAAGAATGAATCATTTTGGAAAACAAAAGTAACAACTCTCATTGCAAGTTACTCTCTCGATATAACCCCTTAAGTCATCCAAATTGACGTGCTATTCAATGGCCTATCTCTAGGTCCATGACACTTTAACACTATCCAAGTGATCAATTTGTCAAAGGATTCTATTATCTTGAAGAAACTTGGGTTGGAATAATAAAACCTCATTTTTGCCACAAAAATGCCTACTTTCTTTTGTTCATCATAACACCCCTTGTCTCACACCCAAGCTACAAGATTAGCTACTCATTACTCTAAATGAAACAAAATAAATGCAAAATACTAGGAAAGTAAACATGATGATTGGAAGTGTAAAGTACATGGAAATGAAAACTAACTAAAGTAAAAGGCTAAAAATGTAAAGACAAGAATGTAAGTAATAAACAATAAATGACAAGAGTACAAATGGAATGTAAATCTATGACTAACAAGAATATATACTGAAAAGTAAGAACATTAAACATAAGACATAAGATGCAAGAACATTAAAGAGACGAAAATGTGCAGTTGGGATACGCCCAGTGCTGCAGCAGTGGCTACGTGTATCTAAGAACAAAGAAAAATTAAAGGAAGAACACTTGAAGATTTGAAGAACATGAAGAAGATGAAGAAGATTTCTGGAAAATAAACTACAGAGGTTTAAGAACTGAGTGAGATCAGTTCCAAAAGGGATGTCTAAAATGGCTAGATGGCCCCTCTATATATAGCAAAAGGGAGGGGCATATTGGTAAATAAAAGCAACTAAGCCTAACTAGAAAGTACAACTTCTAACCAAAAGTACAAAAGCCAACTAAGACTTTAGTTACATATTAAAACCAGATAATAACATTGTCCAGAGGTCCACAAAAGATAATTTCCACTTCAGAAAATTCGGATTTAAGCTATTCTTCTTTAGATCTTCCATTCAAGATCCATCAGCTCCATGCTGCACGAATGCTGCAGCAATGCCCTGTTTTGAGAGGTTTTGCCAAAAACACTTTAAATGAGCCTACCAACATCGTAAAACAAGCAAACCATGATCCCTAGCTCCAAGAATGTAAAATAAGATAAAAAAGACTCAAAGTTGGGATTTTAGAATGAAAAGGTCCTATCTAAACCAAAGAAATAAGTGCTTAAGTACTCAAAATTGAGCACTTATCATCCACACAACAAAACGAACAGATCCGATAAGATTTACGCGAACACAAAATAATAACTCCGGCGAATTTCCGATGAATTCGGTTTTCCGATCTATAAATTTTCAGCAGCCGAAACTTCTTTATTTCTCAACGAAATTCATTTCTGAAACCTTCTGACTGATCAAGAACATAAGATAAATGGATTCTTGGAAGAATTGTCGATAAAAAACATCACATAATCAAGATCGATTATCAACTCGTGAAACCTTTGAAAACACGTACCGCCAACTTTCAAAAATCAAAACTCATTGACTTCGAAGATATTTTCAGATCTGAATGATGTACACTCTCCAAAAACAATAGAGACACAGATCTGAGTAGATAAAATCGAAACATGCACCAAAAATCATCCGGATCTTAAGAATTCTCGCGAAGAACACCGAAAAACTCTCGAAAATTTCGAAAATCGTCAAAACTTGTCGAAATTCGATTCTAAAAATTGGAGATGATCTGGAATCGAATAACGAGCAAATCTTCAAGAGCATATGAGATTTGAGTAAACTTACATGTAGATCGGGCAAACATACTTGAAATGTCGAGATCCGATGATCGTATCAAGAAAATATTCATCGATTTGGCTCTGATACCAATTGTGAGTCCATGATCTTCAACAAATCAAGTAATGTGTAACAAGATTAGGTAGAGAAGGACTAATTGTTTATTAGAACAGGAAATCTAATCTAGAGAGAATAATGTGAGATTTAGAGATCTACATTTTGAATTATGAACTTGTTATTACAACAATACATGAAATGCTCTATTTATAGCCCTTCCCCCTTGTTACACCAAGAAAGCCCAAACCCATTTACATGTCAAAGCCCATTAGGCCCAAAACTATTACTTTACAAAACTTTCTAATTAATTAGGACAACTTAAATGTCCTAACACCATGGTACGTAAGTTGTGGTTT
Source organism: Saussurea involucrata (assembly GCA_033807775.1). Lineage (NCBI taxonomy): Eukaryota > Viridiplantae > Streptophyta > Magnoliopsida > Asterales > Asteraceae > Saussurea > Saussurea involucrata. The sequence continues at coordinate 160,015,702 of CM066321.1, read as the reverse complement.
ATATCTCATCCGTGTATGATGTTTTTGGTATTTGTGTTACCTCCACCTTCAACGGATACAGGTCTTCCCCGTTTTTGGTATTTGATCTTATTACCTTTTACGGTCGCATTAGTATCACTTCGTATGTTCTGTTTCACTTGAGGTTTGGCGGTTCTTCGAGAGATGGTGGTCATTTTCTTTCCCTGCTAACAAGTCATTGGATTCGATGATTCAAGGCATTCATACTACTTTTGGCAACAACTCCCTTGGGAAGGCGGTGGAAGCGGTGTTTTTTTCCTGACTGTTACGTGCTATGGTGTTTTCGAAATAGACTAATGTTCGATAGTCACCCCCTCGTAAGGATGTTATTCTCGACCAGTTAATAGAAAAGTCATTCTGTTGGTTTTGGCTAGGTGTAAGGGGAGTAGGAAAAATCTGAAAGCTTGGAGATGTTACCCTACCGACTGTGTCAGAGTCTTGTAATGCCTCTTTTTTTCCTAGCTTCTCACTAGTTCTAATAAATTCTTCTGCCGTTAAAAAAAAACGATAACCATTTAGAACACTACTAATAATCCTCCTTGTGTCGAAACAAAAATTGCTTTAATAAAATTATTTGACTACTAACCAAATAATTATCTTTCAATATTGCTCCAGGAGTTTCAGTTTGGTATGCACACACTTTTACACGAAAGACTTTGCCTATACATTTCTCCTCGGGAAATCTGTCGCTAAAAGATGATTCGTCACAAAACCGTCACAAAAACTGGCGGGTAAATTTTTTGTGGTTAATGTAAATCAATGACAGATTGCCCTATTAGGATGCTTATTTCTCTGGGTGATCCATGAGTATTTTCTGAAAAAATATCGGAATCTACCGAACCATTGGTATTTTCTAGATGATCTATGGATAATCATCGATGAAAATTTTCCTGAATAAGTTTTGAAACCAAAAGTCATTTATTTTTATAGTGAGAACCAATGGTCTATATTTTCGAATTCATCATCTTACCTCATATTATTTGCTACTAAAACAACAATACTTCAGTTAATATAACAAACCAATCATTTTCAAGATAATTTTTTAAGTACATGTTTCTTGCTAGAAGGCTTCACTACAAAAATTACTACTTTTGCCGGAGGAAAATGTCGTCGGCAAAAGTTTCGAAAGTCGCCGGCAAAAGCTCAAAATCTTTTGCCGTCGAACTTTTTCGTCGGTAATAGTTTCCGTGAAAAGCTGGCCGCTATAAGGGTTTTGGCCGGTGAATAACATGTGCCGCCGATAAAAATACATTTGCCAGCGAAAGAGAATCGTCGGTAAAAAATGAAGTCGCCGGCAAAAACACCTCTCATGTAATCGTATAAAATCCTTTTCCCGACGACTAAATATTTTTGCCGGCGTATTTTTTCCGTCGGAAAAAGTTTTTCTTGATGAATTCATTACAACAAATTTGAGTTTATAGGACGTCTAATATATATAAGCGTCTTAATAGAGTTCTTTATAGGACATTACTTTATATAACCAAACAAAAAAGCGTTCTATCTAAAAATGTTACAATAAATTTATAAGACGCTTTTAGCGTCAAGGTTTTAAAACATTTTCAAAAAAGTGCCGTAATAGCTAATTTTATAGGACGCTTTTGAAAAGTGTCCCATAAAACCATATTTTTAGAGAACACTTGTGTTTATAAGACTCTTTTTCAAATAGTGTATTGTAAAATAGTTATTATGACGCTTTATTTGAAAAATGTTCTAAAATATTTGCTACGACGCCACATGCGTTCTATAAACTTTTTGTATCACTTTTAGATATGACCTTTTTTTTGTTTGGTCCTATAAACTTTGGTCATATAAAATGCCCTATTAGGATGCTTATTTATTTTAGGTGTCCCATAAACTCAATTTTGTTGTAGTTATTCGGTCGACTTTTGAATATACTATCCTTCATAATTCGATGATACAACTGCAACACATATGAAAAGTGCTCATTAAAACAGGTCGGATATTGTTTCTCTTTCAATAAAACTTGAGGATATAAAGTACAAAATGTATCCTTTTTATTCATCCTCAAACTCACGAAAAATATAATTGATACATTATAACTGTAGTCGGTAATCGGTTGGGAATGTAAATTTTTACTGACGGATTGCCGACGGATTTATATTCGTGGTATAAGTCTTCATTCCGTCGGTAAACATCGTTGATGAAAGCCAATCATCTTGTAGTGGAAAATTAAAGAAAAAACCAACGTAACTCTCGCATTTCAAGTGATTAATTCTATTAATTTTTTTAGTAAATAAATCTTTAAACTTACTGAAATCGAATAAATAAATCTTGAACATTTTTTTTGCAGACATTTGTTTTAAACAATTTTTCCCCAGAAATTATGTCTCAATATATAGACACACATAGCAAAAAGCAACGTTACACGTTGAAAACCCGTTAAAAACCAGAGTGAGTTCTTGGATTATTTCACAAAACAGATTTCGTGAAATGTTGTATTTGGAAAACGCCACCTATAAATAAATATATATACCCGATCCAAGAATCTCTCCAGAAACAGATTTCGAGAGACCAAATTACGACATTTTTACGATACTGTTATTTTGAAACTGCAAAAACAAAATAATTTTCTTTACAAAGTAGAAGGACCAAAGTTGTAGTTTACTCAAAAGTTGAATTAAAAAAGGAATGTATTGTTATTTTCAACGGTCAGATGACCATTATGTAGAATCAAAATACAATCTCGTATGATACGACAATACGATACAGTTCCAAGAGGGATTAAAGCAGCAGAATTCCTTTCATCATCAATGGTGGACAAGTCTGGAATTTTTTTCTTTAATAATTTACTTGTCTTCCCGACTTCCCGGATGGAGAAGATGATACAGTTCTAAAGGTATGATACTATGATCGATTGTTTTTTACGTTTAGGGTTTTTGTACGGTATGTAAGATTTTGGGGAAAAATCTATGTTTCTTACATTTTGCATATAGGGTTTTTACGTTTAGGGTTTTTTGTACGGTATGTAAGATTTTGGGGAAAAATCTATGTTTCTTACATTTTGCATATAGGGTTTTTACGTTTAGGGTTTTTTGTACGGTATGTAAGATTTTGGGGAAAAATCTATGTTTCTTACATTTTGCATATAGGGTTTTTACGTTTAGGGTTTTTGTACGGTATGTAAGATTTTGGGGAAAAATCTATGTTTCTTACATTTTGCATATAGGGTTTTTACGTTTAGGGTTTTTTGTACGGTACGTAAGAAACAGAGAAGAAATTGTTGCTCAAGAATTCAATCTCAAGATTCAAGAGATCTTCCAACCTGTTGTATTGAAATTCTCTTTTTTGCTCTTATCGGCTGTTTTTGTGACTTGGTGATGGCACTTATTTAGATATCTCAATGGTGTACTTGGGTTTGCAAATTTTGGGTAAGATCCCATAGCCACATTTAGTGGCCTCTCTTTCTACCCTTCCCTACAAATGCGTTTTTGTAAACTTATCTTTCCTGTCTTACTGTTTGCTCACTTGTCTGTATCTAAATGCTTTAGTCCACGATAAAAAATGCACCAGAGATATGTTTACTTTTGGATATGTCATGAGAAGTCCTTTTGTTTTCCTAGGCTACAAGTTATTACTAAATTCAACTTTTCTTTAAAAAAATGCATGTTGGTTTGATGATAAATGGTTTAGTTTTTTGCTCTGCATGCCTAAAGTTTTAAAATCTAAGATAAGATAAAACTTGCCACTGTGATGGCTTTTGAGTACAGTTTTGTGGCCTTGCATATGTGCAAGATGCAGTCAACAGGCTTCACTCTTATGAATACCTAGATATATAAGCCGTGAGCATTTTCTCCAAATTCTTTCATTTTTCAGTAATATTGAATAGGATACGTATAAATACTTTCTCAAGGAGCATTAATCCATAACCATGGTTTGGGTTAATCTACTATGAGTTTTTTAATGATTGCTGAATAAGAAGTGTGCCATCTGTCTTCAAACATATCAAGATGAAAAATATGTGATTTTATGTTTATCATTAATAATCGGTTTATGTTATTTCCTTCCTGTATATGGGTTTGTATGATGACATTGAGTAACGATTAATATACGCGTCTAGGTATTACACTTCAATGGCCAATATGATGTTTTAGTAGTGAACTAAAGGATTCTGATTGTCATGACTTATATGTTCCATGTGAATCTTTATGTTTTTTTTAAATCTATATGAATCACATGGAGAGGCAGTCTTGCTCATTCACTCTCTTGACAATGAAGGGCCTAGATTTCGTTTTTAATGATAAAATGCTGCTTTTTTGCTATGCATTTATGGGATACGGATCGTGTATGATTAGTCTGTAATTATCCTATCATTGGTTTAGTTAATATAATATTGTTCTACATGCATTTCAGGGATGCAGTCTACCTTATACAGAGTACATCGTTGGGGATTTACTGGACACGAGACTAAGGTTTTTGAATTTTTGGCTTGTTCAGTTCCCTTATTATTATTATTATTATTATTATCCCCCTTTTTCTTCTTTTTCTTCAAAATACATCTAGAATTATACAACTCATTATAGGTAATGATGAATGCCATGAACGTTCCTTCCAAAAGGAGTACACTAGAAGGGAAACTTGACAAAGTAATAGCTACACTTTTTGGCGTTCTTCTCTCCATGTGTTTGATTGGAGCAATAGGCAGGTGAGTGACTAGGTACCTTTCATTATGCTTTAATAGTCTTGTCAATAAAACATTGCAGTGCTGTTTCCGTAAGTAACAAGTATCACTACTTGGAGCTCTGGATTAATGGGGACTCTCAACAAGTACCATTATTGAGTTTGGTATTTTGCTTACAGGTCTTTGTTCTAAGCATCTTTACCCTTATTACTCTGTATTATTCCAATTTCTCTTTATGTTTCTAGCAAGCCTCTCCTTTTGTTGACTAGCATTTCCTTTACAAAGGATAGGATTCCTTGACCTTGAGGTTTTTCCTGCAAACTTGGGTTGCATTTGTAAAATGTTTTCTTTGTGTTTGCGCCACTTGGAGGTTTTGACTTTAAACTTGGATTTCCTTTACAAAGGTCCTAAAGGATTCTGGTAACCTGCCTTGGAACTTCAGGTTTTTCCGGCACACTTTGGTTCCGTTTATAAAAGGTTTTCTTTGTCTGATTCCTCTCTGACCCTCCAAATTTGTTTTTTTTTTCTATGAGTATAAACAGATTTATAATTCCAGTACCATCTTGCTTTCTATGGTATTATGCGTTTTTTTACCTTTAACATGAGTTTGTCATCTTTACTTCAGTACAACTTTCTATCATTATTATTCATTTACTATAATAATTTCAAATAATTATATATCCCCTGAACAACCTTACCAATGTCTCCGCTTGTGCAAAAATAATACAATAAGAAGCTAAAAATGTTCTATATCTTCAAAGGTTACTTCATTATTTTCTTTGATTTCTTTCTATCTGATTCTCCTTTTGTTGACTTCTATTTCCTTTACAAAGGTCCTAAAGGATTCTTCGTAAACAACGTGCCTTGACCTTGAGGTTTTTCCGGCACACTTTGGTTCTAAGTGAAGAAGGTTTTCTTTGTGCATTATTTTAATTTATCTTTTTTCTTTTAAACGAGATTGTTCTTGCATAGTTCACTACACCTTTTTGTTAATGGGTTGTTTCTTCTCGTGCCCTTTTGCATTTTCGTTGATTTAATTTTCCATGCTTTTGTGATTTTTTTTTCAATTAACAGGATTGTGTTTGGGATAAATGCAATCAACTTTGATTCGGTTTTTTCTCTAGCAAGCCTCTCCTTTTATTGACTAGCATTTTCTTTACAAAGGTCCTAAAGGAATCTGGTAAACCTGTGATGACCTTGAGGTTTTTCCGGCACACTTCGGTTCCATTTGTAAAAGGTTTTCTTTGTGTTTGCGGCACTTGGAGGTTTTGAATTTAAACTTGGATTTTCTTTACAAAGGTCCTAAGGGATTCTGGTAAACCTGCCTTGAACTTGAGGTTTTTCCGGCACACTTTGGTTTCATTTGTAAAAGGTTTTCTTTGTCTTATTCCTCTCTGACCCTCCAAATTTGCTTTTTTTTCTATGAGTATAAACAGATTCATAATTCCAGCATCATCTTGCTTTCTATGGTATTATGCTTTTTTACCTTTAACATGAGTTTGTCATATTTACTTCAGTACAACTCTCTATCATTATTATTCATTGCAATAATAACTTCAAATAATTATATATTCCCTGAACAACCTTACCAATGTCTCTGTTTGTGCGAAAATAATACAATAAGAAGCTAAAAATGTTCTCTATCTTCAAAGGTTACTTCATCATTTTCTTTGTCTGATTTCTTTCTATCATATTCTCCTTTTGTTGACTTCTATTTCCTTTACAAAGGTTCTAAAGGATTCTTGTAATCAACGTGCGTTGACCTTGAGGATTTTCTGGCACACTTTGGTTCTAAATGAAGAAGGTTTTCTTTGTGCATTATTTTAATTTATCTTTTTTCTTTTAAACGAGATTGTTCTTGCGTAGTTCACTACACCTTTTTGTTATTGACTTGTATTGCTTCTTTGATCTAGACATTTTTACAAGTAATGGGTTGTTTCTTCTCGTGCCCTTTTGCATTTTCGTTGATTTTCTTTTCCATGCTTTTGTGATTGTTTTTTCAATTAACAGCATTGTGTTTGGGATAAATGCATTCAACTTTGATTCGGTTTTTTCTCTAGCAAGCCTCTCCTTTTATTGACTAGCATTTTCTTTACAAAGGTCCTAAAGGATTGGTAAACCTGTGATGACCTTGAGGTTTTTCCGGCACACTTTGGTTCCTATTTTAAAAGGTTTTCTTTGTGTTTGCGGCACTTGCAGGTTTTGAGTTTAAACTTGGATTTTCTTTACAAAGGTCCTAAAGGATTCCGGTAAACTTGCCTTGAACTTGAGGTTTTTGCGGCACACTTTGGTTCCATTTGTACAAGGTTTTCTTTGTGTTTGTGGCACTTTGAAGTTTTGAGTTTAAACTTGGATTTTCTTTACAAAGGTCCTAAAGGATTCTGGTAAACCTGCCTTGATCTTGAGGTTTTTCCGGCACACTTTGGTTCCATTTGTAAAAGGTTTTCTTTGTGTTTGCGCCACTTGGAGGTTTTGAGTTTAAACTTGAATTTTCTTTACAAAGGTCCTAAGGGATTCTGGTAAACCTGCCTTGAACTTGAGGTTTTTCTGGCACACTTTGGTTCCATTTGTAAAATGTTTTCTTTGTCTTATTCCTCTCTGACCCTCCAAATTTGCTTCTTTTTCTATGAGTATAAACAGATTCATAATTCCAGATTCTTTTGCTTCGTTATTTTCTTTGTCTGATTTCTTTCTATCAGATTCTCCTTTTGTTGACTTCTATTTTCTTTACAAATGTCCTAAAGGATTCTGGTAATCAACGTGCCTTGACCTTGAGGTTTTTCCGGCACACTTTGGTTCTAAATGAAGAAGGTTTTCTTTGTGCATTATTTTTAATTTATCTTTTTTCTTTTAAACGAGATTGTTCTTGCGTAGTTCACTGCATCTTTTTGTTATTGACTTGTATTGCTTCTTTGATCTAGACATTTTTTTACAAGTAATGGGTTGTTTCTTCTCGTGCCCTTTTGCATTTTCGTTGATTTTCTTTTCCATGCTTTTGTGATTTTTTTTCAATTAACAGCATTGTGTTAGGGATAAATGCATTCAACTTTGATTTTATTTTTTCTCCAGCAAGCCTCTCCTTTTATTGACTAGCATTTTTTTACAAAGGTCCTAAAGGATTGGTAAACCTGTGATGACCTTGAGGTTTTTCCGGCACACTTTGGTTCCATTTTTAAAAGGTTTTCTTTGTGTTTGCGGCACTTGGAGGTTTTGAGTTTAAACTTGGATTTTCTTTACAAAGGTCCTAAAGGATTGGTAAACCTGTGATGACCTTGAGGTGCTTCGGGCACACTTTGGTTCCATTTGTACAAGGTTTTCTTTTGTGTTTGCGGCACTTTGAGGTTTTGAGTTTAAACTTGGATTTTCTTTACAAAGGTCCTAAAGGATTCCGGTAAACCTGCCTTGAACTTGAGGTTTTTCGGGCACACTTTGGTTCCATTTGTACAAGGTTTTCTTTTGTGTTTGTGGCACTTTGAGGTTTTGAGTTTAAACTTATTTTCTTTACAAAGGTCCTAAAGGATTCTGGTAAACCTGCCTTGAACTTGAGGTTTTTCCGGCACTTTGGTTCCATTTGTAAAATGTTTTCTTTGTGTTTGCTCCACTTGGAGGTTTTGAGTTTAAACTTGGAATATCTTTACAAAGGTCCTAAAAGATTCCGGTAAACCTGCCTTGAACTTGAGGTTTTTCCGGCACATTTTGGTTCCGTTTGTACAAGGTTTTCTTTGTCTGATTCCTCTCTGACCCTCCAAATTTGCTTTTTTCTGAGTATAAACAGATTTATAATTCCAGTATCATCTTGCTTTCTATGGTATTATGCTTTTTTACCTTTAACATGAGTTTGTCATATTTACTTCTATACAACTATCATTATTATTCATTGCAATAATAACTTCAAATAATTATATATCCCCTGAACAACCTTACCAATGTCTCTGTTTGTGCGAAAATAATACAATAAGAAGCTAAAAATGTTCTCTATCTTCAAAGGTTAGTTCATTATTTTCTGTCTGATTTCTTTCTACCAGACTCTCCTTTTGTTGACTTCTATTTCCTTTACAAAGGTCCTAAAGGATTCTGGTAAACAACCTACCTTGACTTTGAGGTTTTCCGGCACACTTTGTTTCCATTTGTAGACGGTTTTCTTTGTGATTGTGGCACTTGGAGGTTTTGAGTTTAAAGAAGGTGTTTTTATTTTGTTTGATTGGTTTGGTGGTCATGTTCATGCATTTTGCCTTCATCTATCTCCCCATCCTGGAGTGCAACAAGTATGCCCATCTTAGAATTTTGCTATGCTCTTAGTTTAGTCTTTGTGGTTTTTTTTTAATTTACTTTTATTTTTTGTAATATGATTGTTTATGCACACGTTATCAAGTTTCTTGTTCATTACCTATATTTCTTTAATTTGACCTTTTTAAGTAGTTGGTTATCTGTTTTCTTAACATTATGCATTCTTTCTGGTTTTCTATTCTATGCTTATTTGATTTTATTTTCTTCAAATAACGGGATTGTGTTTTGAATAATGCAATCAAGTTTGATTCGGTTTACTCTAGTAAGCCTCTCTTTTTGTTGACTCGCATTTCCTTTACAAAGGTCCTAAAGGATTCTGGTAAACCGTTATTCTGGCAGAATTTGGTTCCAAATGTAGAAGGTTTTCTTTGTGTTCGCGGCACTTAGAGCTTCCTACCCAACTTTGAATCTTGCTACATACTTTGTTTGGACTTTGTGCTTTTTTTGTCTTTTTTCTTTTAAATGGGATTGTTCTTGCAGCATTTACCATTTGTTTTGTTACGACTTCCTTTACTACTGAGTTGAGACATAAGTCTATTTCTACGAAAGAACAGACTTAAATTCATTGAGACCTGTTTCCTGCTTGCAATGCCCAGGTAAGACATCTCCTTGCAAACTTCCAATACTTTGTGATCGGTACACATAAATTTATCACCTTTGAGCTATTTGGTGCTATTATTGACCTTTCTTTTGAAACTTCAGATTCATTTGCTTGTCTTTTCTCTAGCTGAGCTTATTCAACATTTTTTGGAGTTGATAATATTTTTATACGGAAAATACTCATGCACACTCTTCACCTTTGGCAAGTTTTGAGCCTGTGGCCACTAGGAGGTGGGCTCTACAGGAAACCCAATACTGTTGGGCCGTCCCCTTTGGTTAAATTCCACTTTTTTCCTGGAGATATGTTGGGTTCACATTTGTGTTCAAAAGCAATTTCATTATGCATGGAGTTCATCTTTTTTTTTTCCTGGACTTGTCATTGATAGAAATAATAGTGTAGTTTTTTTTAATTACCATGTGGATATCAAGAGCACATTTTGGGGATGATGCAATAATCTTGCTAAAGGGTCAAGTTAAAGTCGTTTGAGCCTTGTATTTTGGGTGTCAATTTAACCAGAGTGGATTTCCTAAAATAACTAAAACAGGGTTGTTACGTAACTTGCTTATTGTCTTGAGGCTGTCTTTGAGTTTTATAAGTGAAATCTTTTTTCATTTGTTGTCGTTTTGCAGTCTATTTCTGATTCTAACTTTACCAGAATACTGACACATCAGTAATAGTGTAATACCACCAGCTGTTCTTTGGGTTCTAAATATCAAATTGTTACCTTGTATTTTGGGAGCAGTCCTTCACATTTTAACAATTGACCTCCACATCTGTAAGAATATCGTTTCTTGCCTACATCTTTAAGAATAGTGTTTCTTACTTCATTGCTTCAACATACAAAATTGCCTGCTAAAATTTGTTATTCGTTCTGTCCCATGGAAATTGAACTAACTTTACTTGGTTATACAAAAATGCTTTACTCTCTGTAAATGTCTTAGTTGCCCTGCAATAATGAAGAAATATGGGATTCTTGTGTTGGCTGTTGAGTAGCATCAGCAAGTACTTTTACAAATCTTATGTACATTGTTGCCTTGTGAAAGGCAGAATGATGATGAATATATTGATGGGAAAAAGATGAATATTGCTAGTTCTTATGAGAATCAAATGCAAGGTACATGAAAAGAATTGTTATTCTCCCTCTCATTTCTGTCTTCTTTTCTTGATTGGTTAGTAGTCGATTAGGCATCTGTCCTTGATAGTATCCTATATTCTGATCCGTAAGTCTCTCAATACTCTAGTCTTCTTGATCAAGAAAAATCCAATTCAATTTTTTGATATTTATTGGGTTAAGTAAATTTATAATTTTCTCCCCAAGAATCTTATATATGACACACTGAAAATTATTTTTTCCATTTAGTTTGCTTTTACACTTGTCATCAATAAAATGGGGAATATGAACGACAGAAAGAGGGTGGCTGCTCAAGACTTTTGACTTGTCAAAAACATGGTACCCTGCCAAAAGTCATATATTTGGTTAGAAAGAGGGGATAGAAGTTGAGTTTAAGCAGCATCATCCCAGACGAGTACTCCATGGTTGCTCATAAACATGATAGGTTAGAGTTGCTTTCTTTATTAACCATGATCGTGTTAAATTACCGATTATATTTTTGTGTTAAATTAACTGCAGAAATAATGAAAAGCTTATAGGTCTTATTAGAGCATTTGACTGACACTGCAACATTGTGAGAGTTCAAATTTAAGTTTCTCTTTGAAGCATACAGGTGATGATTTTGTTGTATGCAACATTTGTCGGTCTGAGAAAGGACAAAGACATCTTCGTTTCTATTGTGAAACTGAGAAAGTACAAAGACATCTCCGTTTCTGACTTTCGGCAGGGTACCATGTTTTTTATAAGTCGCTTTCTCTGACTTGCATTTATGATCATATACATATACATAGGGTCAGGTTCAGGGGAAAACCTCAAAAAAGGGAAAACTGAAGAACACCCTGGTAGCCCTTCATCCGGACGGTATGCACTTGTGCATACAAGTAATTTGTAACATGCAATGCAAGTGTGCATAAAAACCAAAAAAAAACATAATTTACCCGTATGCACATACCGTCCGGATAAAGGGCCGCTACAGTTTTCCGTTTTTTTGAGATTTTCGCCTGAACCCCCCTCTCTATATCATATATATATATATATATATACCGCAACACATTTACAGACACTCAGATAATGTCCACTCTTAACTACCCTAAAAGACACCATAGTAAATGTTTGTTTTCCATTGAACATTTTCTTCACGTCCATTTATTCAGTTTGCTGGGTAGAGTTGCTTGAATGAACATTTATACTTTCTACAACATAACACACACATGCTATTTCCTTAATATACACGTCTAGATATTTTACTTCAATGGTCAATGGGATGTTATTAGTGAACTAAAGGATTCTGATTGTCATGACTTATATGTTTCATATTGAACTTCAATCTTACTTCATTTATCCGTTTCCCCTGTTTTGCCTTGGAGCTAATAGAACATTTGTGGGCAATCCTTAATCGCAGCCCAGATTTCCTGTTCCAAGAAAAGGGCTTCAAGTGAGTCTCTTGTTCAAAAGCATGATAATCATTACAGAATCGCCAACTTTCGTTTTTCGTCTTTACTAGCAGCACAGGCTCAAAAAAGGGCTGTGACTTGGATTGCACCTACTATCATCATCTCTTTTATCAAATTTTCGGTCTCGTCCTTTTGGTATTGTGGGTAGCGATGGGGTGTTATGTTAATGGGGTTCACCCCATCTTTCAACAATTTGTCATGTTCCCTCCCGTGTCTTGGAGGTAACCCTTTTGTAAGCTGAAAAACCTTCTCATACTTGCCATTGGTTCGGATATCCCTTGCGCCCCTTTTGCCCCCGATTAGTTATGTCCTAATTCCATCAATAATTCCCTCTTGTTTAATTGTTTTATCACCACCTTCAAGGTACCAACGACCTGCTCAGCTCTTCAACGTAACTATTTCTTTTCCAACCGTGAACTTCATCACTTGAGTACCACTTTCTGTAGGTTAATCCTAACGATGCCAACCACTGGATTCCAAGAACCAAATCCGAGTTTCCCAGACCGATTGGTAAAAAAATCTTCCACTATTTATATTCCATGCAATCATTCCTTCACCCATTTGCATACTCCTGGACTTCGTGGCTGCCTCTGCCCCCGCCTCCATCAAGATCAAGATGTTATTTACTAAAGATGGTAACAAGAGGAGGCATGTGCTCCCCCCCTCAAAAGTTCAAATTTATTTTGGTTTTGATATTAGTCCAATACCTTCTTCCATTTGCTTCCTACATGGGTTCCCCATCATTTACCTGAATCCCCATCCTCTCCCAATAAAAAGCTCCTATTTCAAATTGTTGCACCATTTTTAGCATAATTGTTGTTTGCAAATAGGTATTCAGAATTTTGATACTTAGAAATTAGGTATTGAAATTGGTTGTTTTAAAATTAGTTAACTTCAAGTATTTGTAAAGACAACCACAAGGATGGTGACGTAGTGGTTAAGGCCCCTAGGGTTCGAATTCAAGCGTACACAACAATTGTGGCCAAATCAAGGTTGATGTCTTACAATCATAATTTGCCAAGGGATTAGTCTACGCATAGCCTAGGACACCCTTCCAAAAGAAAAGTAAATATTTGTAAAGAACCCGGACAGAATCAATTAAGCTCTAAAATAGACTGAAATTATCAAAGGTGTTGATAGAATTCTGCAGCGAAACCAAATTGTATAAGGCAATTCGAGAGACCAACCCTCTCCCAAGAACATGCTTAACAAATTTCTAGATAACTTTTCTTCCTCCAAGGATAGCATAGCATTATGTTTTAATTTAAAGTCAGAAAATGCAAGTTTAATTGAGAAATTAAATACCCGACTCATCTAAAAGCTATCAATAGTTTAAAAATACCCTTGTTTTGCCTTGGAGCTAATAGAACATTTGTGGGCAATGGGTGAGACTAATGATCATGTAAATAGAATCAAGGTATGACTTTTTTTACTTTCATTTATTTCCTGTTAATCTTGTACTAGATCATCCTGTTTTCATCTATTTTGTTTCTCATTTTTTGCATGAATGGCTTAGTTCTTGTAGAAAGACACATCTATGGCCACAATAGCTGCCTATGAGTCGATGTTTTCAGCCACAGATGGCAGGTGATATTACGCTAATTTATATCATCTTTTTGAAACAAATGAAATACACACACCCTATTAGCGGCACAACCACTTATTCAAGAGACTCCGCTGATATCAGTCGGGTCATAGACCACATTGATTATATAATTGAATGAAGAAGTGGGTATTGCCTTTCTCTTCTTGGAACAATTATTAATCTATTAGAGAGTAGATTTACAGAAGCAAAAAGTTCACTTCTTTCTTCTGTCACATTCTTCTTTCTTTCTTTCTTATTCTTCTATCTTCCACCACTGTCTCATTCTTATTCTTCCTCTTTTCTTGTTCAGTTTTCTTTGTTTAATGTATTTGATTCGTATTCCGGCATATGCTTTCTCGACTTTCATTTTCTTTTGGTATTAATTTGTATATAACAAACGATTGAAATCATATTGAAACCACCTGTAAGAACCCCTTCTTCATAGTTGCTAGAGACAGTGAATGTGTCCCCTAATGTTCTTTTATCTATGTTCATAGTCTTCTTTCCTTTCTTTGTTGCTTAAAGTGGAGCAAGCAGTTGCTCTGGAGAGCACATGAGTTAGTTATGTCATTTACATGTGTATAATTGAGTTCTTTTAGACTTCTACATTTTCTATTACTTTAATCATTTTGTTGACTCACAAAATTCTGATTCATGATATGTTAGGTCCACTTTGTTTTATGATTTCTATAGTTATATTTGAATGGGATGTCGTTAAAGACAATGATGTGAAACTTTTCTGTTATATTCATATGAGATATATTTAATCATATAATAACAATAACGAAAGACATAAGAACATAAACACATAAGGAATCGATTCAACATTGTATCTTAATAGAGTTTAGAAATCTAACCTGGAGCACTCACGTTAGGTGCAGCGAAATTGATTGATGCGGAAGTATTCATCGTTGCGTGTAGATCGAAGTCTTCTAAAGCTCTATACGGTTTGCTTTATAATGGGGCTGAACTGAATGCAGATTCGTGTAGGCAATAGGGACTTGATCTCCTTTATTTATAGGCCACTAGAGACTCATCCCATAAGGAGTCCTAGTTTATCTATAGGATTTGAATTTTAAATAATAGAAGATATACACTAATCTTAATGTTAATCAGGTAATTAACTTAATGAATTATCCTACTCATATTAGGAGATATATATCCAAATATGTAACTAGATTATAACTGATATAGGATTCTCTTGATAAGTATAAATATTTAAATCAATTGTCCTTTAATATTTATTACAGATAATGTTAAAGTCCAATTTATTTCCAACATTCTCCCACTGGACTTAACATAATCTGTAAGGACAAGAGAACCATAAATATTGTACATATCAAATGAAGGGCGCGCTGAGAAATTCTAACAGTTGTGAATTCATTCAAACTTGGTCAAAATATATACCGTATGCAGAACTCAGAATCTACACCAGTTTGGCAAACTAGTTTGATTAAGAACCACTAGCACACAATATCATATTCCACATAAGTTCATTTGTGTTTAAATTTGAGCTTTTTATGCAACTTATTATATCTACCCTAATTAGCATAAATATGTAGCTCAGAGTCCACTGAATGTTTTAGAAAAAAATTCTAAAACTTACAAGCAAAAGTTCTTAACAATAGTGAACCAAGATTTGCTTATGTAGTCCGCAACTTTGGTTAAGTGCGGTGATTCACTTGTTTGATATAGATAATGACAAATTTTTTATTTTAGTTATTAAAATGACTCATATACTGGAATTCCTGATTTTATTAAAATGTACCAAAAGAAAATTACAAAGGAAAATTAAAAATTATAAAATAATTGGCTTAACCTCGACTCCCACTAAACTCAAGCAATGAGTTCATAACCGGCTAAAATCTCGACTCCACTAATCTTAAGTATCGAGTTTAGGTAAGATATATCCCTAGCATGTTTTTGGAAACTTACTAATGAGAGGGCTTTAGTGAATGAATATTCAAGTTAAGATCCCGTACCAATATGTTCAACAATAACCTCTTTTTCCTTAACTATTATCTCACACTGAAATATTCAAGACCAATATTCTTTGAATTGTTTGATCTTTTGCTATTTCCACTGAAAAGACTACAACTTTATTATCACAAAATGTCTTTAGAGGACTTGAAAATATAAAGCTAAAGACATTCGTTTGAATCAAGAAGTTCTTGATCCAAATGACCTTACAAACCCCTTCATAAATGGCTATAAATTCAACTTTCATATTTAAAGTTGCAATCAGGGATTGTTTCATGGTTTTCCATGCTATAGCCCCTCCAGCAAGCATAAAAATATGGCCATTGTAGATTTCTTTGAGTTTGGATATTTACCTGCAAAATCTGAATCTGTATAACCCACAAGTTCTAGGTTTTTAACTTTTCTATAGACTAGCATGTGAGCTTTAGTTTTTTTTTTTTTGCAAGTACCTAAGTACTTTCTTACTTGCAGTCCAGTGATCTTTAGTTGGGTTTTGTTGAAATCTGGACAAAATTTCTACAACATATGCCAAGTCTGGTCTGATACATACTTGTGCATACATTATACTTCCTTTTAATTGTACATAAGACTAGTAATCTACTTCATCAACTAAATACTTCCCCCCATTTTTGAGAAATTTTGGACAGTTTATCACCTTTTTACCAAAATGAGGAAAATGATTTTTTCTCAATTGTCTTTGATGTATACACATTTATCCACAATATTTTCTGTAAAACCAAAACTTGATATAACTGAATCAAAATTTTTTATACCATTGTCTTGAAGCTTTGCTTAAGCCCATATATGGATTTCTGAAGTTTGCATACATGAACTTCCTTTCCTCCTGGTTCACAAAGCTTTCAGGCTACTTCATGTATATAACTTCTTCTAGTTCTCCATTTAGAAAAGTCGTTTTAACGTCCATTTGATGCAACTCCATATCATAATGAGCTACTAGAGCCATTATGATTTTGAATGAGTCGTTAGTGGATACTCGAGAGAACATTTTTGTATAGTAAACAACTTTTTATGTGAAACCTTTAACAACAAGTCTAGCTTTATATCTATCAATTTTGCCATTTGAATCTTTTTGAAGTCTTAAAACCCCAAATTAAACCTATTGCCTTTATACCACTCAAGGGAATCTTTCAAATAAAAAATAATCTAAGTTTGTGCTTAGAGATATGACCTAACCACATGTGACAAAGATTTGCAAAAAATTCTCTAAGGATGGTTCTTTTGTGCTGTATTATAAACAACATTCAAATAACAAAAATCTCTTAATTAAACTGAAGGTAAATTTTTATCTGTGCTCTCTATTTCTTATAGTTGGAACCGGTCACGACAGGGATCAATTTAAAATTGACAAAGCCTAAAAACAAGACAATAAAAAGAATGTATGAGTTGTCATTCGTAATTAATCATTATCTTAACCCCATAACTGAATACAAATATCAAGTAATACTTATGGTAGTATAAAACTCAATATTTAAAAATTCTATATCATCACACTACACATTACACATATCAGTTATCCAATGAAAACAATCAAATCTATTGATAAGAAGAGTTTCAAAGTATCAAGATAGACATGTGTGTTTATATGTGATGTTGTTCTTAAACCAAAATTACTCAGAATGCCTCTTCTATGGAAGAATATAATTCAAGTAAATGTGATTTGAGATACACAAGGGTTGACTGATTAATCTGTATAAATTTTCTCTAAAAAGATCAATTGCTATGGCAACATGATCTTATGGTTTAGAAACTTTTCAGTTAAGGTTCTATAGTTTGTGAATTGATGAAGGTAAACAATCTGAATTTCATATAGGTTGGGAGATATTGGGGTTGTTTAAAAATTCACAAAAGTTTGTTTATCAATTAGGTGTCCATAGTCATTCAATATTTGAACTATATGATTTTATAAACATATCTATAGATATATTGAATAATCTATAAACCCGTGTACGATATATTGATAACCATATTGTTTTAAAATAAATGTTTTAGATCCGAACACACTTTAGCCAATAATCAAATAAAATCAAACTTAGAACAATGTCATTTTTTAAAACATTTTCCTATCTTGAATTCAAGTTTTTGATCGGTATTGCTTAAGTAATTGGGGTATATGAATCCCAATTTTTAGAAGTGACCCTAGAATCTTTTATATGATAAGATATTTTAGAATATCAAGATTAAATTTCTATAGCCGAATTAATGAAAATGTTTTTCTTTTATTTTCAATATCACGGTCTTAAAAACCAAAATTTAAGCTTAATTGGGCTCTAAAAGTTATCCAAATTTAAATTACTGAATCAAATTTGAATTGCATCAATAATCAAAAGAAAATGTTAAATAAAAATACACATAAAAGATATTGGCCCAAATAACTTAAATGAGGTTAGCTTACTTCCTTAAATAAATTTTATGGGGCAAAATTTATGATTTAGTATGCTCAATAAATCCACTAAAATACTTTAACAAGGCCAAATCCAATAAATGTCATACTAGTCCAATGGATTACACTAGACAGTAAATAATTGTATTAAAAAATTTAATCCAGTTTATTAATCAAAAGGCATTCTAATTATATCAATTTGTCAATTAAGTTATTGACCCATGAAATGGATATATGACTATAAATCTTTAATGAAACTTGAACCGAATAAATTTATATTTACTTAAATAAAATACATTGGTCTAAATTTTAAGTTAGATTATTGAATCAATTTTGAATACAATAATCGGCAATACATGGATTAAATTAATAAATGTTATTAACTAATAACATATTAATCTCCATATCCATATCCATAACAAAACATGAGATAATGACAATTTATAACGGATAAACATAAGTTAAATACCGCAAACTTTATGATATCACAAACGACTTAATTAAAATATAAATTGTTGTTGATTATCTCATTCCATAATACCAAAATTTAAATTTGACTCGGTCAAAATATATATAACGTAACTATATTCAATTTAAAATGATAATCAAATCTCAACTCATTTTATATGTAACCTTGTCTATTTAATAAATAAGTAAATAATCTATTACTTAACTTAAAAACTTGTAGAGATTAGGGTTGAGAAGATCAAACATGGAGAATGGAGAGGCCTTAAATAAAATTGGGTGCTCATAAAGAATTTCCGAATAAGCTATTGCCATAAATTTAAATTATATCAATAATCTCAATGTAGAACAAAATTTTAATGGCTCAAATATATAGAAGGAATAATAGTTGGCTTAACTAAATAAGATTAACAAACCTTTTGAATAAAATATTCAAAATTGAGATGTTCACATTGAATTAATATGTTCCACATATTCATATAATTGAATTATCATTAACATGGACCAAAATAAGTCACGTTGACCAAAATTAAATAAATAAAAATGGCACAAAAAATTCAATTAAATGTGTTTTGATCCAAAACTTAATTGCAAGAATTTTACTTTAAAAAGAAAATAACAAGCTTCTAATAATCAGTCAATTCATATGGTAAACTTGATATATATAAATGACAATTGGTTTCAAAATAGTGATGGCCAAGTCTTAATTCTAACTTAATCGGTTCAATTCATAATAATGTACCAATACCAATTAAAACTAAATTACATGAACCCAAAAAATAACATTTATTTAGGCTAACAACAATAATGTGTTCACACATTTACATAAACATATGTAACTCAATCAAGCTTAATAAATGTGACCCAAAAATTAAATGGTCCCAAAAATTAATGTAACATCCTAATTTTTTTTTTCGTTACATCATACATAAACTAAGGTTGGCGGAAACAACCTATACACAACTGAGAACAACTACTTCTATAAGTGGCACCGACGCTGTCTCAACTGCTTATGTACTCTATCCTGCGCTTGCTCACTTACCGGGGCCTTCTACTCTAAGCTTACCTGAAAAGGTTTTAGTTTTGAAAAGCGAGGGTTAGACCAAAAGGTCTAGTGAATTCCCTCCAAAAACATTCAACACAGTATAAAATCATTTCATAGAACACATACTTTCACATCTTTCTCATAAACATCATCCAAGGTCAAACACAGGGTTCAGGGTCGCATAAGCTACTCCGATCGGGGCCTAACGGACACCCTCTCGTCTACGCCGAAATCCAATGGACTCCTCGTTCCTTCATGTAGGAGAAAACGAATTCCAACCTACAAGCTAACCTCCATATGCCCAAGGAATCAGAGATCCCAAGGTACCCTGACCCCACCGTGCGACCGACTCCACATAGCATTCACATAGTTCATCATAAACATAAAACATGAAAGCCGTATAACCTTTACAATCCATTTCATCTTGCTAAACAATCTTTTCAGTAGAGCATACTTTTCATGGAAAACATTCGTAAAAGCTTGTAAATAAATCATGCTCATAAACATACCCTGATCAGTAAAACATAAAGCTTTCATTTACGTAAAATTCGTGT
Source organism: Saussurea involucrata (assembly GCA_033807775.1). NCBI lineage: Eukaryota > Viridiplantae > Streptophyta > Magnoliopsida > Asterales > Asteraceae > Saussurea > Saussurea involucrata. The sequence goes on along the minus strand of CM066321.1, from coordinate 159,995,562 downwards.
AAATTAACAGGGCATTTTCATATAATCATTTTCCTTTGGAACCACGTAAAATCACGTATTTTAGTTAGAAAAACTCACCTGGCTTGCTCGCTCCAAAGCTTCTCACTTAGACTTCCGTTCTCTAGGTGGAACACCTAAAAATTTAGCAATCATACGTCATAACTCTTTATTTTTATCGCTCGAGCTTGCTCCCGAACTTAACCCAAAGTTTCCTAAGTGGTTAGGCTACACCTCTAGTCCAAGACATAATTCTTGGACTCTACTTATCGGTGCAAGACATAAACTTCCGAATCTTAAAATAATCCAAGTCCAAATATCCAAAAATTTAAATAACTAACAATCCCCTTTTACTAAACAATTCGGTTGTGGTTCAAGAGCAATTGGATTTGGTCCAATCGAAAATAAGTCCCAACCACGTGATGGACACCAAATTCCAATCAAAAAAATTAAATCCTTATTCTTTGTGGGTTTGGTCCAACCAATCACACTCCTTCCACCGCCCAACACTTAAGCCCACGGTTCACAATTAAAAAGTCCCACCGAAAGAAACCATCCCGGAGCCCAACCTCTACTCCCGGTAAAGAAATGGTGTAGTCCCGGTAAACCATAATTTGAGTCCCGGTAAACCACAATTGGAGTCCCGGTAATTTCCTTAAAATGGGTCCCGGTACCAACAAGTCCCGGTATTCGACGATTTCAACGGAACTTAACTTTCTTTGCTTTCAACTTAACACAATTAGATTATCCATCCTATTTCAGCCACAATTGACGTTCCAATCTCATTTATTCACATACAAGGCTAATTAACCCATTTATCAAACCCATAAAGATTTAACCCCTTTTTACCGTGTTCTTACCAGATTTCTCTGCTCAAAATTAAAAGTAGTCAAAGATATATTTACTCACTTCTCTACTAAGCAGGAAATTACACATAGGAAAATATTTCTTACCAAGAAGACGAGCTTCTTCTATCGATTTGGATCACGAACTGATTTCTTCCTTTCTTGCTATTCTTCTCAGCCGCCACAACCAAACCAGGAGAATAATCATTATTCAAACCTAGGGATTTGGAATCATTTATATCTCTCAAAAATTGCACAAAGGTCCTTATCAACAACTTTCATTCCTTTCATTTTAACCACCAAACTTTCAAAACCTACTAGGATTTTGGGTTGTTACAACTAAATGGTCCAACAAATTAAAGGACACCGTGTATTTATACCCTTAACAAAATAAACTTTGCTTGAAAAGAAATGAAAAACTTTACAGTAAAAATTGGATCAAAGCACAAAGCTATAGTCCCCAAAACTTTCCTTCTCTTTATTTTTTTTTATTTTAAAATATGGCAGAAAAAAATATAAAAACTCCATAATTTGTATGGCAATTCACTGGAATACTTATGTCGAGCAATTCATCGACTTACTTTTAATGAAAAGAAAAAAATCAATGATCCAAACAAAAATACTTAACAAGCTCAAATTCAATTAATTTGATGATTAAATCTCAAATTCAATTGACATGTATAATATTTTAGATTTATATAAATAGCCATCCCATTTATATATTTTTCAATAAATTGTTTATTAAATAAAAAACAAAACAAATAGATAATCTATTAAAATATACGTATATTATAGGTTTGAGAGAGGCATTGCCTCTTCCTGGTTTTGGTAGGCACACAATTAATATTGCATAAGAAATCACGATTGATAAAAACGATCTCAACGAACGAATAAAAAATTTATTTTATTATAGATTTTTAGTAAACTATAATTGGTTTATGAACCTATGTAGTTTTAGGCTCTGATACCATTTGTTATATTCATATGAGATATATTTAATCATATAATAACAATAACGAAAGACATAAGAACATAAACACATAAGGAATCGATTCAACATTGTATCATAATAGAGATTAGAAAACTAACCTGGAGCACTCACGTTAGGTGCAGCGAAATTGATTGATGTGGAAGTATTCATCGTTGCGTGTAGATCGAAGTCTTCTAAAGCTCTATACGGTTTGCTTCAGAATGGGGCTGAACTGAATGCAGATTCGTGTAGGCAATAGGGACTTGATCTCCTTTATTTATAGGCCACTAGAGACTCATCCCATAAGGAGTCCTAGTTTATCTATAGGATTTGAATTTTAAATAATAGAAGATATACACTAATCTTAATGTTAATCAGGTAATTAACTTAATGAATTATCCTACTCATATTAGGAGATATATATCAAAATATGTAACTAGATTATAACTGATATAGGATTCTCTTGATAAGTATAAATATTTAAATCAATTGTCCTTTAATATTTATTACAGATAATGTTAAAGTCCAATTTATTTCCAACATTTTCTCACTATCATGTTTTCACTCTTGTTTACTAGAACGTATTTCTACTTCTAGAAGTATGCTCTATTTCATGAATTGACTTGACATACCACGTTTGTTATCCGACGACTAAATATTTTTGTCGGCGTATTTTTTTCGTCGGGAAAAGTTTTTCTTGATGAATTCATTACAACAAATTTGAGTTTATAGGACGTCTAATATATATAAGCGTCTTAATAGAGTTCTTTATAGGACGTTACTTTATATAACCAAACAAAAAAACGTTCTATCTAAAAATGTTACAATAAATTTCTAAGACGCTTTTAGCGTCAAGGTTTTAGAACATTTTCAAAAAAAGTGTCGTATTAGCTAATTTTATAGGACGCTTTTGAAAAGTGTCCCATAAACCCATCTTTTTAGAGAACACTTGTGTTTATAAGACTCTTTTTCAAATAGTGTCCTGTAAAATAGTTATTATAACGCTTTATTTGAAAAATGTTCTAAAATATTTGCTACGACGCCACATGCATTCTATAAACTTTTTGTATCACTTTTAGATATGACGTTTTTTTGTTTGGTCCTATAAACTTTGGTCATATAAAATACCTTATTAGGATGCTAATTTATTTTAGGTGTCCCATAAACTCAGTTTTGTTGTAGTTATTCGAACGACTTTTGAATATACTATCCTTCATAATTCGATGATACAACTGCAACACATATGAAAAGTGTTCATTAAAATAGGTCGGAGATTGTTTCTCTTTCAATAAAACTTGAGGATATACAGTACAAAATGTATCCTTTTTATTCATCCTCAAACTCACGAAAAATATAATTGATACATTATAACTGTAACACCCGTAATTTTCGGATAGGTCCAATTTCGAATGTGTGTGGAACCAATCTTTAAGAAAAATATGAAAAATAATATTTTGGGTTAAATCTTAGATTTTATTGGCTTGTTGGATGAGGAATTCGAATACGAGTACAACGGTTCTTTCCGGAGCGAAAACGGAGATAAAACGAGGAAGTTATGGCCAAAACAAGTTTCGGTACGCACTGAGCTATAGTGCCCAGCGATTGTGACACTGTCACAATCGCCGTGTCACTATCGTCCAAGAGGTACCGAGAGTTGGGGGATAGCGGGCGATTGTGCTACGACGATAGTGACAGTGTCACTATCGCGTGTCACTATCGTCGTCGGCCTCCAAGGTGTTTTAAACCCACGACTTCAACTCCCCTTTCATTTCTTATTTCATCCATCTCTCTCTAAACTCGTTTTCCCTCAAGAAAATCCTACAACCCCCCCCCCCTCTCCTTACTCATTTCTTCACCTAAATCAAACCCTCTTCCACCATTGATGAATATTTGAGAGCTTGGAGCTTTTGTGGAGACTAGGAGCTTGTTTTTGGAAGATTCAAGTGGATAAGGTAATATCTCTACCCAAAAGTGTTATTGATGTTGATTTCACGTTCCTTTCATCTTGAGATGTTGTGAAACGATTTTGGTGGTGATTGGTGGAAGGATTCTTCATCTTCTTCATGTATGGAACTAGGGTTTGGTATAAGTTGGGTATTTTGGTATCTTATGGATGGATGATGATTTCTTTTGGTTAGATCTTGGTATTGATGGTTGGAAACTTATGGATCTAGGTTTTAGAAGTTTTAGCTTGAGGATGCAAACTTCATCAAAGGAGCTTACGATGGAGAAACTCTAGATTTAGCTAAATCTAGCAAGGTGAGTTCAAGTTACTTTGCGAAAACTTTGTACATGCCAAAATGTTATTTTTCCAGGCAATTATGTGTTTTACCTGAAAATTATTAATGTTGAGTTATTTAGTGGATTTTACCTTTTGAGGTATTAATTGTGGTAAACATTGTAAAACACTACTTTTGGATATTTTGGAAAAATGTAATAGATAAATCTTATATGAAAATGGATTGTTGATTTATGTGACAAATGGAGTCTATTTATTATGGAAATGAATTTTGTGGATATTTGGAAATATGCATATAGTACATCATGAGATGTTTTGAAAATGTAAAGGTTGAGTCCTTTTGGAAATGAGGGTTATCCTGATCCAAGGTTTTATTTCGGGTTTTCACGGATTTGAAGTACTTACTGACAACCGGTGTGTGTTGTTATACTTAATGTCATTTTATGACTTTCATGAACTATCTTTCGAGTTAGTTGAGCTTGTGGCTCAGTATTGGATTTTATTAAGTTTTGGGGACAATTGTTCTTTTTGATAGCTTAGAGTTGGGCTTTGATCATGATTTATGTTATTGGGGAATTGCATGTTTTGAATGCATTTGTTTATATGTTTGGGGTCGTGTAATATTTTAGATCTTGTTGGCCATGGATCCATAGGCATTTGAGTTTCCCTTAGTCTCGCGGGCAAGAGGTCGGAATTGATTGAGCTCAGTTTTACGAGACGTTAGTTTATTTTGTAGCACGGAATAGGCATCAGGTTCCATGATAAGTAAGGCGTGGACCTAGATGGTCGGGCGTCGTCTCATGGGCAGTAAGGTGTAATTCCATATATGTGTTTAGCACGAGATAGGCATCGAGTTCCATGATAAGTAGGGCGTGGACCTATATGGTCGGACGTCATCTCATAGGCAGTAAGGTGTAATCCCTAATGTGTTGTTGTGGATTTGGTGACCCAATGTATAGACCTGGAGTGGTTGAAGTTGGGGGCATCCTAGTCTCGTGAGAAATAGATCTGGAGTGATTGAGCTCAGTTTTACGAGAGTAATCCATGTGGGTGTTTTTATTACATAGTAAGTGACCCACCTTGGTGTTCCGTCACGTGCGATGTATACGGGTCTCCCCCGTCACCGAAAGATGTTGTTTTGGGTATTTGTTACTACTCATGTTTTCGGTGACGTGTTCTATTTATATGGATTGTTTTCCATGGTACGTAAGTTATGGTTTATATCTCATCCGTGTATGATGTTTTGGGTATTTGTGTTACCTCCACCTTCAACGGATACGGGTCTATCCCGTTTTTGGTATTTGATCTTATTACCTTTTACGGTCGCATTAGTATCGCTTCGTATTGTGTTTTTATAAAGAGTTATATTTAACGGATAGTTTTCATGTTTTATGGGTTGAGTATGTATTGTCAACCGTATTTGAAGGTTTTGCCTAAACTAAACTTATTCACGTATTTTAGTGAGTTGGAAATGTAATTCATTTAGGAAAATGTATTATACCTTTCGGGAACTTTTCTATGGAAGTGTGTGAGTTGGAAAATGAATGAATTGCTTTAAAGAAAACTCTTTTGGGATCATGACTAAAACTATTACTCTACGATTTATGTTTTTATATAGTCATGATAGGCGTAAGTCTAACCCTTTTTATTTGTCGGCATGTGCAACAGGATCAGGTTAGAGTAGCTCTGGCTACATTGTGAAGTGGAAAGTGCTAGTAAAGTGCACGAGAGGTGAATTGTTTAGTGAAGTCTTCCGCATTCGTTTGGACTAGCAACTTGCATTGTATTAAGTGACACCCGATTGGTTTATTTTCTTGTAGATATTGAGATGTTTTAATTCTGAGGTAATTCGATGAAGGAATTGTAGAGATGATCTAATGTATTCAGATATTTTGTTGAAATTTTGATTAGTTGCTCTTTCCAAATTTGAGGGTGTTACAAGTTGGTATCAGAGCATAAGTTTGAGAGATTTAGGTGTTGATTTTGGATACCTAGACTCAAACTAGCGTTTGTTTAAGTAAATGAGAGTGAAGTTCACCTTTAGGTACTTTAAGATAGGATGTTTTGGGATCAATGGATGTTGTTAGAAACGAGAATCACGTCGAGAGTAGCAAGGATAATCATGTACGGTTAGTTCATAGTGATACCTGGCCAGTATCATGGTGAACCTACTAGTACATGTGCGTACTTGAATTACTTTAGTGTGATGATCGTTGGGGTAGTGAAGGAGGTTCTAAGCTGGTAGTCGTTGGAATAGATGGACGATTCTAGTATTAGTCACTTAGAGTGATGATAAGCATGATAATTGCTTTAAGTAGACCGTTTTGGGTCGAGGTTGATGGTTGGATTAGAACCATAGGCTTATTGAGCCGACTTTGATTTGAGGAAAAACCGTAAAGTTAATTGATGTATTTCCTAACTTGCCTTAAGAGGTTTGATTATCCGGATGACAATAGTGGACCAAAGGGATTTGGAAGAGTATGAGTTGAGACGTTGAATGCCGACTAAGTCATGCACAAAGTTTATTATGGAAATAAATTGCATCAACTATTTCTTGTGTTTCCAATCCTTATATGGATTGTGTTTTGAATTTTGAGAAATGTTTAGCACACACACAAGATTACAAATCATGGTTTTGAACGTATATGAAACAGTTTTATTGCGGGAGTTGCAAACTCCGTCAGGATTTGTTTTTCTTTATTTCATTGTTGTTCAACATTTGTTTTGGATATAATGACAATAATATTTTTATGATGTTTAAGATGTTGGGCAATAACTACGACTTATGACTTTAACATTGGATCTCCTCTACATATGTTAAGGTTTAGACGGAAAGTTATCTTCCATTATGTCTATGTCGAGTTTTATTGAAAAATCTATTTAATGGAAGTTTTATCGGAAGTGTTGTTTAGATCGGGTTACAACAAAAAGAGAATTTTGGGAGTCTTGGCATTTTGGCCATGGTTTTGCGTTATGCAATTTGGTTGTTGGAAGCGAGATGTTTGGCACCATTTGGCTGAGTTGAGGCAATTAAGCCTATGGAGTTTTACGAAGTTTCGTTTTACGACATGTTGGGTCGTGTGGGTACAAATTTTATAAGGAACATACTTTAACTATTGCGTGTGTTGATTTTGGATTGTATTGGGCATTTTGACTCTTTCGGGTTTTGTTGAGAAGTGTTATTTATGCCGTAAGGCGATCAAACGGAATGTTTTTGGAACTTTTATGTCGCGTAATTTCTCTTTCAAAGAGTTGTGTTAGCACGTTTTGATACAATTTATTTAATTGTCGGATTGATTTATACGTGGCATGAGTAATGCATGAGAGAACATGCTAGTTGTACTTCTTAACAATTTGCCTTATGTGCTTCCGACTAAATGAGTATTTTATTGCCCTTTCTTGCAAACGCATGGTATTGATATATGGATGTGCATAAATTGGTAGTCACTAACTGTAACGTCCCAAAAATTACAAGCAAATTTAAATTTTTAAATAAACAATTCATTTATAACAACTCATTAAATGAATCCCAACGTTTCGTTTGCAAACTCGTATTTAATATCTTTATAATAAAAACCAGCGGAATAAACGTTTAATTAAAATAAACCATAAAACAACCAGCTCTCCTCGCGCGCCAGTGTGTACTTGTCACGCCTTGAAGCCGCTCGGACCTGAAACCACAGTTTATTGGGAAAGGGTAAGCACGAAGCTTAGTGAATTCCAACACATGCGCAGATAGGAATTATATACACATCACCCATATCCGCACATAAGCAACAACATCACAGTTACATAAAACGAGTAAACGCCTACAAGTAATTATGTATCCAACACCTCAGTACCATCGAGGCCTCGGTCCCACCGAATTGTAATGTATCCAACACCTCAGTACCATCGAGGCCTCGGTCCCACCGAATTGTAATGTGACCAACACCTCAGTACCATCGAGGCCTCGGTCCCACCGAATTGTAATGTAACACATTTATACCAAGCATTCAACCCAATCAAATATTACACACCACAAACAACTAGTTCACACCACAAAGACAGTAGTACATACAAACTATTATGACATGCATACAACCCCTAACTACACAGTGAGAGAACTCACCTCGAATGCGCGTCCAGCTTAACAACACAATTCAAGCTCCACAATTACGGTCACTTCCCAGCACCTAAACGCATGTTAAAACGTGTCAATACGAGACCCGGACCCTATGGCACGACACACGCTTAAACCGTCACTAAAACTAACTTCCGTTCACCCAAAACAGGTCTGTTCAGGACCTGTTTCGACCCCTTTAAACCCAGAAAATTCCCAATATTATTTCATGACCAGAAAGTACCCTGAGTTAGGGTTCCAAGGACATATTATACGCCTCCTAACGATTTTTCTACAATTTACTACGGATTTTACAAAATCAGTTTCCGGAACAGCGAAATTCAGCACCTTTCAGTATAAAACGACAAATCGACCCATGCTACGTCCCGAACTGGGTTTTGCACAAAACACAGAAAAGTTTATAGACTCAAAAAGGGAACTTTTGACACCGGTTTCACCCCAAACCGAGTTACGAGCAGAAAGTTATGGTTTTCGCAAGATCAAGGCAGATTCCAGAAGTTTTCACATGAAATGACGAAACACCGAACTTGCGACCACTTTTTCTCCTAGTTAGAGACCGAACCAGTTTTTCGCTAAAACACGGAAAACATGCTCGACCCTGAACTTGAACCGTGGGCGCCAGTTTCGGCTCAATCGGAGTTACGACGGAAAAGTTATGGCCGACGCAAAACAGTGGCCGAAACGATTATTCCACAAAAATGACGATTATAAAAACGGTTTGAGGTTAAACGAGGCGAGTTACGCGATCGGTTTAGATTTCTCGATTAGGATTAAGGTTCCACTAATTGGACAGATACCAGCACCACCCACTGCCACCTCCGGCAGCGGTGGTCGCCGGCGGCGGCGGCGGCGATGTCGCGGTGGTTGTTTTGCCGGAAAAAGAAAAGAAAAAGGAAACGAAACGAAAGAACGACTTACCTCGCTGCAACACCGCACACCCGCACCTGCTCCTCTCACTCTCGAAACTTCCGACGAACAGCAATGGCGGCGGTGGTCTCCGGCGACAGCAACGGCGAAAGGCAGCGGCTCCGGCGACCTCTCTCTACCACCCTCTCCCGCGCTGCTCTCTCTCTCTCTACCTCTCTCTTTCTTGCGCTGCTCTCCCTCTCTCTCCCTCTCTCCCTCGCGATGATCTCTCTCTCTCTCCGGCCAACACCAGCAGCGGCGCTGGTGTGGTGGTTCTGGTGGTTCACGGCAGCCGCTAGAGAAGGAGAAGGTGTGCTGGTAGGGTTTTCACGGCGCAGCAAAGAAAACGAAGGAGAGGATAATAGGGTTTTTTAAATGGTTCCTTGTTGGTGCTACTTCCGTTGGATGCAGGAAAGAAAACGAGAACAAAAGAATGGGAGGCCCATGCAACATTTTCCAAACTTACACATTTAACCCCTAGGTAGTCCTACTTTCATTTTCCACCCCTAAAAGTTAAAATTTTACAAATGAACCAACTAACACTAAAACTAATTCTTTCTTGATCTTCTTCGACCATCTCGTTAACAAATAATTCGCTTAGAGAAAAATTAATAAATAAATACATAAAATAAAACCGCATATCGGGACACGGGCTTTACAACTCTCCCCCACTTGGATTAGACTTCGCCCTCGAAGTCTCTGCCTACGAATAGCTCTGGGTAGTTCTTCCTCATCTCAACCTCAGGTTCCTAAGTCCACTTGAAACCCCTTCTAAACTTCTCGAATACTATTCTTACTAACGTACTCTTTCTAAGACACTGGGATTATGATCGGCAGAACACCCCGACATTTGAAATCATTCCTAGCCAAGCGACTACCGTTGTCCCCCAACCTTAGATATTCCATACATCCCGAGTCAAATCTCAAGCTCTAACCACTCTAAAGCTGCTCACCAGTATACCCTACAGGATACTCGATTACGATCCCTCCTATCATTAATTGACGATTAACTTCTACGAATTCTAATAGGCTCCAAAGATTTTCAATAACTTATATTTAACAAAACATCGACCCCTTGCCGAACATCGGTCCAACTGATTACAATAACAAACATCGGCCCCCCGCCGAACATCGGTCCCACCGATTACGATAACAAACATCGGCCACCCGCCGAACATCGGTCCAACCGATTACAATAACAAACATCGGCCACCCGCCGAACATCGGTCCAACCGATTACGATAAATCACATAAGCGTGGTATTATCCTAGACACTAACACAAATAGATATCCCCTACAATCAAGTCGACTAACACACACGTAGGTCATTCCACCATAACCATTCATCACAAGTGATCATTTCAGGGTTACTACTACCATCACCATGATTATCTTAACATCGGCTACAACTCTCCGACTATACTAAAGGTGTTTGGCCTCAAGCCCAAAAGTCGACACCTAAATATACCACCTACCTCGAAATGGTTGATGCGCATTTATTCTCTTAATAACAAAGGGCATCAATCCCTTAACCGATACTATTCGGCCTACAGTACTAACGCGCGTGGAATACTTACCTTCCACCGTCGACGTATCATCCACACTTGCTCTACGAAGCCAAGTCACACCGTATCGAGGATACACCTTGACGTCTACTTCCCAGGTAACGCCTCAAGACCCAGCACACCGGAACTACCTCCCAGGTAAGTGCCCACAACTATATCCTCCTAGTACCTACTGGAAAGTCTAGGTTAAAACACATGAACACCGGGGTCCCACCCCGAGATACCCAACCGACCATTACCAACGACTGACTAACGTGTCTAAGGATCCAAAGCAAACAACCTACCAACAACATGCCTATTCTGGATTGACTCACTCACCCAAACATGTAAATACTCAACGTGCAAAGAATGTCAAACGGTGTGACAAAAACAACTCATCAACTAGACTCCACATCGAGCCATTAAAACCGGGCAATTGGCCCATGACTAACTCCAAGTCAAAACCGAGCAAAATGCTCCACGCTTGCTAGACCCATAGGTCGGAAAATGCGTTTAAATAAAGTCTAAGCAAGCAATACTCTGAAATCAACCTTAGTCCCAGACTCAACACGGGTTAAACAAAAGAGTTTTCCAAAAGGACTCACACCCTTAAAATTCTCGAAATGACACATGACACTTAAAAGCACATTTCCCCAATTGGTTTACAAAATCATTTACAAAATATTTTCAACATCAGGATTTTCATCTCAAAAAGATCGTATGTAATAAAACTACTATTACCAGATCGATAGTCACGCAAAACTGGACACGCTCGTCCCACACAGGAAAATCATGTTGAAAATCGTTCCATTGCAGTTCGGTTTACTCACACAAAAGCAAAGCGTAATAAATAATTTCTTTAAAATGAACCGCCTCGATTCCAGTATGGATTGACTCATGACGTGCATTTAAAGTAACCGCTTGACCTTAAACAGGGTGCGACAAAGGTGTGCACATAATTCAAAATAAGTTTCACGACATTTGATTCAAAAATTCTTCTTTTTAATCATAAAATGACGTGGTACAGGGTTCGCCACAAATTTTTCGCGCGTCAGCTAGTCACACAAAACGATGACACGGTTTACAAATATATTTTTGTTAAAACACCACTGTCTCGAGTAAGTTTCCAACTTGAAGACAGAAACCAGTCCGCTTCTGTTAATTAGAAATATCGACTAAAACCTCATAAAATCTCAAACTGGGGGCAAGCATGCAAGCTTGTAACACTTCCTCAAGTTTCGTACTTGGGACATATAACGTCAAAACATCATAGTTTAAAAAAATGTATTTATCGAAAATGCTCAAAATACTCGTTTCCTCCAAAGCAAAATTTTTTAATTTCCCAAAAAAAATGATCGGTAATTCTAAACTAACCGAATGTCAAAAATCTACGCATTTATATTTCCAAAATATAACACATTTTAATCGTATGTATGATGCTCACAACATTAAAACACCTCTTGGATCAAATGGTCTTTCATTTCGACAAAAAAAAGGAGCTAAAACATTTTCATGCACGACTCGTTCATCAAAATGTCGAGAACAAAGGTTACCCCAGTATGCATACCCCTAAGTCGATAAATCGCGTTTTTATGGAAATGTCAATAAAACCTTTAGCTGACTAAAAAGCGCACTAAACAACTCCTTATGAAATGTTACCAAAATTCCTCCATGCATCACTTATGTCACGCATGAATCAATCCACACACTGAACTATTTGCAATAAAACACTTAGTAATACAAACTCTCGAACGAAAAGTTAAGCGACACCGGAATTCCAAACTCATTTTAAACAAATCACCAAAATAGCCTTTATACAGACATCGTGGAATGTAACTTTTCGTCTCAACTCTAACACATGTGGAGGAGTTCCAATGTTAGAGTCTCAAACCGTAGTCACTTACCCAACATCTTAACCACCACAAAACACTGATAACATCGTACCCGAAAGAATCGTTGGAAAAATAACGAAAATGAGACAAATTCTAACAAAGTTTGCATTCCCGTGATAAAACGATTTCATACACTTTCAAAACCATATTTCAAAATCTTGTGCGTGTGCTGAGCAGTTCCCAAAATTCCAAAACACCGTCCATACAAAGATTTGAAACACAAGAATTTGTTAATGCAATCTTATTTTCAAAATAACTTCGTGCATGACTCATTCGGCATTCAACGTCTCGACCCCTACTACTCCGAAACTCTCCGGTCTACTATTGTCATCCAGACATTTAAACCTCTTAGGGCAAGTTGGGAAATCACATCAAATCATCTTACGGGTTTTCCTCAAATCAAAGTCGGCTATATGAGCCTATGACCCTAGCACAATCTTCCATCTTGGCCCGAAATGATCTGCTTACAACAAATATCATCCTTATCGTCACTCCAAGTGACTAATATTATAACCGTCTTTCTATTCCAACGACTGCCAGTTTAGAGCCTTCGACACTACCCCAACGATCATCCCATCAAAGCAAGTCAAGTACACACATGTACCAGTGGATCTACTATATTTGTCTCTCCTCGTGACGGCTATTCAGGGTAGATAATACAACGCGTTATTAGCACATAACAACGCACACTAACCACACTCGCGCCCAACTCCTTGGATTCCTCGTGACTTCCCCGACTCGAGCATTGATCTTGTGCTTCCGGTAGTAGGAGCTCTACTACTACCATCCACGCCTATCATTGCCCGTTCCGAGTCCCATCCCGAGGGTCCAAGTAGTTTCTCGCCGAAACTATACACATAATATAATTAATCCACACATGCCAGTTCAAGAACATATCCTAAACAGGCAACTCATACAACTACTGTATATATAAAACCATCGGTCTCCCCGATCAGACAACCACAATTGTATACATAATAAACCATCGGTCACCCCGATCATACAACAACAATTAAATATATAATTAACCATATGCCTGCACCAGCATATATATACATCCACCCTTCCTAGCTCCCTAGGAATTTCCTCTTATCCCACTACCCTTACTACTACCGAATCCCTACTAATTATGACGAGTGACCTCGCAAATACCCGATTATATGCAGTGCGAAATAAATAGACAGTCGAATACAAGACTCTATCCTAGAACGGTTGGACTCAAACAAGAGCTGCGCAATAGAACTAAATCGAATATTCTAAGGCTATAAATCTCTTACTGCATACAGCCTAGAGGGCATCCACTTAGTAACCTATCATAATTAGCATAAATTCCTAATAGCAAGCAGTTCAACATACAGCATAGTGTCCACAACAGGCAATCTAGCATGCATACTATATGATCTAGAAAGCAATAACACACTAAGTACTGTACCTTTCCCCTTTGGCTCCGGCTGACTGTACACACTGCGCCTCCGGTCACCGTTCCTCGAACGGGTCTTTACTTTTTCTTTTGTTTCCAAAAAGATTTAATAAAGAATTTGAAAATTTCCCAGCCGCAACTTGAGACCAAACACACCGAGGTGCGTTTGATTCACTCAAGCTGTGCTCTGATACCAAGTTGTAACGTCCCAAAAATTACAAGCAAATTTAAATTTTTAAATAAACAATTCATTTATAACAACTCATTAAATGAATCCCAACGTTTAGTTTGCAAACTCGTATTTAATATCTTTATAATAAAAACCAGCGGAATAAACGTTTAATTAAAATAAACCATAAAACAACCAGCTCTCCTCGCGCGCCAGTGTGTACTTGTCACGCCTTGAAGCCGCTCGGACCTGAAACCACAGTTTATTGGGAAAGGGTAAGCACGAAGCTTAGTGAATTCCAACACATGCGCAGATAGGAATTATATACACATCACCCCTATCCGCACATAAGCAACAACATCACAGTTACATAAAACGAGTAAACGCCTACAAGTAATTATGTATCCAACACCTCAGTACCATCGAGGCCTCGGTCCCACCGAATTGTAATGTATCCAACACCTCAGTACCATCGAGGCCTCGGTCCCACCGAATTGTAATGTGACCAACACCTCAGTACCATCGAGGCCTCGGTCCCACCGAATTGTAATGTAACACATTTATACCAAGCATTCAACCCAATCAAATATTACACACCACAAACAACTAGTTCACACCACAAAGACAGTAGTACATACAAACTATTATGACATGCATACAACCCCTAACTACACAGTGAGAGAACTCACCTCGAATGCGCGCCCAGCTTAACAACACAATTCAAGCTCCACAATTACGGTCACTTCCCAGCACCTAAACGCATGTTAAAACGTGTCAATACGAGACCCGGACCCTATGGCACGACACACGCTTAAACCGTCACTAAAACTAACTTCCGTTCACCCAAAACAGGTCTGTTCGGGACCTGTTTCGACCCCTTTAAACCCAGAAAATTCCCAATATTATTTCATGACCAGAAAGTACCCTGAGTTAGGGTTCCAAGGACATATTATACGCCTCCTAACGATTTTTCTACAATTTACTACGGATTTTACAAAAACAGTTTCCGGAACAGCGAAATTCAGCACCTTTCAGTATAAAACGACAAATCGACCCATGCTACGTCCCGAACTGGGTTTTGCACAAAACACAAAAAAGTTTATAGACTCAAAAAGGGAACTTTTGACACCGGTTTCACCCCAAACCGAGTTACGAGCAGAAAGTTATGGTTTTCGCAAGACCAAGGCAGATTCCAGAAGTTTTCACATGAAATGACGAAACACCGAACTTGCGACCACTTTTTCTCCTAGTTAGAGACCGAACCAGTTTTTCGCTAAAACACGGAAAACATGCTCGACCCTGAACTTGAACCGTGGGCGCCAGTTTCGGCTCAATCGGAGTTACGACGGAAAAGTTATGGCCGACGCAAAACAGTGGCCGAAACGATTATTCCACAAAAATGACGATTATAAAAACGGTTTGAGGTTAAACGAGTCGAGTTACGCGATCGGTTTAGATTTCTCGATTAGGATTAAGGTTCCACTAATTGGACAGATACCAACACCACCCACTGCCACCTCCGGCAGCGGTGGTCGCCGGCGGCGGCGGCGGCGATGTCGCGGTGGTTGTTTTGCCGGAAAAAGAAAAGAAAAAGGAAACGAAACGAAAGAACGACTTACCTCGCTGCAACACCGCACACCCGCACCTGCTCCTCTCACTCTCGAAACTTCCGACGAACAGCAATGGCGGCGGTGGTCTCCGGCGACAGCAACGGCGAAAGGCAGCGGCTCCGGCGACCTCTCTCTACCAGGCAGCGGCGCTGGTGTGGTGGTTCTGGTGGTTCACGGCAGCCGCTAGAGAAGGAGAAGGTGTGCTGGTAGGGTTTTCACGGCGCAACAAAGAAAACGAAGGAGAGGATAATAGGGTTTTTTAAATGGTTCCTTGTTGGTGCTACTTCCGTTGGATGCAGGAAAGAAAACGAGAACAAAAGAATGGGAGGCCCATGCAACATTTTCCAAACTTACACATTTAACCCCTAGGTAGTCCTACTTTCATTTTCCACCCCTAAAAGTTAAAATTTTACAAATGAACCAACTAACACTAAAACTAATTCTTTCTTGATCTTCTTCGACCATCCCGTTAACAAATAATTCGCTTAGAGAAAAATTAATAAATAAATACATAAAATAAAACCGCATATCGGGACACGGGCTTTACACTAACCCTCGAAAGCTTTGATAAGTGTATCGTGAATGAAAATGTTTTATTGATTTATTTCATAATTGATGGTCGTTTGGTCAAGGATACGTTTTAAAAATTTAGGGTTTATGCACGGTTTGCGATACGGTACATTTTGAAACATGAAAATGTGAGTCGTTGAACTTCGGTCAACTTTAGCTTGAGCAGTATTTTGGAAAGTTGTAAACCTTTTGGTTTTGGAGAAAATGGGTATTTTGAGTATTCTAACGAGTAAGTTTAAAACATTGTCATTTCAACGTTTTGTATTGCGAATGCGAAATTTTGGTGTAAATGCTCCGTGATGGAAATTTTGGAAAATTAATTGACCTAAACTAGGGTGCGTGGAATTGCTTAAAAAATTGGAACGTTAATACACGCCGTTTGTATGAGCCAGCATTTGAAGTCGATTTAAACTCTTTTGGTGTCAATCGTTTACAAACACTTATTGCTCCTAAGTTTTGGGAAAATACATTAAGGTGTGAGTATGGTCACAAACGTTTTACTCTCATGTCATTATATGACTAGATGAGAAGATTTTGAATATTGATTTAAATGATTTCATCTCTTGAAATTTGTTACGAATGATTTGATACATGTATTTTCGTTTCAAGAAAATCTCTAAGAGAGTGTTACAAGCTTGCTTACTTAATGCAATTTAAAATTTCCTCTTGGCATTTTAGTCAACATCTTTGAATGATGGGAACGTATTTAGTTTTTCTTTAAACTTAGATTTGACGCAAATCACTCTATGATTTTTTTTTATCAAAGTACATTTATGGGATTGTTTCACCGGTTGTGAAATAAACAGACGTGTGCGTACTTAGTGGTAAATCTTATTTCACACTATTCATGGTTTAAAAAGGGAATTTTGGAATCGGGTGACATTCAAACCCTTTGAGGCACATATAGACCTTTTGGTTGCACACTATTTAAGGTGGGAAATTACCTTACGTATATGACATAGATCAATACATGCTAGAACCGTATTGGTCTCTTTCAGAGAAGTTGTTTGCTATGATTTCGCGCTTTGTTAACGATACAAAATTTTGATGAAATGGTTTTCAATATGATTTTCATATGTGAGATGAATATACCTATTTTTGCACAACTACCGAAGTGGTAGTAGTAGATTTTGTGCGTACAATAAGATTGATATGAAAAACCTTTATGTTAAAAGTTTTTATGAACTTTTCGATTGGCATATTTGTTAAACATTTTGTTTGTAAGGCCTTGAACTCATAGGAACCTTGGAAAGGTTAAGTAACTCAGTTAAGAGTAAGTGCGTGTAACACTTCGACGGTGGAAGGTTAGGTATTCCACGCGTATTGGTATTATAGGCCGGATGATATCGGTAGCGAAGTCAATGTGTTTGTGGTAATTGGAGGGTTAGACTTGCGGTAACGTATTTCGAGGTTGGTATAGCCGTTTTGTTGGTAACCTTAGTTTGTGGAAACACTCGGTAAGCGGGACTCGGGTGGGGAGTCCTGTTAGAGTTCAGAGTTTGGTGGTATAACTAGGTGTCAACCTTTGCTGGTTTGAGGTCGGAAACCGTTAGCGTATTCGGAGGGTGGAGTCCGATTTTAAATGAAATATTGGTAATGGTAGTAGTAACCTTAGAAGCTCAATTGTGATGAGTGGTTTTGGTGGAATAACCTTCGTGTGTGGTTAATAAACCTGTCGGATTGATGATCAATGTTGATACGGATTTTGGAGTCTACTCGATCTCGTTGGAGTTAATCGGCAGTTAATGGTAGGAATGATCGGAGTTGATGATTTTGTTGGGTTCGTTAGTGAACAAACTGTGAGGTGATTTAGAGATGAAACTAAAATTGAGGAAGATGGAACACTTTAAGGTTGGGAGACAACCGAAGTTGTTTAACTAGGAGTTATTCCAGTGGTTAGAGTGTTCTTTCGGACTTAAGTAACGTGTACTTGAAGGGGTTTTGTTGGTAAGAAATCGGTTCGAGGAACTGTCTATATGGTTGTGTGGGAAATTTAGATTCAATTAGGAATTGATGAATTGTGGTCGACATTGAGTCGGCTAGCCTTGGGTTGTAAGGGATCTAGATTTCGAGGACGAAATCATCCTAAGGTTGGGAGGATTGTAACACCCGTAATTTTCGGATAGGTCCAATTTCGAATCAGTGTGGAACCAATCTTTAAAAAAAAAAATATTTTGGGTTAAATCTTAGATTTTATGGTCTTGTTGGATGAGAAATTCGAATACGAGTACAACGGTTCTTTCCGGAGTGAAAACGGAGCTAAAACGAGGAAGTTATGGCCAAAACAAGTTTTGGTACGCACTGAGCTATAGTGCCCAGCGATTGTGACACTGTCACAATCGCCGTGTCACTATCGCCCAAGAGGTACTGAGAGTTGGGGGATAGCGGGCGATTGTGCCCCGACGATAGTGACAGTGTCACTATCGCGTGTCACTATCGCCGTCGGCCTCCAGGGTGTTTTAAACCCACGACTTCAACTCCCCTTTCATTTCTTATTTCATCCATCTCTCTCTAAACTCGTTTTCCCTCAAGAAAACCCTACAACCCTTCCCCTCTCCTTACTCATTTCTTCACCTAAATCAAACCCTCTTCCACCATTGATGAATATTTGAGAGCTTGGAGCTTTTGTGGAGACTAGGAGCTTGTTTTTGGAAGATTCAAGTGGATAAGGTAATATCTCTACCCAAAAGTGTTATTGATGTTGATTTCATGTTCCTTTCATCTTGAGATGTTGTGAAACGGTTTTGGTGGTGATTGGTGGAAATATTCTTCATCTTCTTCATGTATGGAACTAGGGTTTGGTATAAGTTGGGTATTTTGGTATCTTATGGATGGATGATGATTTCTTTTGGTTAGATCTTGGTATTGATGGTTGGAAACTTATGGATCTAGGTTTTGGAAGTTTTGGCTTGAGGATGCAAACTTCATCAAAGGAGCTTACGAAGGAGAAACTCTAGATTTAGCTAAATCTAGCAAGGTGAGTTCAAGTTACTTTGCGAAAACTTTGTACATGCCAAAATGTTATTTTTCCAGGCAATTATGTGTTTTACCTGAAAATTATTAATGTTGAGTTATTTGGTGGATTTTACCTTTTGAGGTATTAATTGTGGTAAACATTGTAAAACACTACTTTTGGATATTTTGGAAAAATGTGATAGATAAATCTTATATGAAAATGGATTGTTGATTTATGTGATAGATAAATCTTATATGAAAATGGATTGTTGATTTATGTTGATTCACGGATTTGAAGTACTTACTGACAACCGGTGTGTGTTGTTATACTTAATGTCATTTTATGACTTTCATGAACTATCTTTTGAGTTAGTTGAGCTTGTGGCTCAGTATTGGATTTTATTAAGTTTGGGGACAATTGTTCTTTTTGATAGCTCAGAGTTGAGTTTTGATCATGATTTATGTTATTGGGGAATTGCATGTTTTGAATGCATTTGTTTATATGTTTGGGGTCGTGTAATATTTTAGACCTTGTTGGCCATGGATCCATAGGCATTTGAGTTTTCCTTAGTCTCGCGGGCAAGAGGTCGGAATTGATTGAGCTCAGTTTTACGAGACGTTAGTTTATTTTGTAGCACGGAATAGGCATTAGGTTCCATGATAAGTAAGGCGTGGACCTAGATGGTCGGGCGTCGTCTCATAGGCAGTAAGGTGTAATTCCATATATGTGCTTAGCACGAGATAGGCATCGAGTTCCATGATAAGTAAGGCGTGGACCTATATGGTCGGGCGTCGTCTCATAGGCAGTAAGGTGTAATCCCTAATGTGTTGTTGTGGATTTGGTGACCCAATGTATAGACCTGGAGTGGTTGAAGTTGGGGGCATCCTAGTCTCGTGAGCAATAGATCTGGAGTGATTGAGCTCAGTTTTACGAGAGTAATCCACGTGGGTGTTTTTATTACATAGTAAGTGACCCACCTTGGTGTTCCGTCACGTGCGATGTATATGGGTCTCCCCCGTCACCGAAAGGTGTTGTTTTGGGTATTTGTTACTACTCATGTTTTCGGTGACGTGTTATATTTATATGGATTGTTTTCCATGTGTGAGTCCATGATCTTCAACAAATCAAGTAATGTGTAACAAGATTAGGTAGAGAAGGACTAATTGTTTATTAGAAAAGGAAATCTAATCTAGAGAGAATAATGTGAGATTTAGAGATCTACATTTTGATCTATGAACTTGTTATTACAACAATACATGAAATGCTCTATTTATAGCCCTTCCCCCTTGTTACACCAAGAAAGCCCAAGCCCATTTACATGTCAAAGCCCATTAGGCCCAAAACTATTACTTTACAAAACTTTCTAATTAATTAGGACAACTTAAATGTCCTAACATTCTCCCCCTAACGTTTTGGAAAGTAAAATCACTTAAACTTTAACTCCTCTCCCCCTTGATTTTCTTGAAAAACTTTAGCGGTGTATTCTTCAAATGTAGGCTCGGCTCCCCCTTGAAAGTTGCTCTTATTCATCATATTTTCAACTTTGAAAAATCGGATCCAATGTACTCCATAACCCCAACTAAATGCACTAAAATCATCTTCAAAGTGTATGCATTTAGTGTAAAACAGAGAATCCGTCGTTAGACCACGAGTTGAATAAGAATTCGGCTTAAGAGCTTGGTCCGAATTTGCTCGAAGGAGGAACAATAAAAACACGCGCTACTCGGTAGGGATTTCGAGAAATCGTACGCAAAATGATGTCGTGGAGATGAAATTGTGACAAACGAGATGTAGGAGTGATGCCACACGAGTTCCATTAGCAAAATCCACGAATTTGGACCAAAAATGTTAGAAAACTATCTGGCCACTAACGGACATCGTTAGTCACTATTCATCATCTTCATTAACTTTCAAACTCACGTGATGTTGCATTTTTCATCACCTATCTTCCAAGCTTTTCATCCAATAAGCCTCCATTTTGTTCCATTATCCTCATAAACCATTAAAAAATGTTTTCAATGAGAACACATGGACCATGCAATACATGAAAACTTTAACAACATCAATTTCAACCAAATTCGTGATCTGTTACCTTCTTCTTCTTCTCTTTTCTTCAAAAAATCAAGATCAAATTTGTTGTTTGTAGCATCTAATGCCTCAATAAACATCAAATAAATGTTTTCCAACAAATGATTTATCCATGCAACGTGAAAAGAAACAGTAGCGACAATCCGACGATGTAACAAACTTTTCCGGCGAGTAACAACTTTCTCCGGCGAGATCTACGTTTTCCGGTCACCATTTTCAACAACTCTAAAATCTATGAATTCATGCTGGAAACTGATTCTTACTGTTGCAGTATGATCGATACCTCAACTAGAATAGATCTGTGATGAGTTTACATCGAAACTCTGACAAAAAACATAAGTTCCGGCGTTAACTTTTCCAGAATCCGGCGACTAGCGTTTTTCCGGTGAACTTCCAACAATTCTTAAAATATACGATTTATTGCTGGAATTAACTTCTAAAATTTGCTTTATGATCCACACAACAAAACGAACAGATCCGATAAGATTTACGCGAACACAAAATAATAACTCCGGCGAATTTCCGATGAATTCGATTTTCCGATCTATAAATTTTCAGCAGCCGAAACTTCTTTATTTCTCAACGAAATTCATTTTTGAAACCTTCTGACTGATCGAGAACATAAGATAAACGGATTCTTGGAAGAATTGTCGATAAAAAACATCACATAATCAAGATCGATTATCAACTCGTGAAACCTTTGAAAACACGTACCGTCAACTTTCAAAAATCAAAACTCATTGACTTCGAAGAGATTTTCAGATCTGAATGATGTACACTCTCCAAAAACAATAGAGACACAGATCTGAGTAGATAAAATCGAAACATGCACCAAAAATCATCCGGATCTTAAGAATTCTCGCGAAGAACACCGAAAAACTCCCGAAAATTTCGAAAATCGTCAAAACTTGTCGAAATTCGATTCTAAAAATTGGAGATGATCTGGAATCGAATAACGAGCAAATCTTCAAGAGCATATGAGATTTGAGCAAACTTACATGTAGATCGGGCAAACATACTTGAAATGTCGAGATCCGATGATCGTATCAAGAAAATATTCATCGATTTGGCTCTGATACCAATTGTGAGTCCATGATCTTCAACAAATCAAGTAATGTGTAACAAGATTAGGTAGAGAAGGACTAATTGTTTATTAGAAAAGGAAATCTAATCTAGAGAGAATAATGTGAGATTTAGAGATCTACATTTTGAATTATGAACTTGTTATTACAACAATACATGAAATGCTCTATTTATAGCCCTTCCCCCTTGTTACACCAAGAAAGCCCAAACCCATTTACATGTCAAAGCCCATTAGGCCCAAAACTATTACTTTACAAAACTTTCTAATTAATTAGGACAACTTAAATGTCCTAACACCATGGTACGTAAGTTGTGGTTTATATCTCATCCGTGTATGATGTTTTGGGTATTTGTGTTACCTCCACCTTCAACGGATACAGGTCTTCCCCGTTTTTGGTATTTGATCTTATTACCTTTTACGGTCGCATTAGTATCACTTCGTATGTTCTGTTTCACTTGAGGTTTGGCGGTTCTTCGAGAGATGGTGGTCATTTTCTTTCCCTGCTAGCAAGTCGTTGGATTCGATGATTCAAGGCATTCGTACTACTTTTGGCAACAACTCCCTTGGGAAGGCGGTGGAGGCGGTGTTTTTTACCTGGCTGTTACGTGCTATGGTGTTTTCGAAATAGACTAGTGTTCGATAGTCACCCCCCTCGTAAGGATGTTATTCTCGACCAGTTAATAGAAAAGTCATTCTGTTGGGTTTTGGCTAGGTGTAAGGGGAGTAGGAAAAATCTGAAAGCTTGGAGATGTTACCCTACCGACTGTGTCAGAGTCTTGTAATGCCTCTTTTTTTCCTAGCTTCTCACTAGTTCTAATAAATTCTTCTGCCGTTTAAAAAAAAAACGATAACCATTTAGAAC
The DNA here is from genome assembly GCA_033807775.1 of Saussurea involucrata. Classification (NCBI taxonomy): domain Eukaryota; kingdom Viridiplantae; phylum Streptophyta; class Magnoliopsida; order Asterales; family Asteraceae; genus Saussurea; species Saussurea involucrata. The sequence goes on along the minus strand of CM066321.1, from coordinate 159,972,287 downwards.
ACTACTAATAATCCTCCTTGTGTCGAAACAAAAAATTGCTTTAATAAAATTATTTGAGTACTAACCAAATAATTATCTTTCAATATTGCTCCAGGAGTTTCAGTTTGGTATGCACACACTTTTACACGAAAGACTTTTGCCTATACATTTCTCCTCGGGAAATCTGTCGCTAAAAGATGATTCGTCACAAAACCGTCACAAAAACTGGCGGGTAAATTTTTTGTGGTTAATGTAAATCAGTGACAGATTGCCCTATTAGGATGCTTATTTCTCTGGGTGATCCATGAGTATTTTCTGAAAAAATATCGGAATCTACCGAACCATTGGTATTTTCTAGATGATCTATGGATAATCACCGATGAAAATTTTCCTGAATAAGTTTTGAAACCAAAAGTCATTTATTTTTATAGTGAGAACCAATGGTCTATATTTTCGAATTCATCATCTTACCTCATATTATTTGCTACTAAAACAACAATACTTCAGTTAATATAACAAACCAATCATTTTCAAGATAATTTTTTAAGTACATGTTTCTTGCTAGAAGGCTTCACTACGAAAATTACTACTTTTGTCGGAGGAAAATGTCGTCGGCAAAAGTTTCGAAAGTCGCCGGCAAAAGCTCAAAATCTTTTGCCGTCGAACTTTTTCGTCGGTAATAGTTTCCGTGAAAAGCTGGCCGCTATAAGGGTTTTTGCCGACGAATAACATGTGCCGCCGGTAAACATACATTTGCCAGCGAAAGAGAATCGTCGGTAAAAAATGAAGTCGCCGGCAAAAACACCTCTCATGTAATCGTATAAAATCCTTTTCCCGACGACTAAATATTTTTGCCGGCGTATTTTTTCCGTCGGGAAAAGTTTTTCTTGATGAATTCATTACAACAAATTTGAGTTTATAGGACGCCTAATATATATAAGCGTCTTAATAGAGTTCTTTATAGGACATTACTTTATATAACCAAACAAAAAAGCGTTTTATCTAAAAATGTTACAATAAATTTATAAGACGCTTTTAGCGTCAAGGTTTTAAAACATTTTCAAAAAAGTGCCGTATTAGCTAATTTTATAGGATGCTTTTGAAAAGTGTCCCATAAAACCATATTTTTAGAGAACACTTGTGTTTATAAGACTCTTTTTCAAATAGTGTCTTGTAAAATAGTTATTATGACGCTTTATTTGAAAAATGTTCTAAAATATTTGCTACGACGCCACATGCGTTCTATAAACTTTTTGTATCACTTTTAGATATGACCTTTTTTTGTTTGGTCCTATAAACTTTGGTCATATAAAATGCCCTATTAGGATGCTTATTTATTTTAGGTGTCCCATAAACTCAATTTTGTTGTAGTTATTCGGTCGACTTTTGAATATACTACCCTTCATAATTCGATGATACAACTGCAACACATATGAAAAGTGCTCATTAAAACAGGTTGGATATTGTTTCTCTTTCAATAAAACTTGAGGATATAAAGTACAAAATGTATCCTTTTTATTCATCCTCAAACTCACGAAAAATATAATTGATACATTATAACTGTAGTCGGTAATCGGTTGGGAATGTAAATTTTTACTGACGGATTGCCGACGGATTTATATTCGTGGTATAAGTCTTCATTCCGTCGGTAAACATCGTTGATGAAAGCCAATCATCTTGTAGTGGAAAATTAAAGAAAAAACCAACGTAACTCTCGCATTTCAAGTGATTAATTCTATTAATTTTTTAAGTAAATAAATCTTTAAACTTACTGAAATCGAATAAATAAATCTTGAACATTTTTTTGCAGACATTTGTTTTAAACAATTTTTCCCCAGAAATTATGTCTCAATATATAGACACACATAGCAAAAAGCAACGTTACACGTTGAAAACCCGTTAAAAACCAGAGTGAGTTCTTGGATTATTTCACAAAACAGATTTCGTGAAATGTTGTATTTGGAAAACGCCACCTATAAATAAATATATATACCCGATCCAAGAATCTCTCCAGAAACAGATTTCGAGAGACCAAATTACGACATTTTTACGATACTGTTATTTTGAAACTGCAAAAACAAAATAATTTTCTTTACAAAGTAGAAGGACCAAAGTTGTAGTTTACTCAAAAGTTGAATTAAAAAAGGAATGTATTGTTATTTTCAACGGTCAGATGACCATTATGTAGAATCAAAATACAATCTCGTATGATACGACAATACGATACAGTTCCAAGAGGGATTAAAGCAGCAGAATTCCTTTCATCATCAATGGTGGACAAGTCTGGAATTTTTTTCTTTAATAATTTACTTGTCTTCCCGACTTCCCGGATGGAGAAGATGATACAGTTCTAAAGGTATGATACTATGATCGATTGTTTTTTACGTTTAGGGTTTTTGTACGGTATGTAAGATTTTGGGGAAAAATCTATGTTTCTTACATTTTGCATATAGGGTTTTTACGTTTAGGGTTTTTTGTACGGTATGTAAGATTTTGGGGAAAAATCTATGTTTCTTACATTTTGCATATAGGGTTTTTACGTTTAGGGTTTTTTGTACGGTATGTAAGATTTTGGGGAAAAATCTATGTTTCTTACATTTTGCATATAGGGTTTTTACGTTTAGGGTTTTTTGTACGGTATGTAAGATTTTGGGGAAAAATCTATGTTTCTTACATTTTGCATATAGGGTTTTTACGTTTAGGGTTTTTTGTACGGTATGTAAGATTTTGGGGAAAAATCTATGTTTCTTACATTTTGCATATAGGGTTTTTACGTTTAGGGTTTTTGTACGGTATGTAAGATTTTGGGGAAAAATCTATGTTTCTTACATTTTGCATATAGGGTTTTTACGTTTAGGGTTTTTTGTACGGTACGTAAGAAACAGAGAAGAAATTGTTGCTCAAGAATTCAATCTCAAGATTCAAGAGATCTTCCAACCTGTTGTATTGAAATTCTCTTTTTTGCTCTTATCGGCTGTTTTTGTGACTTGGTGATGGCACTTATTTAGATATCTCAATGGTGTACTTGGGTTTGCAAATTTTGGATAAGATCCCATAGCCACATTTAGTGGCCTCTCTTTCTACCCTTCCCTACAAATGCGTTTTTGTAAACTTATCTTTCCTGTCTTACTGTTTGCTCACTTGTCTGTATCTAAATGCTTTAGTCCACGATAAAAAATGCACCAGAGATATGTTTACTTTTGGATATGTCATGAGAAGTCCTTTTGTTTTCCTAGGCTACAAGTTATTACTAAATTCAACTTTTCTTTAAAAAAATGCATGTTTGTTTGATGATAAATGGTTTAGTTTTTTGCTCTGCATGCCTAAAGTTTTAAAATCTAAGATAAGATAAAACTTGCCACTGTGATGGCTTTTGGGTACAGTTTTGTGGTCTTGCATATGTGCAAGATGCAGTCAACAGGCTTCACTCTTATGAATACCTAGATATATAAGCCGTGAGCATTTTCTCCAAATTCTTTCATTTTTCAGTAATATTGAATAGGATGCGTATAAATACTTTCTCAAGGAGCATTAATCCATAACCATGGTTTGGGTTAATCTACTATGAGTTTTTAATGATTGCTGAATAAGAAGTGTGCCATCTGTCTTCAAACATATCAAGATGAAAAATATGTGATTTTATGTTTATCATTAATAATCGGTTTATGTTATTTCCTTCCTGTATATGGGTTTGTATGATGACATTGAGTAACGATTAATATACGCGTCTAGGTATTACACTTCAATGGCCAATATGATGTTTTAGTAGTGAACTAAAGGATTCTGATTGTCATGACTTATATGTTCCATGTGAATCTTTATGTTTTTTTTTTAAATCTATATGAATCACATGGAGAGGCAGTCTTGCTCATTCACTCTCTTGACAATGAAGGGCCTAGATTTCGTTTTTAATGATAAAATGCTGCTTTTTTGCTATGCATTTATGGGATACGGATCGTGTATGATTAGTCTGTAATTATCCTATCATTGGTTTAGTTAATATAATATTGCTCTACATGCATTTCAGGGATGCAGTCTACCTTATACAGAGTACATCGTTGGGGATTTACTGGACACGAGACTAAGGTTTTTGAATTTTTGGCTTGTTCAGTTCCCTTATTATTATTATTATTATTATCCCCCTTTTTCTTCTTTTTCTTCAAAATACATCTAGAATTATACAACTCATTATAGGTAATGATGAATGCCATGAACGTTCCTTCCAAAAGGAGTACACTAGAAGGGAAACTTGACAAAGTAATAGCTACACTTTTTGGCGTTCTTCTCTCCATGTGTTTGATTGGAGCAATAGGCAGGTGAGTGACTAGGTACCTTTCATTATGCTTTAATAGTCTTGTCAATAAAACATTGCAGTGCTGTTTCCGTAAGTAACAAGTATCACTACTTGAGGCTCTGGATTAATGGGGACTCTCAACAAGTACCATTATTGAGTTTGGTATTTTGCTTACAGGTCTTTGTTCTAAGCATCTTTACCCTTATTACTCTGTATTATTCCAATTTCTCTTTATGTTTCTAGCAAGCCTCTCCTTTTGTTGACTAGCATTTCCTTTACAAAGGATAGGATTCCTTGACCTTGAGGTTTTTCCTGCAAACTTGGGTTGCATTTGTAAAATGTTTTCTTTGTGTTTGCGCCACTTGGAGGTTTTGACTTTAAACTTGGATTTCCTTTACAAAGGTCCTAAAAGATTCCGGTAAACCTTCCTTGAACTTGAGGTTTTTCCGGCACATTTTGGTTCCGTTTGTAAAAGGTTTTCTTTGTCTGATTCCTCTCTGACTCTCCATTTTTTTTTCTTTGAGAATAAACAGATTTAATTCCAGTACCATCTTGCTTTCTATGGTATTATGCATTTTTTACCTTTAACATGGGTTTGTCATCTTTAATTCAGTACAACTTTCTATCATTATTATTTATTTACTATAATAACTTCAAATAATTATATATCCCGTGAACAACCTTACCAATGCCTCTGTTTGTGCGAAAATAATACAATAAGAAGCTAAAAGTGTTCTCTATCATCAAAAGTTACTTCATTATTCTCTTTGTCTGCTTTCTTTCTATCAGATTCTCCTTTTGTTGACTTCTATTTCCTATACAAAGGTCCTAAAGGATTCTTCGTAAACAATGTGCCTTGACCTTGAGGTTTTTCCGGCATACTTTGGTTCTAAATGAAGAAGGTTTTCTTTGTGCATTATTTTAATTTATCTTTTTTCTTTTAAACGAGATTGTTCTTGCATAGTTCACTACACCTTTTTGTTATTGACTTGTATTGCTTCTTTGATCTTGACATTTTTACAAGTAATGGGTTGTTTCTTCTCGTGCCCTTTTGCATTTTCGTTGATTTTCTTTTCCATGCTTTTGTGATTTTTTTTTCAATTAACAGGATTGTGTTTGGGATAAATGCAATCAACTTTGATTCGGTTTTTTCTCTAGAAAGCCTCTCCTTTTAGTGACTAGGATTTTCTGTACAAAGGTCCTAAAGGAATCTGGTAAACCTGTGATGACCTTGAGGTTTTTCCGGCACACTTTGGTTCCATTTTTAAAAGGTTTTCTTTGTGTTTGCGGCACTTGGAGGTTTTGAGTTTAAACTTGGAATATCTTTACAAAGGTCCTAAAGGATTCCGGTAAACCTGCCTTGAACTTGAGGTTTTTCCGGCACACTTTGGTTCCATTTGTACAAGGTTTTCTTTGTGTTTGTGGCACTTTGAAGTTTTGAGTTTAACAGGATTGTGTTTGGGATAAATGCAATCAACTTTGATTCGGTTTTTTCTCTAGAAAGCCTCTCCTTTTAGTGACTAGGATTTTCTTTACAAAGGTCCTAAAGGAATCTGGTAAACCTGTGATGACCTTGAGGTTTTTCCGGCACACTTTGGTTCCATTTTTAAAAGGTTTTCTTTGTGTTTGCGGCACTTGGAGGTTTTGAGTTTAAACTTGGAATATCTTTACAAAGGTCCTAAAGGATTCCGGTAAACCTGCCTTGAACTTGAGGTTTTTCCGGCACACTTTGGTTCCATTTGTACAAGGTTTTCTTTGTGTTTGTGGCACTTTGAAGTTTTGAGTTTAAACTTGGATTTTCTTTACAAAGGTCCTGGTAAACCTGCCTTGAACTTGAGGTTTTTCCGGCACACTTTGGTTCCATTTGTAAAATGTTTTCTTTGTGTTTGCGCCACTTGGGGGTTTTGAGTTTAAACTTGGATTTCCTTTACAAAGGTCCTAAAAGATTCCGGTAAACCTTCCTTGAACTTGAGGTTTTTCCGGCACATTTTGGTTCCGTTTGTAAAAGGTTTTCTTTGTCGGATTCCTCTCTGACTCCATTTTTTTTTCTTTTGAGTATAAACAGATTTATAATTCCAGTACCATCTTGCTTTCTATGGTATTATGCGTTTTTTTACCTTTAACATGAGTTTGTCATCTTTACTTCAGTACAACTTTCTATCATTATTATTCATTTACTATAATAATTTCAAATAATTATATATCCCCTGAACAACCTTACCAATGTCTCCGTTTGTGCAAAAATAATACAATAAGAAGCTAAAAATGTTCTCTATCTTCAAAGGTTACTTCATTACTTTCTTTGATTTCTTTCTATCAGATTCTCCTTTTGTTGACTTCTATTTCCTTTACAAAGGTCCTAAAGGATTCTTCGTAAACAACGTGCCTTGACCTTGAGGTTTTTCCGGCACACTTTGGTTTTAAGTGAAGAAGGTTTTCTTTGTGCATTATTTTAATTTATCTTTTTTCTTTAAACGAGATTGTTCTTGCATAGTTCACTACACCTTTTTGTTAATGGGTTGTTTCTTCTCGTGCCCTTTTGCATTTTCGTTGATTTTATTTTCCATGCTTTTGTGATTTTTTTTTCAATTAACAGGATTGTGTTTGGGATAAATGCAATCAACTTTGATTCGGTTTTTTCTCTAGCAAGCCTCTCCTTTTATTGACTAGCATTTTCTTTACAAAGGTCCTAAAGGAATCTGGTAAACCTGTGATGACCTTGAGGTTTTTCCGGCACACTTCGGTTCCATTTGTAAAAGGTTTTCTTTGTGTTTGCGGCACTTGGAGGTTTTGAATTTAAACTTGGATTTTCTTTACAAAGGTCCTAAGGGATTCTGGTAAACCTGCCTTGAACTTGAGGTTTTTCCGGCACACTTTGGTTTCATTTGTAAAAGGTTTTCTTTGTCTTATTCCTCTCTGACCCTCCAAATTTGCTTTTTTTTCTATGAGTATAAACAGATTCATAATTCCAGCATCATCTTGCTTTCTATGGTATTATGCTTTTTTACCTTTAACATGAGTTTGTCATATTTACTTCAGTACAACTCTCTATCATTATTATTCATTGCAATAATAACTTCAAATAATTATATATTCCCTGAACAACCTTACCAATGTCTCTGTTTGTGCGAAAATAATACAATAAGAAGCTAAAAATGTTCTCTATCTTCAAAGGTTACTTCATCATTTTCTTTGTCTGATTTCTTTCTATCAGATTCTCCTTTTGTTGACTTCTATTTCCTTTACAAAGGTTCTAAAGGATTCTTGTAATCAACGTGCGTTGACCTTGAGGATTTTCTGGCACACTTTGGTTCTAAATGAAGAAGGTTTTCTTTGTGCATTATTTTAATTTATCTTTTTTCTTTTAAACGAGATTGTTCTTGCGTAGTTCACTACACCATTTTGTTATTGGCTTGTATTGCTTCTTTGATCTAGACATTTTTACAAGTAATGGGTTGTTTCTTCTCGTGCCCTTTTGCATTTTCGTTGATTTTCTTTTCCATGCTTTTGTGATTGTTTTTTCAATTAACAGCATTGTGTTTGGGTTAAATGCATTCAACTTTGATTCGGTTTTTTCTCTAGCAAGCCTCTCCTTTTATTGACTAGCATTTTCTTTACAAAGGTCCTAAAGGATTGGTAAACCTGTGATGACCTTGAGGTTTTTCCGGCACACTTTGGTACCATTTTTAAAAGGTTTTCTTTGTGTTTGCGGCACTTGGAGGTTTTGAGTTTAAACTTGGATTTTCTTTACAAAGGTCCTAAAGGATTCCGGTAAACTTGCCTTGAACTTGAGGTTTTTCCGGCACACTTTGGTTCCATTTGTACAAGGTTTTCTTTGTGTTTGTGGCACTTTGAAGTTTTGAGTTTAAACTTGGATTTTCTTTACAAAGGTCCAAAAGGATTCTGGTAAACCTGCCTTGATCTTGAGGTTTTTCCGGCACACTTTGGTTCCATTTGTAAAATGTTTTCTTTGTGTTTGCGCCACTTGGAGGTTTTGAGTTTAAACTTGGATTTCCTTTACAAAGTCCTAAAAGATTCCGGTAAACCTTTCTTGAACTTGAGGTTTTTCCGGCACATTTTGGTTCTGTTTGTAAAAGGTTTTCTTTGTTGGATTCCTCTCTGACTCTCCATTTTTTTTTCTTTGAGAATAAACAGATTTAATTCCAGTACCATCTTGCTTTCTATGTTATTATGCATTTTTTTACCTTTAACATGGGTTTGTCATCTTTAATTCAGTACACTTTCTATCATTATTTTTTATTTACTATAATAACTTCAAATAATTATATATCCCCTGAACAACCTTACCATTGCCTCCGTTTGTGCGAAAATAATACAATAAGAAGCTAAAAGTGTTCTCTATCATCAAAAGTTACTTCATTATTCTCTTTGTCTGCTTTCTTTCTATCAGATTCTCCTTTTGTTGACTTCTATTTCCTATACAAAGGTCCTAAAGGATTCTTCGTAAACAATGTGCCTTGACCTTGAGGTTTTTCCGGCACACTTTGGTTCTAAATGAAGAAGGTTTTCTTTGTGCATTATTTTAATTTATCTTTTTTCTTTTAAACGAGATTATTCTTGCATAGTTCACTACACCTTTTTGTTATTGACTTGTATTGCTTCTTTGATCTTGACATTTTTACAAGTAATGGGTTGTTTCTTCTCGTGCCCTTTTGCATTTTCGTTGATTTTCTTTTCCATGCTTTTGTGATTTTTTTTCAATTAACAGGATTGTGTTTGGGATAAATGCAATCAACTTTGATTCGGTTTTTTCTCTAGAAAGCCTCTCCTTTTAGTGACTAGGATTTTCTGTACAAAGGTCCTAAAGGAATCTGGTAAACCTGTGATGACCTTGAGGTTTTTCCGGCACACTTTGGTTCCATTTTTAAAAGGTTTTCTTTGTGTTTGCGGCACTTGGAGGTTTTGAGTTTAAACTTGGAATATCTTTACAAAGGTCCTAAAGGATTCCGGTAAACCTGCCTTGAACTTGAGGTTTTTCCGGCACACTTTGGTTCCATTTGTACAAGGTTTTCTTTGTGTTTGTGGCACTTTGAAGTTTTGAGTTTAACAGGAATGTGTTTGGGATAAATGCAATCAACTTTGATTCGGTTTTTTCTCTAGAAAGCCTCTCCTTTTAGTGACTAGGATTTTCTTTACAAAGGTCCTAAAGGAATCTGGTAAACCTGTGATGACCTTGAGGTTTTTCCGGCACACTTTGGTTCCATTTTTAAAAGGTTTTCTTTGTGTTTGCGGCACTTGGAGGTTTTGAGTTTAAACTTGGAATATCTTTACAAAGGTCCTAAAGGATTCCGGTAAACCTGCCTTGAACTTGAGGTTTTTCCGGCACACTTTGGTTCCATTTGTACAAGGTTTTCTTTGTGTTTGTGGCACTTTGAAGTTTTGAGTTTAAACTTGGATTTTCTTTACAAAGGTCCTGGTAAACCTGCCTTGAACTTGAGGTTTTTCCGGCACACTTTGGTTCCATTTGTAAAATGTTTTCTTTGTGTTTGCGCCACTTGGGGGTTTTGAGTTTAAACTTGGATTTCCTTTACAAAGGTCCTAAAAGATTCCGGTAAACCTTCCTTGAACTTGAGGTTTTTCCGGCACATTTTGGTTCCGTTTGTAAAAGGTTTTCTTTGTCGGATTCCTCTCTGACTCCATTTTTTTTTCTTTTGAGTATAAACAGATTTATAATTCCAGTACCATCTTGCTTTCTATGGTATTATGCGTTTTTTTACCTTTAACATGAGTTTGTCATCTTTACTTCAGTACAACTTTCTATCATTATTATTCATTTACTATAATAATTTCAAATAATTATATATCCCCTGAACAACCTTACCAATGTCTCCGTTTGTGCAAAAATAATACAATAAGAAGCTAAAAATGTTCTCTATCTTCAAAGGTTACTTCATTATTTTCTTTGATTTCTTTCTATCAGATTCTCCTTTTGTTGACTTCTATTTCCTTTACAAAGGTCCTAAAGGATTCTTCGTAAACAACGTGCCTTGACCTTGAGGTTTTTCCGGCACACTTTGGTTTTAAGTGAAGAAGGTTTTCTTTGTGCATTATTTTAATTTATCTTTTTTCTTTAAACGAGATTGTTCTTGCATAGTTCACTACACCTTTTTGTTAATGGGTTGTTTCTTCTCGTGCCCTTTTGCATTTTCGTTGATTTTATTTTCCATGCTTTTGTGATTTTTTTTTCAATTAACAGGATTGTGTTTGGGATAAATGCAATCAACTTTGATTCGGTTTTTTCTCTAGCAAGCCTCTCCTTTTATTGACTAGCATTTTCTTTACAAAGGTCCTAAAGGAATCTGGTAAACCTGTGATGACCTTGAGGTTTTTCCGGCACACTTCGGTTCCATTTGTAAAAGGTTTTCTTTGTGTTTGCGGCACTTGGAGGTTTTGAATTTAAACTTGGATTTTCTTTACAAAGGTCCAAAGGGATTCTGGTAAACCTGCCTTGAACTTGAGGTTTTTCCGGCACACTTTGGTTTCATTTGTAAAAGGTTTTCTTTGTCTTATTCCTCTCTGACCCTCCAAATTTGCTTTTTTTCTATGAGTATAAACAGATTCATAATTCCAGCATCATCTTGCTTTCTATGGTATTATGCTTTTTTACCTTTAACATGAGTTTGTCATATTTACTTCAGTACAACTCTCTATCATTATTATTCATTGCAATAATAACTTCAAATAATTATATATTCCCTGAACAACCTTACCAATGTCTCTGTTTGTGCGAAAATAATACAATAAGAAGCTAAAAATGTTCTCTATCTTCAAAGGTTACTTCATCATTTTCTTTGTCTGATTTCTTTCTATCAGATTCTCCTTTTGTTGACTTCTATTTCCTTTACAAAGGTTCTAAAGGATTCTTGTAATCAACGTGCGTTGACCTTGAGGATTTTCTGGCACACTTTGGTTCTAAATGAAGAAGGTTTTCTTTGTGCATTATTTTAATTTAACTTTTTTCTTTTAAACGAGATTGTTCTTGCGTAGTTCACTACACCTTTTTGTTATTGACTTGTATTGCTTCTTTGATCTAGACATTTTTACAAGTAATGGGTTGTTTCTTCTCGTGCCCTTTTGCATTTTCGTTGATTTTCTTTTCCATGCTTTTGTGATTGTTTTTTCAATTAACAGCATTGTGTTTGGGTTAAATGCATTCAACTTTGATTCGGTTTTTTCTCTAGCAAGCCTCTCCTTTTATTGACTAGCATTTTCTTTACAAAGGTCCTAAAGGATTGGTAAACCTGTGATGACCTTGAGGTTTTTCCGGCACACTTTGGTACCATTTTTAAAAGGTTTTCTTTGTGTTTGCGGCACTTGGAGGTTTTGAGTTTAAACTTGGATTTTCTTTACAAAGGTCCTAAAGGATTCCGGTAAACTTTCCTTGAACTTGAGGTTTTTCCGGCACACTTTGGTTCCATTTGTACAAGGTTTTCTTTGTGTTTGTGGCACTTTGAAGTTTTGAGTTTAAACTTGGATTTTCTTTACAAAGGTCCAAAAGGATTCTGGTAAACCTGCCTTGATCTTGAGGTTTTTCCGGCACACTTTGGTTCCATTTGTAAAATGTTTTCTTTGTGTTTGCGCCACTTGGAGGTTTTGAGTTTAAACTTGGATTTCCTTTACAAAGGTCCTAAAAGATTCCGGTAAACCTTTCTTGAAATTGAGGTTTTTCCGGCACATTTTGGTTCTGTTTGTAAAAGGTTTTCTTTGTCGGATTCCTCTCTGACTCTCCATTTTTTTTTCTTTTGAGTATAAACAGATTTATAATTCCAGTACCATCTTGCTTTCTATGGTATTATGCATTTTTTACCTTTAACATGGGTTTGTCATCTTTAATTCAGTACAACTTTCTATCATTATTATTTATTTACTATAATAACTTCAAATAATTATATATCCCGTGAACAACCTTACCAATGCCTCTGTTTGTGCGAAAATAATACAATAAGAAGCTAAAAGTGTTCTCTATCATCAAAAGTTACTTCATTATTCTCTTTGTCTGCTTTCTTTCTATCAGATTCTCCTTTTGTTGACTTCTATTTCCTATACAAAGGTCCTAAAGGATTCTTCGTAAACAATGTGCCTTGACCTTGAGGTTTTTCCGGCATACTTTGGTTCTAAATGAAGAAGGTTTTCTTTGTGCATTATTTTAATTTATCTTTTTTCTTTTAAACGAGATTGTTCTTGCATAGTTCACTACACCTTTTTGTTATTGACTTGTATTGCTTCTTTGATCTTGACATTTTTACAAGTAATGGGTTGTTTCTTCTCGTGCCCTTTTGCATTTTCGTTGATTTTCTTTTCCATGCTTTTGTGATTTTTTTTTCAATTAACAGGATTGTGTTTGGGATAAATGCAATCAACTTTGATTCGGTTTTTTCTCTAGAAAGCCTCTCCTTTTAGTGACTAGGATTTTCTGTACAAAGGTCCTAAAGGAATCTGGTAAACCTGTGATGACCTTGAGGTTTTTCCGGCACACTTTGGTTCCATTTTTAAAAGGTTTTCTTTGTGTTTGCGGCACTTGGAGGTTTTGAGTTTAAACTTGGAATATCTTTACAAAGGTCCTAAAGGATTCCGGTAAACCTGCCTTGAACTTGAGGTTTTTCCGGCACACTTTGGTTCCATTTGTACAAGGTTTTCTTTGTGTTTGTGGCACTTTGAAGTTTTGAGTTTAACAGGATTGTGTTTGGGATAAATGCAATCAACTTTGATTCGGTTTTTTCTCTAGAAAGCCTCTCCTTTTAGTGACTAGGATTTTCTTTACAAAGGTCCTAAAGGAATCTGGTAAACCTGTGATGACCTTGAGGTTTTTCCGGCACACTTTGGTTCCATTTTTAAAAGGTTTTCTTTGTGTTTGCGGCACTTGGAGGTTTTGAGTTTAAACTTGGAATATCTTTACAAAGGTCCTAAAGGATTCCGGTAAACCTGCCTTGAACTTGAGGTTTTTCCGGCACACTTTGGTTCCATTTGTACAAGGTTTTCTTTGTGTTTGTGGCACTTTGAAGTTTTGAGTTTAAACTTGGATTTTCTTTACAAAGGTCCTGGTAAACCTGCCTTGAACTTGAGGTTTTTCCGGCACACTTTGGTTCCATTTGTAAAATGTTTTCTTTGTGTTTGCGCCACTTGGGGGTTTTGAGTTTAAACTTGGATTTCCTTTACAAAGGTCCTAAAAGATTCCGGTAAACCTTCCTTGAACTTGAGGTTTTTCCGGCACATTTTGGTTCCGTTTGTAAAAGGTTTTCTTTGTCGGATTCCTCTCTGACTCCATTTTTTTTTCTTTTGAGTATAAACAGATTTATAATTCCAGTACCATCTTGCTTTCTATGGTATTATGCGTTTTTTTACCTTTAACATGAGTTTGTCATCTTTACTTCAGTACAACTTTCTATCATTATTATTCATTTACTATAATAATTTCAAATAATTATATATCCCCTGAACAACCTTACCAATGTCTCCGTTTGTGCAAAAATAATACAATAAGAAGCTAAAAATGTTCTCTATCTTCAAAGGTTACTTCATTACTTTCTTTGATTTCTTTCTATCAGATTCTCCTTTTGTTGACTTCTATTTCCTTTACAAAGGTCCTAAAGGATTCTTCGTAAACAACGTGCCTTGACCTTGAGGTTTTTCCGGCACACTTTGGTTTTAAGTGAAGAAGGTTTTCTTTGTGCATTATTTTAATTTATCTTTTTTCTTTAAACGAGATTGTTCTTGCATAGTTCACTACACCTTTTTGTTAATGGGTTGTTTCTTCTCGTGCCCTTTTGCATTTTCGTTGATTTTATTTTCCATGCTTTTGTGATTTTTTTTTCAATTAACAGGATTGTGTTTGGGATAAATGCAATCAACTTTGATTCGGTTTTTTCTCTAGCAAGCCTCTCCTTTTATTGACTAGCATTTTCTTTACAAAGGTCCTAAAGGAATCTGGTAAACCTGTGATGACCTTGAGGTTTTTCCGGCACACTTCGGTTCCATTTGTAAAAGGTTTTCTTTGTGTTTGCGGCACTTGGAGGTTTTGAATTTAAACTTGGATTTTCTTTACAAAGGTCCTAAGGGATTCTGGTAAACCTGCCTTGAACTTGAGGTTTTTCCGGCACACTTTGGTTTCATTTGTAAAAGGTTTTCTTTGTCTTATTCCTCTCTGACCCTCCAAATTTGCTTTTTTTTCTATGAGTATAAACAGATTCATAATTCCAGCATCATCTTGCTTTCTATGGTATTATGCTTTTTTACCTTTAACATGAGTTTGTCATATTTACTTCAGTACAACTCTCTATCATTATTATTCATTGCAATAATAACTTCAAATAATTATATATTCCCTGAACAACCTTACCAATGTCTCTGTTTGTGCGAAAATAATACAATAAGAAGCTAAAAATGTTCTCTATCTTCAAAGGTTACTTCATCATTTTCTTTGTCTGATTTCTTTCTATCAGATTCTCCTTTTGTTGACTTCTATTTCCTTTACAAAGGTTCTAAAGGATTCTTGTAATCAACGTGCGTTGACCTTGAGGATTTTCTGGCACACTTTGGTTCTAAATGAAGAAGGTTTTCTTTGTGCATTATTTTAATTTATCTTTTTTCTTTTAAACGAGATTGTTCTTGCGTAGTTCACTACACCATTTTGTTATTGGCTTGTATTGCTTCTTTGATCTAGACATTTTTACAAGTAATGGGTTGTTTCTTCTCGTGCCCTTTTGCATTTTCGTTGATTTTCTTTTCCATGCTTTTGTGATTGTTTTTTCAATTAACAGCATTGTGTTTGGGTTAAATGCATTCAACTTTGATTCGGTTTTTTCTCTAGCAAGCCTCTCCTTTTATTGACTAGCATTTTCTTTACAAAGGTCCTAAAGGATTGGTAAACCTGTGATGACCTTGAGGTTTTTCCGGCACACTTTGGTACCATTTTTAAAAGGTTTTCTTTGTGTTTGCGGCACTTGGAGGTTTTGAGTTTAAACTTGGATTTTCTTTACAAAGGTCCTAAAGGATTCCGGTAAACTTGCCTTGAACTTGAGGTTTTTCCGGCACACTTTGGTTCCATTTGTACAAGGTTTTCTTTGTGTTTGTGGCACTTTGAAGTTTTGAGTTTAAACTTGGATTTTCTTTACAAAGGTCCAAAAGGATTCTGGTAAACCTGCCTTGATCTTGAGGTTTTTCCGGCACACTTTGGTTCCATTTGTAAAATGTTTTCTTTGTGTTTGCGCCACTTGGAGGTTTTGAGTTTAAACTTGGATTTCCTTTACAAAGTCCTAAAAGATTCCGGTAAACCTTTCTTGAACTTGAGGTTTTTCCGGCACATTTTGGTTCTGTTTGTAAAAGGTTTTCTTTGTTGGATTCCTCTCTGACTCTCCATTTTTTTTTCTTTGAGAATAAACAGATTTAATTCCAGTACCATCTTGCTTTCTATGTTATTATGCATTTTTTTACCTTTAACATGGGTTTGTCATCTTTAATTCAGTACACTTTCTATCATTATTTTTTATTTACTATAATAACTTCAAATAATTATATATCCCCTGAACAACCTTACCATTGCCTCCGTTTGTGCGAAAATAATACAATAAGAAGCTAAAAGTGTTCTCTATCATCAAAAGTTACTTCATTATTCTCTTTGTCTGCTTTCTTTCTATCAGATTCTCCTTTTGTTGACTTCTATTTCCTATACAAAGGTCCTAAAGGATTCTTCGTAAACAATGTGCCTTGACCTTGAGGTTTTTCCGGCACACTTTGGTTCTAAATGAAGAAGGTTTTCTTTGTGCATTATTTTAATTTATCTTTTTTCTTTTAAACGAGATTATTCTTGCATAGTTCACTACACCTTTTTGTTATTGACTTGTATTGCTTCTTTGATCTTGACATTTTTACAAGTAATGGGTTGTTTCTTCTCGTGCCCTTTTGCATTTTCGTTGATTTTCTTTTCCATGCTTTTGTGATTTTTTTTCAATTAACAGGATTGTGTTTGGGATAAATGCAATCAACTTTGATTCGGTTTTTTCTCTAGAAAGCCTCTCCTTTTAGTGACTAGGATTTTCTGTACAAAGGTCCTAAAGGAATCTGGTAAACCTGTGATGACCTTGAGGTTTTTCCGGCACACTTTGGTTCCATTTTTAAAAGGTTTTCTTTGTGTTTGCGGCACTTGGAGGTTTTGAGTTTAAACTTGGAATATCTTTACAAAGGTCCTAAAGGATTCCGGTAAACCTGCCTTGAACTTGAGGTTTTTCCGGCACACTTTGGTTCCATTTGTACAAGGTTTTCTTTGTGTTTGTGGCACTTTGAAGTTTTGAGTTTAACAGGAATGTGTTTGGGATAAATGCAATCAACTTTGATTCGGTTTTTTCTCTAGAAAGCCTCTCCTTTTAGTGACTAGGATTTTCTTTACAAAGGTCCTAAAGGAATCTGGTAAACCTGTGATGACCTTGAGGTTTTTCCGGCACACTTTGGTTCCATTTTTAAAAGGTTTTCTTTGTGTTTGCGGCACTTGGAGGTTTTGAGTTTAAACTTGGAATATCTTTACAAAGGTCCTAAAGGATTCCGGTAAACCTGCCTTGAACTTGAGGTTTTTCCGGCACACTTTGGTTCCATTTGTACAAGGTTTTCTTTGTGTTTGTGGCACTTTGAAGTTTTGAGTTTAAACTTGGATTTTCTTTACAAAGGTCCTGGTAAACCTGCCTTGAACTTGAGGTTTTTCCGGCACACTTTGGTTCCATTTGTAAAATGTTTTCTTTGTGTTTGCGCCACTTGGGGGTTTTGAGTTTAAACTTGGATTTCCTTTACAAAGGTCCTAAAAGATTCCGGTAAACCTTCCTTGAACTTGAGGTTTTTCCGGCACATTTTGGTTCCGTTTGTAAAAGGTTTTCTTTGTCGGATTCCTCTCTGACTCCATTTTTTTTTCTTTTGAGTATAAACAGATTTATAATTCCAGTACCATCTTGCTTTCTATGGTATTATGCGTTTTTTTACCTTTAACATGAGTTTGTCATCTTTACTTCAGTACAACTTTCTATCATTATTATTCATTTACTATAATAATTTCAAATAATTATATATCCCCTGAACAACCTTACCAATGTCTCCGTTTGTGCAAAAATAATACAATAAGAAGCTAAAAATGTTCTCTATCTTCAAAGGTTACTTCATTATTTTCTTTGATTTCTTTCTATCAGATTCTCCTTTTGTTGACTTCTATTTCCTTTACAAAGGTCCTAAAGGATTCTTCGTAAACAACGTGCCTTGACCTTGAGGTTTTTCCGGCACACTTTGGTTTTAAGTGAAGAAGGTTTTCTTTGTGCATTATTTTAATTTATCTTTTTTCTTTAAACGAGATTGTTCTTGCATAGTTCACTACACCTTTTTGTTAATGGGTTGTTTCTTCTCGTGCCCTTTTGCATTTTCGTTGATTTTATTTTCCATGCTTTTGTGATTTTTTTTTCAATTAACAGGATTGTGTTTGGGATAAATGCAATCAACTTTGATTCGGTTTTTTCTCTAGCAAGCCTCTCCTTTTATTGACTAGCATTTTCTTTACAAAGGTCCTAAAGGAATCTGGTAAACCTGTGATGACCTTGAGGTTTTTCCGGCACACTTCGGTTCCATTTGTAAAAGGTTTTCTTTGTGTTTGCGGCACTTGGAGGTTTTGAATTTAAACTTGGATTTTCTTTACAAAGGTCCAAAGGGATTCTGGTAAACCTGCCTTGAACTTGAGGTTTTTCCGGCACACTTTGGTTTCATTTGTAAAAGGTTTTCTTTGTCTTATTCCTCTCTGACCCTCCAAATTTGCTTTTTTTCTATGAGTATAAACAGATTCATAATTCCAGCATCATCTTGCTTTCTATGGTATTATGCTTTTTTACCTTTAACATGAGTTTGTCATATTTACTTCAGTACAACTCTCTATCATTATTATTCATTGCAATAATAACTTCAAATAATTATATATTCCCTGAACAACCTTACCAATGTCTCTGTTTGTGCGAAAATAATACAATAAGAAGCTAAAAATGTTCTCTATCTTCAAAGGTTACTTCATCATTTTCTTTGTCTGATTTCTTTCTATCAGATTCTCCTTTTGTTGACTTCTATTTCCTTTACAAAGGTTCTAAAGGATTCTTGTAATCAACGTGCGTTGACCTTGAGGATTTTCTGGCACACTTTGGTTCTAAATGAAGAAGGTTTTCTTTGTGCATTATTTTAATTTAACTTTTTTCTTTTAAACGAGATTGTTCTTGCGTAGTTCACTACACCTTTTTGTTATTGACTTGTATTGCTTCTTTGATCTAGACATTTTTACAAGTAATGGGTTGTTTCTTCTCGTGCCCTTTTGCATTTTCGTTGATTTTCTTTTCCATGCTTTTGTGATTGTTTTTTCAATTAACAGCATTGTGTTTGGGTTAAATGCATTCAACTTTGATTCGGTTTTTTCTCTAGCAAGCCTCTCCTTTTATTGACTAGCATTTTCTTTACAAAGGTCCTAAAGGATTGGTAAACCTGTGATGACCTTGAGGTTTTTCCGGCACACTTTGGTACCATTTTTAAAAGGTTTTCTTTGTGTTTGCGGCACTTGGAGGTTTTGAGTTTAAACTTGGATTTTCTTTACAAAGGTCCTAAAGGATTCCGGTAAACTTTCCTTGAACTTGAGGTTTTTCCGGCACACTTTGGTTCCATTTGTACAAGGTTTTCTTTGTGTTTGTGGCACTTTGAAGTTTTGAGTTTAAACTTGGATTTTCTTTACAAAGGTCCAAAAGGATTCTGGTAAACCTGCCTTGATCTTGAGGTTTTTCCGGCACACTTTGGTTCCATTTGTAAAATGTTTTCTTTGTGTTTGCGCCACTTGGAGGTTTTGAGTTTAAACTTGGATTTCCTTTACAAAGGTCCTAAAAGATTCCGGTAAACCTTTCTTGAAATTGAGGTTTTTCCGGCACATTTTGGTTCTGTTTGTAAAAGGTTTTCTTTGTCGGATTCCTCTCTGACTCTCCATTTTTTTTTCTTTTGAGTATAAACAGATTTATAATTCCAGTACCATCTTGCTTTCTATGGTATTATGCATTTTTTACCTTTAACATGGGTTTGTCATCTTTAATTCAGTACAACTTTCTATCATTATTATTTATTTACTATAATAACTTCAAATAATTATATATCCCGTGAACAACCTTACCAATGCCTCTGTTTGTGCGAAAATAATACAATAAGAAGCTAAAAGTGTTCTCTATCATCAAAAGTTACTTCATTATTCTCTTTGTCTGCTTTCTTTCTATCAGATTCTCCTTTTGTTGACTTCTATTTCCTATACAAAGGTCCTAAAGGATTCTTCGTAAACAATGTGCCTTGACCTTGAGGTTTTTCCGGCATACTTTGGTTCTAAATGAAGAAGGTTTTCTTTGTGCATTATTTTAATTTATCTTTTTTCTTTTAAACGAGATTGTTCTTGCATAGTTCACTACACCTTTTTGTTATTGACTTGTATTGCTTCTTTGATCTTGACATTTTTACAAGTAATGGGTTGTTTCTTCTCGTGCCCTTTTGCATTTTCGTTGATTTTCTTTTCCATGCTTTTGTGATTTTTTTTTCAATTAACAGGATTGTGTTTGGGATAAATGCAATCAACTTTGATTCGGTTTTTTCTCTAGAAAGCCTCTCCTTTTAGTGACTAGGATTTTCTGTACAAAGGTCCTAAAGGAATCTGGTAAACCTGTGATGACCTTGAGGTTTTTCCGGCACACTTTGGTTCCATTTTTAAAAGGTTTTCTTTGTGTTTGCGGCACTTGGAGGTTTTGAGTTTAAACTTGGAATATCTTTACAAAGGTCCTAAAGGATTCCGGTAAACCTGCCTTGAACTTGAGGTTTTTCCGGCACACTTTGGTTCCATTTGTACAAGGTTTTCTTTGTGTTTGTGGCACTTTGAAGTTTTGAGTTTAACAGGATTGTGTTTGGGATAAATGCAATCAACTTTGATTCGATTTTTTCTCTAGAAAGCCCCTCCTTTTAGTGACTAGGATTTTCTTTACAAAGGTCCTAAAGGAATCTGGTAAACCTGTGATGACCTTGAGGTTTTTCCGGCACACTTTGGTTCCATTTTTAAAAGGTTTTCTTTGTGTTTGCGGCACTTGGAGGTTTTTGAGTTTAAACTTGGAATATCTTTACAAAGGTCCTAAAGGATTCCGGTAAACCTGCCTTGAACTTGAGGTTTTTCCGGCACACTTTGGTTCCATTTGTACAAGGTTTTCTTTGTGTTTGTGGCACTTTGAAGTTTTGAGTTTAAACTTGGATTTTCTTTACAAAGGTCCTGGTAAACCTGCCTTGAACTTGAGGTTTTTCCGGCACACTTTGGTTCCATTTGTAAAATGTTTTCTTTGTGTTTGCGCCACTTGGAGGTTTTGAGTTTAAACTTGGATTTCCTTTACAAAGGTCCTAAAAGATTCCGGTAAACCTTCCTTGAACTTGAGGTTTTTCCGGCACATTTTGGTTCCGTTTGTAAAAGGTTTTCTTTGTCGGATTCCTCTCTGACTCTCCATTTTTTTTTCTTTTGAGTATAAACAGATTTATAATTCCAGTACCATCTTGCTTTCTATGGAATTATGCATTTTTTTACCTTTAACATGAGTTTGTCATCTTTACTTCAGTACAACTTTCTATCATTATTATTCATTTACTATAATAATTTCAAATAATTATATATCCCCTGAACAACCTTACCAATGTCTCCGCTTGTGCAAAAATAATACAATAAGAAGCTAAAAATGTTCTATATCTTCAAAGGTTACTTCATTATTTTCTTTGATTTCTTTCTATCAGATTCTCCTTTTGTTGACTTCTATTTCCTTTACAAAGGTCCTAAAGGATTCTTCGTAAACAACGTGCCTTGACCTTGAGGTTTTTCCGGCACACTTTGGTTCTAAGTGAAGAAGGTTTTCTTTGTGCATTATTTTAATTTATAATTTTTCTTTTAAACGAGATTGTTCTTGCATAGTTCACTACACCTTTTTGTTAATGGGTTGTTTCTTCTCGTGCCCTTTTGCATTTTCGTTGATTTTATTTTCCATGCTTTTGTGATTTTGTTTTCAATTAACAGGATTGTGTTTGGGATAAATGCAATCAACTTTGATTCGGTTTTTTCTCTAGCAAGCCTCTCCTTTTATTGACTAGCATTTTCTTTACAAAGGTCCTAAAGGAATCTGGTAAACCTGTGATGACCTTGAGGTTTTTCCGGCACACTTCGGTTCCATTTGTAAAAGGTTTTCTTTGTGTTTGCGGCACTTGGAGGTTTTGAATTTAAACTTGGATTTTCTTTACAAAGGTCCTAAGGGATTCTGGTAAACCTGCCTTGAACTTGAGGTTTTTCCGGCACACTTTGGTTTCATTTGTAAAAGGTTTTCTTTGTCTTATTCCTCTCTGACCCTCCAAATTTGCTTTTTTTCTATGAGTATAAACAGATTCATAATTCCAGCATCATCTTGCTTTCTATGGTATTATGCTTTTTTACCTTTAACATGAGTTTGTCATATTTACTTCAGTACAACTCTCTATCATTATTATTCATTGCAATAATAACTTCAAATAATTATATATTCCCTGAACAACCTTACCAATGTCTCTGTTTGTGCGAAAATAATACAATAAGAAGCTAAAAATGTTCTCTATCTTCAAAGGTTACTTCATCATTTTCTTTGTCTGATTTCTTTCTATCAGATTCTCCTTTTGTTGACTTCTATTTCCTTTACAAAGGTTCTAAAGGATTCTTGTAATCAACGTGCGTTGACCTTGAGGATTTTCTGGCACACTTTGGTTCTAAATGAAGAAGGTTTTCTTTGTGCATTATTTTAATTTATCTTTTTTCTTTTAAACGAGATTGTTCTTGCGTAGTTCACTACACCATTTTGTTATTGGCTTGTATTGCTTCTTTGATCTAGACATTTTTACAAGTAATGGGTTGTTTCTTCTCGTGCCCTTTTGCATTTTCGTTGATTTTCTTTTCCATGCTTTTGTGATTGTTTTTTCAATTAACAGCATTGTGTTTGGGTTAAATGCATTCAACTTTGATTCGGTTTTTTCTCTAGCAAGCCTCTCCTTTTATTGACTAGCATTTTCTTTACAAAGGTCCTAAAGGATTGGTAAACCTGTGATGACCTTGAGGTTTTTCCGGCACACTTTGGTACCATTTTTAAAAGGTTTTCTTTGTGTTTGCGGCACTTGGAGGTTTTGAGTTTAAACTTGGATTTTCTTTACAAAGGTCCTAAAGGATTCCGGTAAACTTTCCTTGAACTTGAGGTTTTTCCGGCACACTTTGGTTCCATTTGTACAAGGTTTTCTTTGTGTTTGTGGCACTTTGAAGTTTTGAGTTTAAACTTGGATTTTCTTTACAAAGGTCCAAAAGGATTCTGGTAAACCTGCCTTGATCTTGAGGTTTTTCCGGCACACTTTGGTTCCATTTGTAAAATGTTTTCTTTGTGTTTGCGCCACTTGGAGGTTTTGAGTTTAAACTTGGATTTCCTTTACAAAGTCCTAAAAGATTCCGGTAAACCTTTCTTGAACTTGAGGTTTTTCCGGCACATTTTGGTTCTGTTTGTAAAAGGTTTTCTTTGTTGGATTCCTCTCTGACTCTCCATTTTTTTTTCTTTGAGAATAAACAGATTTAATTCCAGTACCATCTTGCTTTCTATGTTATTATGCATTTTTTTACCTTTAACATGGGTTTGTCATCTTTAATTCAGTACACTTTCTATCATTATTTTTTATTTACTATAATAACTTCAAATAATTATATATCCCCTGAACAACCTTACCATTGCCTCCGTTTGTGCGAAAATAATACAATAAGAAGCTAAAAGTGTTCTCTATCATCAAAAGTTACTTCATTATTCTCTTTGTCTGCTTTCTTTCTATCAGATTCTCCTTTTGTTGACTTCTATTTCCTATACAAAGGTCCTAAAGGATTCTTCGTAAACAATGTGCCTTGACCTTGAGGTTTTTCCGGCACACTTTGGTTCTAAATGAAGAAGGTTTTCTTTGTGCATTATTTTAATTTATCTTTTTTCTTTTAAACGAGATTATTCTTGCATAGTTCACTACACCTTTTTGTTATTGACTTGTATTGCTTCTTTGATCTTGACATTTTTACAAGTAATGGGTTGTTTCTTCTCGTGCCCTTTTGCATTTTCGTTGATTTTCTTTTCCATGCTTTTGTGATTTTTTTTCAATTAACAGGATTGTGTTTGGGATAAATGCAATCAACTTTGATTCGGTTTTTTCTCTAGAAAGCCTCTCCTTTTAGTGACTAGGATTTTCTGTACAAAGGTCCTAAAGGAATCTGGTAAACCTGTGATGACCTTGAGGTTTTTCCGGCACACTTTGGTTCCATTTTTAAAAGGTTTTCTTTGTGTTTGCGGCACTTGGAGGTTTTGAGTTTAAACTTGGAATATCTTTACAAAGGTCCTAAAGGATTCCGGTAAACCTGCCTTGAACTTGAGGTTTTTCCGGCACACTTTGGTTCCATTTGTACAAGGTTTTCTTTGTGTTTGTGGCACTTTGAAGTTTTGAGTTTAACAGGATTGTGTTTGGGATAAATGCAATCAACTTTGATTCGGTTTTTTCTCTAGAAAGCCTCTCCTTTTAGTGACTAGGATTTTCTTTACAAAGGTCCTAAAGGAATCTGGTAAACCTGTGATGACCTTGAGGTTTTTCCGGCACACTTTGGTTCCATTTTTAAAAGGTTTTCTTTGTGTTTGCGGCACTTGGAGGTTTTGAGTTTAAACTTGGAATATCTTTACAAAGGTCCTAAAGGATTCCGGTAAACCTGCCTTGAACTTGAGGTTTTTCCGGCACACTTTGGTTCCATTTGTACAAGGTTTTCTTTGTGTTTGTGGCACTTTGAAGTTTTGAGTTTAAACTTGGATTTTCTTTACAAAGGTCCTGGTAAACCTGCCTTGAACTTGAGGTTTTTCCGGCACACTTTGGTTCCATTTGTAAAATGTTTTCTTTGTGTTTGCGCCACTTGGGGGTTTTGAGTTTAAACTTGGATTTCCTTTACAAAGGTCCTAAAAGATTCCGGTAAACCTTCCTTGAACTTGAGGTTTTTCCGGCACATTTTGGTTCCGTTTGTAAAAGGTTTTCTTTGTCGGATTCCTCTCTGACTCCATTTTTTTTCTTTTGAGTATAAACAGATTTATAATTCCAGTACCATCTTGCTTTCTATGGTATTATGCGTTTTTTTACCTTTAACATGAGTTTGTCATCTTTACTTCAGTACAACTTTCTATCATTATTATTCATTTACTATAATAATTTCAAATAATTATATATCCCCTGAACAACCTTACCAATGTCTCCGTTTGTGCAAAAATAATACAATAAGAAGCTAAAAATGTTCTCTATCTTCAAAGGTTACTTCATTATTTTCTTTGATTTCTTTCTATCAGATTCTCCTTTTGTTGACTTCTATTTCCTTTACAAAGGTCCTAAAGGATTCTTCGTAAACAACGTGCCTTGACCTTGAGGTTTTTCCGGCACACTTTGGTTTTAAGTGAAGAAGGTTTTCTTTGTGCATTATTTTAATTTATCTTTTTTCTTTAAACGAGATTGTTCTTGCATAGTTCACTACACCTTTTTGTTAATGGGTTGTTTCTTCTCGTGCCCTTTTGCATTTTCGTTGATTTTATTTTCCATGCTTTTGTGATTTTTTTTTCAATTAACAGGATTGTGTTTGGGATAAATGCAATCAACTTTGATTCGGTTTTTTCTCTAGCAAGCCTCTCCTTTTATTGACTAGCATTTTCTTTACAAAGGTCCTAAAGGAATCTGGTAAACCTGTGATGACCTTGAGGTTTTTCCGGCACACTTCGGTTCCATTTGTAAAAGGTTTTCTTTGTGTTTGCGGCACTTGGAGGTTTTGAATTTAAACTTGGATTTTCTTTACAAAGGTCCAAAGGGATTCTGGTAAACCTGCCTTGAACTTGAGGTTTTTCCGGCACACTTTGGTTTCATTTGTAAAAGGTTTTCTTTGTCTTATTCCTCTCTGACCCTCCAAATTTGCTTTTTTTCTATGAGTATAAACAGATTCATAATTCCAGCATCATCTTGCTTTCTATGGTATTATGCTTTTTTACCTTTAACATGAGTTTGTCATATTTACTTCAGTACAACTCTCTATCATTATTATTCATTGCAATAATAACTTCAAATAATTATATATTCCCTGAACAACCTTACCAATGTCTCTGTTTGTGCGAAAATAATACAATAAGAAGCTAAAAATGTTCTCTATCTTCAAAGGTTACTTCATCATTTTCTTTGTCTGATTTCTTTCTATCAGATTCTCCTTTTGTTGACTTCTATTTCCTTTACAAAGGTTCTAAAGGATTCTTGTAATCAACGTGCGTTGACCTTGAGGATTTTCTGGCACACTTTGGTTCTAAATGAAGAAGGTTTTCTTTGTGCATTATTTTAATTTATCTTTTTTCTTTTAAACGAGATTGTTCTTGCGTAGTTCACTACACCTTTTTGTTATTGACTTGTATTGCTTCTTTGATCTAGACATTTTTACAAGTAATGGGTTGTTTCTTCTCGTGCCCTTTTGCATTTTCGTTGATTTTCTTTTCCATGCTTTTGTGATTGTTTTTTCAATTAACAGCATTGTGTTTGGGTTAAATGCATTCAACTTTGATTCGGTTTTTTCTCTAGCAAGCCTCTCCTTTTATTGACTAGCATTTTTTTTACAAAGGTCCTAAAGGATTGGTAAACCTGTGATGACCTTGAGGTTTTTCCGGCACACTTTGGTACCATTTTTAAAAGGTTTTCTTTGTGTTTGCGGCACTTGGAGGTTTTGAGTTTAAACTTGGATTTTCTTTACAAAGGTCCTAAAGGATTCCGGTAAACTTTCCTTGAACTTGAGGTTTTTCCGGCACACTTTGGTTCCATTTGTACAAGGTTTTCTTTGTGTTTGTGGCACTTTGAAGTTTTGAGTTTAAACTTGGATTTTCTTTACAAAGGTCCAAAAGGATTCTGGTAAACCTGCCTTGATCTTGAGGTTTTTCCGGCACACTTTGGTTCCATTTGTAAAATGTTTTCTTTGTGTTTGCGCCACTTGGAGGTTTTGAGTTTAAACTTGGATTTCCTTTACAAAGGTCCTAAAAGATTCCGGTAAACCTTTCTTGAAATTGAGGTTTTTCCGGCACATTTTGGTTCTGTTTGTAAAAGGTTTTCTTTGTCGGATTCCTCTCTGAGGACTCTCCATTTTTTTTTCTTTTGAGTATAAACAGATTTATAATTCCAGTACCATCTTGCTTTCTATGGTATTATGCATTTTTTACCTTTAACATGGGTTTGTCATCTTTAATTCAGTACAACTTTCTATCATTATTATTTATTTACTATAATAACTTCAAATAATTATATATCCCGTGAACAACCTTACCAATGCCTCTGTTTGTGCGAAAATAATACAATAAGAAGCTAAAAGTGTTCTCTATCATCAAAAGTTACTTCATTATTCTCTTTGTCTGCTTTCTTTCTATCAGATTCTCCTTTTGTTGACTTCTATTTCCTATACAAAGGTCCTAAAGGATTCTTCGTAAACAATGTGCCTTGACCTTGAGGTTTTTCCGGCATACTTTGGTTCTAAATGAAGAAGGTTTTCTTTGTGCATTATTTTAATTTATCTTTTTTCTTTTAAACGAGATTGTTCTTGCATAGTTCACTACACCTTTTTGTTATTGACTTGTATTGCTTCTTTGATCTTGACATTTTTACAAGTAATGGGTTGTTTCTTCTCGTGCCCTTTTGCATTTTCGTTGATTTTCTTTTCCATGCTTTTGTGATTTTTTTTTCAATTAACAGGATTGTGTTTGGGATAAATGCAATCAACTTTGATTCGGTTTTTTCTCTAGAAAGCCTCTCCTTTTAGTGACTAGGATTTTCTGTACAAAGGTCCTAAAGGAATCTGGTAAACCTGTGATGACCTTGAGGTTTTTCCGGCACACTTTGGTTCCATTTTTAAAAGGTTTTCTTTGTGTTTGCGGCACTTGGAGGTTTTGAGTTTAAACTTGGAATATCTTTACAAAGGTCCTAAAGGATTCCGGTAAACCTGCCTTGAACTTGAGGTTTTTCCGGCACACTTTGGTTCCATTTGTACAAGGTTTTCTTTGTGTTTG
>CM066321.1:159911349-159944349 GCA_033807775.1 Saussurea involucrata | reverse complement strand
AAGTACCTAAGTACTTTCTTACTTGCAGTCCAATGATCTTTAGTTGGGTTTTGTTGAAATCTGGACAAAATTTCTACAACATATGCCAAGTCTGGTCTGGTACATACTTGTGCATACATTATACTTCCTTTTAATTTTACATAAGACTAGTAATCTACATCATCACCTAAATCCTTCCCCCCATTTTTGAGAAATTTTGGACAGTTTATCACCTTTTTACATAAATGAGTCTTCTTTAGCACAAGTCTACATGTTAAATCTCTTTAAAACCTTTTGGATATAGTTTCTATGAGATAATTCTAATAAACCTTGTGATCCGTCTCTTTGAATTTCTATACCTAAAACATAGGAAGTTTCACCTAAGTCTTTCATATCAAAATTAGCTGACATAAATCATTTAGTGTCTTTAAGCAACTTTAATATTGTTGTTAGCTAAAAGGATCTTATCTAAATACCAAAATGAGGAAAATGATTTTTTCTCAATTGTCTTTGATGTATATGTTAGTCCCAGATGGCTTAACAAGTATTGTAGAAGGGGGGGTTGAATACAATACTCAAAATTTTCACAATTTTAATTCTTTATATTGAAAAACTTTCAACTAGAATTACACAAAGAAACTTAAAGACTGTTGCGGAAAAGAACAGATGAACTATTCTAACAATCTTTCACAAAGTAAACTAAACAATACAGCAGAGAACACTAAGAGCAAGGCTATAAGGTTATCAAGCAATATGAAAATCTTGCACTGAGAGAAATCCAGAAAGCGTGATTTGTATGGAGTCTTCATCTTCCTTTTATAGTGAGGATAAGGTACTGAGCATTAAATGCATGGTATTATTATCCTCAAGTCACTTGCAACGAACCAATGGTCTTTGGAAAAGTACCAGTCAGGAGTATCAGCCAAATCCTCAAATCCAGAAAGCGTGATTTGTATTGGGTGATTTATAGTACATCGCTGAGCCGGAGCGTGAGACACTGACTCAACTTGAACTGGAGGAGCTGAAGATGAAGCTTCAGCGACGTCAGGAGTATCAGCCAAGAGAGGAATGGATGCAGTTGTCGTTATATTCACTGATTGCTGAGAAGTAGATGGAATGTCTGAGACATTTGATTCAGCGTTAGGTATAGTGTTTATAGGAACAGCTGAGACCCAAGAAGTTTCAGCTTCACTATTATGCATATTTGGAATGATAGGACTATCATCTTCTACTGGATGAGCATGAGTAGTGGGAATAACTTCTGAATCACCAAGATGAGAAAACATCCATTGATTCAGTTCTTCTGTATCAGCGGACGGTTTAGAGTTCGTTGAACGGGATTCGTCAAACGTGACGTGAATAGTTTCTTCTACAGTTTGTCTTCTACGATTGAAGACTCTGAAGGCTTTGGAAACTGAGGAGTATCCAAGAAAGATTCCATCATCAGCCTTAGGATCAAACTTTCCAAGAGCATCTATGTTGTTCAGTATAAAACACTGACATCCAAAGATGTGAAGAAAGCTGATTGAAGGCTTTCTCCCTTGAAAAAGTTCATAGGCTGTCTTTTTGAATCTTTTAACTATTAGCGACCTGTTTTGCGTAAAACAAGCAGTGTTGACAGCTTCTGCCCAAAACTGAGTAGGCAGGTGAGAATCGCTGAGCATTGAACGTGCAGCTTCAATAATTGTTCTATTTCTTCTTTCAGCGACTCCATTTTGTTGCGGTGTTCTCACTGAAGAAAAGTTGTGAGAAATACCCTTACTCTCAAAGAAGGAATCAAGAGAACTGTTTTTGAATTCAGTCCCATGATCACTCCTTATTGAGCGAACGGTCAAATTGTTCAGGGTTTCCATCTTCCGAACAAAGGTGATGAGTTCTTCAGGGGTGTCACTCTTAGAACGGAGAAACATTACCCAAGTGAAGCGAGATAATTCATCAACTATGACCAGCGTATATTTCTTTCCAGCGATGGATTGTTTGTTAACAGGGCCAAACAAATCCATATGGAGTAGTTGTAGAGGAGATGACACTGAAGAAACTTGCTTTGACTTAAAGCTTGCTTTGGTCTGCTTCCCTTTTTCACACGCTGAACATAACGACTCTTTGGCGTATGAATGCTGAGGTAGACCAGTGACTAACTCTTTTGAAGAAAGAGTGTTCAGTGTCTTGAAATTTAGATGAGAGAGCCTCTTATGCCATAGCCAGTTGACATCAGATGAGGCCTTTGAGAAGAAACAGGAGTTCTCAGTGGTTGTTGAGTCCATGTTTATTACATAAACATTTTCCAAACGATAACCGCTGAGAGCTATCTTCTCCTTTTTGTCAGTGACAAAGCAGGATTCCTTAGTAAAGATTACTTTGTTATCCATGTCGCAAAGCTGACTAATGCTTAGAAGATTATGCTTCAACCCTTCAACATATGCGACTCTTCTGAAGGAGGTTGTACCATTTGAAAGTACACCATACCCTCGGGTATGTCCTTTTCCATTTCCACCGAAAGTCACAGAGGGACCTTTCTCTTCCTTGTATTCAGCGAGCATGTTTTTCTTTCCAGTCATGTGTCTAGAGCATCCGCTATCGAGATACCAGATACCCTTCTTAACCTGCAATACAAAGGAAGATTAGTTTTTCTTAGGTACCCACTTAACCATGTATACACGTTTGTCAGTAGAAGTAGTTGGAATGGAAGGTTCAACAGTCTTCGCAGCATTTGAAGATTCAGCTTTGTCTCTCTTCACTTTGGTTAATTTATTAACCTCAGTGGTAGAATTCACCTTGACCTGATTTGCACCAGGGTTGGTCTTCTTTGCCTTGGGGGCAATCTTCACCTTAGCTATCTTTTCAGCTTTGGTGGTTGTGGGGCACTTACTAGCAATATGATCAGTGAGTCCACAGTGATAACATTTCCTATAGCTAAAAGTAGTTCTAGGACCATTTGAATGCTGAGCTTTTAATTTCAAATTAGAAGTGCCAGCACCAAGTAAACTATTGGCTTTAGAAATGGGACGAACATTCAGTTCTTCAGATTTCTTACCAAGGACATCCAATCTGAGTCTAGGAGTAGATCGCCGAATAAATCCAGATATCTGCTTCCTTGATCCAGAGGGATGAGCCACTGAAGCTTTAGAAGCATTCAGCTTTGGTACTAAGGTACCCTTCTGAGGATTATGGTAAATAACAATTCCTTTACCTTTGTCTTTAGAGACAGAGGTAGGTTTTGAATAAACCATTTTCTCCTTGCCTTTTGAGGAGGTAGGAGTTTCCTCAGGGATTGGTGTAACGGACGAGGAGCACTGAGAAGATGAAGTATCAGCGACTGAGGATACGAACGTTCCAAATTTAAGCATTGAACGCTCAGTGGTTGGTTTTTGAGTTTCATATTTGTAACCCAAACCACGTTTATCACTCAGGGGAATCTGAGACTTTATTATCTCAGTGATCTTTGTTGAAGAATTACACCATCCTTCAACAGTAGCTTTTTCAGCCTTTAATGCAGCGATAGCTTCTGCTCGTTCGATTTTGACTAGCTGATTTAAATATACTTGATCTTTAAAATCTTCTTCAATTTTAGAAAGCTTTTCTATTTGAAGGTGGCAGTTTTTAAGCTTTTCAGCGAGATCAAGATTTTGGTTTTCAACCACAGTTTTGCCGTTCATGGCTTCGTATAAACTTCTAGTCAAGAGATCGATCTTACGGAGACTATCAGCTTCATCAATATTTGCAATATTGGTAAAGAAAGAAGGTGATACCTGAATAGCAGATGTTGAAGTGGAGGGAATGTCTGAACTTTCTTCCTCTTCTTCAATCTTGGCCATAAGACATAGATTTGCTTCATCATCTTCAGAGTCAGATGATGATGCTTCTTCATCAGAAGCAGCCCAATCATAGTCAGCCATCAGGCCTTTATTCTTCTTCTTAAAGCTTTTCAGCTTTGCATATTTTTCTTTCAGCTTTGAATATTTGTCATCTTTATTTATTGGAACAAAGGGTTTCTTTGTAAAAGCTGAGGGTCTAGAAACTTTCTTTGACCTGCACTCGTTAGCGAAATGTCCTGTCTTTTCGCAGTTAAAACAAGTAGCAGTAGCCTTATCAACAAAAGCTGATGATCTAGGCTTGTCAGTTATGGAAAGAGGTTTGTTCTTTCTAAACATTTTCTTTTTGGCAAATCTCCTGAACTTCTTAGTTAGAAGAGCCAAAGATTCATCATCTGAAAAATCAGAATCTGATGACCTTTCAGAGTTACTTTCTAACTCAGTGATAGTGACCGAGGGTCGCTGAGTAGAAGGTTCCTCTGAGATTAAAGCAACAGGAGTGCTTCTGGAATCTTTAACAAGATTCTTCTTAAGATGGCTCGATTGCTCATGATTCAGCAACGTGCCATATAAGGTTGAAAGGGTCATTGATTTTAGATCCTTTGATAGCTTGAGACACATAGCATAATTGTCCCAGCTTTCAGGTAAACATTCTAGAAACTTTGTCAGCACTTCAAAGTTAGAATATTCCTTACCAACAGTTTTCAGATCTATAATTAAACAATTAAAACGTTGGTGAACTTCAGAGAGAGATTCATTCTTACCAGAAATGAAGTTTTCGTATTGTCTTACCAGGTTGATCTTTCTTGAATCCTGGACTTCAGACGTTCCTTCATACTGAACACATATTGTGTCCCACATGGCCTTTGATGTTTTCAGATTCATGACGGAATGGTAGACTTCGTCAGGAAGAGCCAGAGATAGTATGGATCTGGCTTTTGTATCTATAGCCACTTTCTTCTTATCTTCGTCAGTCCATTGAAAGATTTCCTTAGGTACCAGCCTTTCTGGAATAGCAGGTCTATTCTCAGCGGCTGGAACAGCAGCATCAATTCTTACAGGGATGAATGGACCATTTTCTAGATAGTAAGGCATAGTAGGGTCTACACCTTCTAAGAAGAGTGTCATCCTATTTTTCCATAAGTTGAAGTTATCTTTGGAAAATCTAGGGGGTTTAGCAAGAGAACCATTGTCTATATAATTTGTGTTTGTGTTGGTGGCCATTTTCAGATAATAGCAAGGAATAGAAATATCTTAGATTAGATCTTGTTTATGAGATTAAACAAATCCGCTCTGATACCACTTGTTGGTCCCGAAGGCCTATACAAGTTTGTAGAAGGGGGGGGGGGGGGGGTTGAATACAAACACACAGATTTTACTTTTCTAAATTGTTTATTGATAAATCATTAACAATTTACAGCTTGTTGCGGAAACAAGATTAAGGATAAAACTAAATCTAAACAAGTTGGAACACTAAGGTTTCTTGCACTAAGAGAGATAAGGAAATTACTAATAATAACCTATCTTGAGATAAGAGATTGAACTTGTCCAGAGTTAGCAAGTTACTTCAAATGAAGTGGGTTCATCTCTTTATATACTGCATGCATTTAATGCAAGTCAGTATACACTTTACACGTGTCATCAGCTGGTTGGTTGCATGTCATTGACCTTGGTTGACAACTTTAGTAGCCGCATGGATGAACAGTGTAGTATCAGAATGGTTGTACGATTTCAGACAGTCGGAGGTTCTTTTCTGACATTTCGTACGGAGTCGTGCAAGGGTGGTTAAGACAAAAGTACTTTGTACGGAGGACTTCATGATCAGCTTTCGTTGATTCAGAGCATTATCATTTTCTATTCAGCGAATGATAAAGTTCAGCGATAGCTGAAGTCTTGTACTTGATACTTCACGTTGAGTGGACAAATCTGAGTCTTCGTTGATCCGCATCAGTTCATTAGGAGACTTGTCGCTGGTTCTTGAGCTTGATCTTCGACTTCAGCGTAGAACCTTTGTTGACGTGAAACTTGTCTTCAGGGATCATAAGTAAACAACTAACTTATCAGCGATCATCATAATGACTGAACAGACTCAGCGTTAATGATGAATAGTGTTCGCTGAATGTTTAATTTAAAGAGCAAGAGTTCCTATCAGCGGTACTGTAAGATCTTAGTACTTATCAGCGATAGTGAAACTCTGATACATATTGTTTACTTACAATTTTCACTAAGTATATAAGAGAGGGTCATTATCAAATCACTGAGGGTTTGGATCAACAATCTTCAACAAATCAAGTAATGTGTAACAAGATTAGGTAGAGAAGGACTAATTGTTTATTAGAAAAGGAAATCTAATCTAGAGAGAATAATGTGAGATTTAGAGATCTACATTTTTATCTATGAACTTGTTATTACAACAATACATGAAATGCTCTATTTATAGCCCTTCCCCCTTGTTACACCAAGAAAGCCCAAGCCCATTTACATGTCAAAGCCCATTAGGCCCAAAACTATTACTTTACAAAACTTTCTAATTAATTAGGACAACTTAAATGTCCTAACATTCTCCCCCTAACGTTTTGGAAAGTAAAATCACTTAAACTTTAACTCCTCTCCCCCTTGATTTTCTTGAAAAACTTTAGCGGTGTATTCTTCAAATGTAGGCTCGGCCCCCCCTTGAAAGTTGCTCTTATTCATCATATTTTCAACTTTGAAAAATCGGATCCAATGTACTCCATAACCCCGACTAAATGCACTAAAATCATCTTCAAAGTGTATGCATTTAGTGTAAAACAGAGAATCCGTCGTTAGACCACGAGTTGAATAAGAATTCGGCTTAAGAGCTTGGTCCGAATTTGTTCGAAGGAGGAACAATAAAAACACGCGCTACTCGGTAGGGATTTCGAGAAATCGTACCCAAAATGATGTCGTGGAGATGAAATTGTGACAAACGAGATGTAGGAGTGATGCCACACGAGTTCCATTAGCAAAATCCACGAATTTGGACCAAAAATGTTAGAAAACTATTTGGCCACTAACGGACATCGTTAGTCACTATTCATCATCTTCATTAACTTTCAAACTCACGTGATGTTGCATTTTTCATCACCTATCTTCCAAGCTTTTCATCCAATAAGCCTCCATTTTGTTCCATTATCCTCATAAACCATTAAAAAATGTTTTCAATGAGAACACATGGACCATGCAATACATGAAAACTTTAACAACATCAATTTCAACCAAATTCGTGATCTGTTACCTTCTTCTTCTTCTCTTTTCTTCAAAAAATCAAGATCAAATTTGTTGTTTGTAGCATCTAATGCCTCAATAAACATCAAATAAATGTTTTCCAACAAATGATTTATCCATGCAACGTGAAAAGAAACAGCAGCGACAATCCGACGATGTAACAAACTTTTCCGGCGAGTAACAACTTTCTCCGGCGAGATCTACGTTTTTCCGGTCACCATTTTCAACAACTCTAAAATCTATGAATTCATGCTGGAAACTGATTCTTACTGTTGCAGTATGATCGATACCTCAACTAGAATAGATCTGTGATGAGTTTACATCGAAACTCTGACAAAAAACATAAGTTCCGGCGATAACTTTTCCAGAATCCGGCGACTAGCGTTTTTCCGGTGAACTTCCAACAATTCTTAAAATATACGATTTATTGCTGGAATTAACTTCTAAAATTTGCTTTATGATCCACACAACAAAACGAACAGATCCGATAAGATTTACGCGAACACAAAATAATAACTCCGGCGAATTTCCGATGAATTCGGTTTTCCGATCTATAAATTTTCAGCAGCCGAAACTTCTTTATTTCTCAACGAAATTCATTTCTGAAACCTTCTGACTGATCGAGAACATAAGATAAACGGATTCTTGGAAGAATTGTCGATAAAAAAACATCACATAATCAAGATCGATTATCAACTCGTGAAACCTTTGAAAACACGTACCGTCAACTTTCAAAAATCAAAACTCATTGACTTCGAAGAGATTTTCAGATCTGAATGATGTACACTCTCCAAAAACAATAGAGACACAGATCTGAGTAGATAAAATCGAAACATGCACCAAAAATCATCCGGATCTTAAGAATTCTCGCGAAGAACACCGAAAAACTCTCGAAAATTTCGAAAATCGTCAAAACTTGTCGAAATTCGATTCTAAAAATTGGAGATGATCTGGAATCGAATAACGAGCAAATCTTCAAGAGCATATGAGATTTGAGCAAACTTACATGTAGATCGGGCAAACATACTTGAAATGTCGAGATCCGATGATCGTATCAAGAAAATATTCATCGATTTGGCTCTGATACCAATTGTGAGTCCATGATCTTCAACAAATCAAGTAATGTGTAACAAGATTAGGTAGATAAGGACTAATTGTTTATTAGAAAAGGAAATCTAATCTAGAGAGAATAATGTGAGATTTAGAGATCTACATTTTGAATTATGAACTTTTTATTACAACAATACATGAAATGCTCTATTTATAGCCCTTCCCCCTTGTTACACCAAGAAAGCCCAAACCCATTTACATGTCAAAGCCATTAGGCCCAAAACTATTACTTTACAAAACTTTCTAATTAATTAGGACAACTTAAATGTCCTAACACCATGGTACGTAAGTTGTGGTTTATATCTCATCCGTGTATGATGTTTTGGGTATTTGTGTTACCTCCACCTTCAACGGATACATGTCTTCCCCGTTTTTAGTATTTGATCTTATTACCTTTTACGGTCGCATTAGTATCACTTCGTATGTTCTGTTTCACTTGAGGTTTGGCGGTTCTTCGAGAGATGGTGGTCATTTTCTTTCCCTGCTAACAAGTCGTTGGATTCGATGATTCAAGGCATTCGTACTACTTTTGGCAACAACTCCATTGGGAAGGCGGTGGAGGCGGTGTTTTTTACCTGGCTGTTACGTGCTATGGTGTTTTCGAAATAGACTAGTGTTCGATAGTCACCCCCCTCGTAAGGATGTTATTCTCGACCAGTTAATAGAAAAGTAATTCTGTTGGGTTTTGGCTAGGTGTAAGGGGAGTAGGAAAAATCTGAAAGCTTGGAGATGTTACCCTACCGACTGTGTCAGAGTCTTGTAATGCCTCTTTTTTCCTAGCTTCTCACTAGTTCTAATAAATTCTTCTGCCGTTTCAAAAAAAAAAACGATAACCATTTAGAACACTACTAATAACCCTCCTTGTGTCGAAACAAAAAATTGCTTTAATAAAATTATTTGAGTACTAACCAAATAATTATCTTTCAATATTGCTCCAGGAGTTTCAGTTTGGTATGCACACACTTTTACACGAAATACTTTTGCCTATACATTTCTCCTCGGGAAATCTGTCGCTAAAAGATGATTCGTCACAAAACCGTCACAAAAACTGGCGGGTAAATTTTTTGTGGTTAATGTAAATCAGTGACAGATTGCCCTATTAGGATGCTTATTTCTCTGGGTGATCCATGAGTATTTTCTGAAAAAATATCGGAATCTACCGAACCATTGGTATTTTCTAGATGATCTATGGATAATCACCGATGAAAATTTTCCTGAATAAGTTTTGAAACCAAAAGTCATTTATTTTTATAGTGAGAACCAATGGTCTATATTTTCGAATTCATCATCTTACCTCATATTATTTGCTACTAAAACAACAATACTTCAGTTAATATAACATACCAATCATTTTCAAGATAATTTTTTTAAGTACATGTTTCTTGCTAGAAGGCTTCACTACAAAAATTACTACTTTTGCCGGAGGAAAATGTCGTCGGCAAAAGTTTCGAAAGTCGCCGGAAAAAGCTCAAAATCTTTTGCCGTCGAACTTTTTCGTCGGTAATAGTTTCCGTGAAAAGCTGGCCGCTATAAGGGTTTTTGCCGGCGAATAACATGTGCCGCCGGTAAACATACATTTGCCAGCGAAAGAGAATCGTCGGTAAAAAATGAAGTCGCCGGCAAAAACACCTCTCATGTAATCGTATAAAATCCTTTTCCCGACGACTAAATATTTTTGCCGGCGTATTTTTTCCGTCGGGAAAAGTTTTTCTTGATGAATTCATTACAACAAATTTGAGTTTATAGGACGTCTAATATATATAAGCGTCTTAATAGAGTTCTTTATAGGACATTACTTTATATAACCAAACAAAAAAGCGTTCTATCTAAAAATGTTACAATAACTTTATAAGACGCTTTTAGCGTCAAGGTTTTAAAACATTTTCAAAAAAGTGCCGTATTAGCTAATTTTATAGGACGCTTTTGAAAAGTGTCCCATAAAACCATATTTTTAGAGAACACTTGTGTTTATAAGACTCTTTTTCAAATAGTGTCTTGTAAAATAGTTATTATGACGTTTTTTTTGAAAAATGTTCTAAAATATTTGCTACGACGCCACATGCGTTCTATAAACTTTTTGTATCACTTTTAGATATGACCTTTTTTTGTTTGGTCCTATAAACTTTGGTCATATAAAATGCCCTATTAGGATGCTTATTTATTTTAGGTGTCCCATAAACTCAATTTTGTTGTAGTTATTCGGTCGACTTTTGAATATACTACCCTTCATAATTCGATGATACAACTGCAACACATATGAAAAGTGCTCATTAAAACAGGTCGAATATTGTTTCTCTTTCAATAAAACTTGAGGATATAAAGTACAAAATGTATCCTTTTTATTCATCCTCAAACTCACGAAAAATATAATTGATACATTATAACTGTAGTCGGTAATCGGTTGGGAATGTAAATTTTTACTGACGGATTGCCGACGGATTTATATTCGTGGTATAAGTCTTCATTCCGTCGGTAAACATCGTTGATGAAAGCCAATCATCTTGTAGTGGAAAATTAAAGAAAAAACCAACGTAACTCTCGCATTTCAAGTGATTAATTCTATTAATTTTTTAGTAAATAAATTTTTAAACTTACTGAAATCGAATAAATAAATCTTGAACATTTTTTTTGCAGACATTTGTTTTAAACAATTTTTTCCCCAGAAATTATGTCTCAATATATAGACACACATAGCAAAAAGCAACGTTACACGTTGAAAACCCGTTAAAAACCAGAGTGAGTTCTTGGATTATTTCACAAAACAGATTTCGTGAAATGTTGTATTTGGAAAACGCCACCTATAAATAAATATATATACCCGATCCAAGAATCTCTCCAGAAACAGATTTCGAGAGACCAAATTACGACATTTTTACGATACTGTTATTTTGAAACTGCAAAAACAAAATAATTTTCTTTACAAAGTAGAAGGACCAAAGTTGTAGTTTACTCAAAAGTTGAATTAAAAAAGGAATGTATTGTTATTTTCAACGGTCAGATGACCATTATGTAGAATCAAAATACAATCTCGTATGATACGACAATACGATACAGTTCCAAGAGGGATTAAAGCAGCAGAATTCCTTTCATCATCAATGGTGGACAAGTCTGGAATTTTTTTCTTTAATAATTTACTTGTCTTCCCGACTTCCCGGATGGAGAAGATGATACAGTTCTAAAGGTATGATACTATGATCGATTGTTTTTTACGTTTAGGGTTTTTGTACGGTATGTAAGATTTTGGGGAAAAATCTATGTTTCTTACATTTTGCATATAGGGTTTTTACGTTTAGGGTTTTTTGTACGGTATGTAAGATTTTGGGGAAAAATCTATGTTTCTTACATTTTGCATATAGGGTTTTTTGTACGGTATGTAAGATTTTGGGGAAAAATCTATGTTTCTTACATTTTGCATATAGGGTTTTTACGTTTAGGGTTTTTGTACTGTATGTAAGATTTTGGGGAAAAATCTATGTTTCTTACATTTTGCATATAGGGTTTTTACGTTTAGGGTTTTTTGTACGGTACGTAAGAAACAGAGAAGAAATTGTTGCTCAAGAATTCAATCTCAAGATTCAAGAGATCTTCCAACCTGTTGTATTGAAATTCTCTTTTTTGCTCTTATCGGCTGTTTTTGTGACTTGGTGATGGCACTTATTTAGATATCTCAATGGTGTACTTGGGTTTGCAAATTTTGGGTAAGATCCCATAGCCACATTTAGTGGCCTCTCTTTCTACCCTTCCCTACAAATGCGTTTTTGTAAACTTATCTTTCCTGTCTTACTGTTTGCTCACTTGTCTGTATCTAAATGCTTTAGTCCACGATAAAAAATGCACCAGAGATATGTTTACTTTTGGATATGTCATGAGAAGTCCTTTTGTTTTCCTAGGCTACAAGTTATTACTAAATTCAACTTTTCTTTAAAAAAATGCATGTTGGTTTGATGATAAATGGTTTAGTTTTTTGCTCTGCATGCCTAAAGTTTTAAAATCTAAGATAAGATAAAACTTGCCACTGTGATGGCTTTTGGGTACAGTTTTGTGGCCTTGCATATGTGCAAGATGCAGTCAACAGGCTTCACTCTTATGAATACCTAGATATATAAGCCGTGAGCATTTTCTCCAAATTCTTTCATTTTTCAGTAATATTGAATAGGATGCGTATAAATACTTTCTCAAGGAGCATTAATCCATAACCATGGTTTGGGTTAATCTACTATGAGTTTTTAATGATTGCTGAATAAGAAGTGTGCCATCTGTCTTCAAACATATCAAGATGAAAAATATGTGATTTTATGTTTATCATTAATAATCGGTTTATGTTATTTCCTTCCTGTATATGGGTTTGTATGATGACATTGAGTAACGATTAATATACGCGTCTAGGTATTACACTTCAATGGCCAATATGATGTTTTAGTAGTGAACTAAAGGATTCTGATTGTCATGACTTATATGTTCCATGTGAATCTTTATGTTTTTTTTTTAAATCTATATGAATCACATGGAGAGGCAGTCTTGCTCATTCACTCTCTTGACAATGAAGGGCCTAGATTTCGTTTTTAATGATAAAATGCTGCTTTTTTGCTATGCATTTATGGGATACGGATCGTGTATGATTAGTCTGTAATTATCCTATCATTGGTTTAGTTAATATAATATTGCTCTACATGCATTTCAGGGATGCAGTCTACCTTATACAGAGTACATCGTTGGGGATTTACTGGACACGAGACTAAGGTTTTTGAATTTTTGGCTTGTTCAGTTCCCTTATTATTATTATTATTATTATTATCCCCCATTTTCTTCTTTTTCTTCAAAATACATCTAGAATTATACAACTCATTATAGGTAATGATGAATGCCATGAACGTTCCTTCCAAAAGGAGTACACTAGAAGGGAAACTTGACAAAGTAATAGCTACACTTTTTGGCGTTCTTCTCTCCATGTGTTTGATTGGAGCAATAGGCAGGTGAGTGACTAGGTACCTTTCATTATGCTTTAATAGTCTTGTCAATAAAACATTGCAGTGCTGTTTCCGTAAGTAACAAGTATCACTACTTGAGGCTCTGGATTAATGGGGACTCTCAACAAGTACCATTATTGAGTTTGGTATTTTGCTTACAGGTCTTTGTTCTAAGCATCTTTACCCTTATTACTCTGTATTATTCCAATTTCTCTTTATGTTTCTAGCAAGCCTCTCCTTTTGTTGACTAGCATTTCCTTTACAAAGGATAGGATTCCTTGACCTTGAGGTTTTTCCTGCAAACTTGGGTTGCATTTGTAAAATGTTTTCTTTGTGTTTGCGCCACTTGGAGGTTTTGACTTTAAACTTGGATTTCCTTTACAAAGGTCCTAAAGGATTCTGGTAACCTGCCTTGAACTTCAGGTTTTTCCGGCACACTTTGGTTCCGTTTATAAAAGGTTTTCTTTGTCTGATTCCTCTCTGACCCTCCAAATTTGTTTTTTTTCTATGAGTATAAACAGATTTATAATTCCAGTACCATCTTGCTTTTTATGGTATTATGCGTTTTTTTACTTTTAACATGAGTTTGTCATCTTTACTTCAGTACAACTTTCTATCATTATTATTCATTTACTATAATAATTTCAAATAATTATATATCCCCTGAACAACCTTACCAATGTCTCCGTTTGTGCAAAAATAATACACTAAGAAGCTAAAAATGTTCTCTATCTTCAAAGGTTACTTCATTATTTTCTTTGATTTCTTTCTATCAGATTCTCCTTTTGTTGACTTCTATTTCCTTTACAAAGGTCCTAAAGGATTCTTCGTAAACAACGTGCCCTTGAGGTTTTTCCGGCACACTTTGGTTATAAGTGAAGAAGGTTTTCTTTGTGAATTATTTTAATTTATCTTTTTTCTTTTAAACGAGATTGTTCTTGCATAGTTCACTACACCTTTTTGTTAATGGGTTGTTTCTTCTCGTGCCCTTTTGCATTTTCGTTGATTTTATTTTCCATGCTTTTGTGATTTTTTTTTCAATTAACAGGATTGTGTTTGGGATAAATGCAATCAACTTTGATTCGGTTTTTTCTCTAGCAAGCCTCTCCTTTTATTGACTAGCATTTTCTTTACAAAGGTCCTAAAGGAATCTGGTAAACCTGTGATGACCTTGAGGTTTTTCCGGCACACTTCGGTTCCATTTGTAAAAGGTTTTCTTTGTGTTTGCGGCACTTGGATGTTTTGAATTTAAACTTGGATTTTCTTTACAAAGGTCCTAA
The DNA here is from genome assembly GCA_033807775.1 of Saussurea involucrata. Classification (NCBI taxonomy): domain Eukaryota; kingdom Viridiplantae; phylum Streptophyta; class Magnoliopsida; order Asterales; family Asteraceae; genus Saussurea; species Saussurea involucrata. The sequence continues at coordinate 159,929,955 of CM066321.1, read as the reverse complement.
GGGATTCTGGTAAACCTGCCTTGAACTTGAGGTTTTTCCGGCACACTTTGGTTTCATTTGTAAAAGGTTTTCTTTGTCCTATTCCTCTCTGACCCTCCAAATTTGCTTTTTTTCTATGAGTATAAACAGATTCATAATTCCAGCATCATCTTGCTTTCTATGGTATTATGCTTTTTTACCTTTAACATGAGTTTGTCATATTTACTTCAGTACAACTCTCTATCATTATTATTCATTGCAATAATAACTTCAAATAATTATATATTCCCTGAACAACCTTACCAATGTCTCTGTTTGTGCGAAAATAATACAATAAGAAGCTAAAAATGTTCTCTATCTTCAAAGGTTACTTCATCATTTTCTTTGTCTGATTTCTTTCTATCAGATTCTCCTTTTGTTGACTTCTATTTCCTTTACAAAGGTTCTAAAGGATTCTTGTAATCAACGTGCGTTGACCTTGAGGATTTTCTGGCACACTTTGGTTCTAAATGAAGAAGGTTTTCTTTGTGCATTATTTTAATTTATCTTTTTTCTTTTAAACGAGATTGTTCTTGCGTAGTTCACTACACCATTTTGTTATTGGCTTGTATTGCTTCTTTGATCTAGACATTTTTACAAGTAATGGGTTGTTTCTTCTCGTGCCCTTTTGCATTTTCGTTGATTTTCTTTTCCATGCTTTTGTGATTGTTTTTTCAATTAACAGCATTGTGTTTGGGTTAAATGCATTCAACTTTGATTCGGTTTTTTCTCTAGCAAGCCTCTCCTTTTATTGACTAGCATTTTCTTTACAAAGGTCCTAAAGGATTGGTAAACCTGTGATGACCTTGAGGTTTTTCCGGCACACTTTGGTACCATTTTTAAAAGGTTTTCTTTGTGTTTGCGGCACTTGGAGGTTTTGAGTTTAAACTTGGATTTTCTTTACAAAGGTCCTAAAGGATTCCGGTAAACTTGCCTTGAACTTGAGGTTTTTCCGGCACACTTTGGTTCCATTTGTACAAGGTTTTCTTTGTGTTTGTGGCACTTTGAAGTTTTGAGTTTAAACTTGGATTTTCTTTACAAAGGTCCAAAAGGATTCTGGTAAACCTGCCTTGATCTTGAGGTTTTTCCGGCACACTTTGGTTCCATTTGTAAAATGTTTTCTTTGTGTTTGCGCCACTTGGAGGTTTTGAGTTTAAACTTGGATTTCCTTTACAAAGGTCCTAAAAGATTCCGGTAAACCTTTCTTGAACTTGAGGTTTTTCCGGCACATTTTGGTTCTGTTTGTAAAAGGTTTTCTTTGTTGGATTCCTCTCTGACTCTCCATTTTTTTTTCTTTGAGAATAAACAGATTTATAATTCCAGTACCATCTTGCTTTTTATGGTATTATGCGTTTTTTTACCTTTAACATGAGTTTGTCATCTTTACTTCAGTACAACTTTCTATCATTATTATTCATTTACTATAATAATTTCAAATAATTATATATCCCCTGAACAACCTTACCAATGTCTCCGTTTGTGCAAAAATAATACAATAAGAAGCTAAAAATGTTCTCTATCTTCAAAGGTTACTTCATTATTTTCTTTGATTTCTTTCTATCAGATTCTCCTTTTGTTGACTTCTATTTCCTTTACAAAGGTCCTAAAGGATTCTTCGTAAACAACGTGCCTTGACCTTGAGGTTTTTCCGACACACTTTGGTTATAAGTGAAGAAGGTTTTCTTTGTGCATTATTTTAATTTATCTTTTTTCTTTTAAACGAGATTGTTCTTGCATAGTTCACTACACCTTTTTGTTAATGGGTTGTTTCTTCTCGTGCCCTTTTGCATTTTCGTTGATTTTATTTTCCATGCTTTTGTGATTTTTTTTTTCAATTAACAGGATTGTGTTTTGGATAAATGCAATCAACTTTGATTCGGTTTTTTCTCTAGCAAGCCTCTCCTTTTATTGACTAGCATTTTCTTTACAAAGGTCCTAAAGGAATCTGGTAAACCTGTGATGACCTTGAGGTTTTTCCGGCACACTTCGGTTCCATTTGTAAAAGGTTTTCTTTGTGTTTGCGGCACTTGGATGTTTTGAATTTAAACTTGGATTTTCTTTACAAAGGTCCTAAGGGATTCTGGTAAACCTGCCTTGAACTTGAGGTTTTTCCGGCACACTTTGGTTTCATTTGTAAAAGGTTTTCTTTGTCCTATTCCTCTCTGACCCTCCAAATTTGCTTTTTTTCTATGAGTATAAACAGATTCATAATTCCAGCATCATCTTGCTTTCTATGGTATTATGCTTTTTTACCTTTAACATGAGTTTGTCATATTTACTTCAGTACAACTCTATCATTATTATTCATTGCAATAATAACTTCAAATAATTATATATTCCCTGAACAACCTTACCAATGTCTCTGTTTGTGCGAAAATAATACAATAAGAAGCTAAAAATGTTCTCTATCTTCAAAGGTTACTTCATCATTTTCTTTGTCTGATTTCTTTCTATCAGATTCTCCTTTTGTTGACTTCTATTTCCTTTACAAAGGTTCTAAAGGATTCTTGTAATCAACGTGCGTTGACCTTGAGGATTTTCTGGCACACTTTGGTTCTAAATGAAGAAGGTTTTCTTTGTGCATTATTTTAATTTATCTTTTTTCTTTTAAACGAGATTGTTCTTGCGTAGTTCACTACACCATTTTGTTATTGGCTTGTATTGCTTCTTTGATCTAGACATTTTTACAAGTAATGGGTTGTTTCTTCTCGTGCCCTTTTGCATTTTCGTTGATTTTCTTTTCCATGCTTTTGTGATTGTTTTTTCAATTAACAGCATTGTGTTTGGGTTAAATGCATTCAACTTTGATTCGGTTTTTTCTCTAGCAAGCCTCTCCTTTTATTGACTAGCATTTTCTTTACAAAGGTCCTAAAGGATTGGTAAACCTGTGATGACCTTGAGGTTTTTCCGGCACACTTTGGTACCATTTTTAAAAGGTTTTCTTTGTGTTTGCGGCACTTGGAGGTTTTGAGTTTAAACTTGGATTTTCTTTACAAAGGTCCTAAAGGATTCCGGTAAACTTGCCTTGAACTTGAGGTTTTTCCGGCACACTTTGGTTCCATTTGTACAAGGTTTTCTTTGTGTTTGTGGCACTTTGAAGTTTTGAGTTTAAACTTGGATTTTCTTTACAAAGGTCCAAAAGGATTCTGGTAAACCTGCCTTGATCTTGAGGTTTTTCCGGCACACTTTGGTTCCATTTGTAAAATGTTTTCTTTGTGTTTGCGCCACTTGGAGGTTTTGAGTTTAAACTTGGATTTCCTTTACAAAGGTCCTAAAAGATTCCGGTAAACCTTTCTTGAACTTGAGGTTTTTCCGGCACATTTTGGTTCTGTTTGTAAAAGGTTTTCTTTGTTGGATTCCTCTCTGACTCTCCATTTTTTTTTCTTTGAGAATAAACAGATTTATAATTCCAGTACCATCTTGCTTTTTATGGTATTATGCGTTTTTTTACCTTTAACATGAGTTTGTCATCTTTACTTCAGTACAACTTTCTATCATTATTATTCATTTACTATAATAATTTCAAATAATTATATATCCCCTGAACAACCTTACCAATGTCTCCGTTTGTGCAAAAATAATACAATAAGAAGCTAAAAATGTTCTCTATCTTCAAAGGTTACTTCATTATTTTCTTTGATTTCTTTCTATCAGATTCTCCTTTTGTTGACTTCTATTTCCTTTACAAAGGTCCTAAAGGATTCTTCGTAAACAACGTGCCTTGACCTTGAGGTTTTTCCGGCACACTTTGGTTATAAGTGAAGAAGGTTTTCTTTGTGCATTATTTTAATTTATCTTTTTTCTTTTAAACGAGATTGTTCTTGCATAGTTCACTACACCTTTTTGTTAATGGGTTGTTTCTTCTCGTGCCCTTTTGCATTTTCGTTGATTTTATTTTCCATGCTTTTGTGATTTTTTTTTTCAATTAACAGGATTGTGTTTGGGATAAATGCAATCAACTTTGATTCGGTTTTTTCTCTAGCAAGCCTCTCCTTTTATTGACTAGCATTTTCTTTACAAAGGTCCTAAAGGAATCTGGTAAACCTGTGATGACCTTGAGGTTTTTCCGGCACACTTCGGTTCCATTTGTAAAAGGTTTTCTTTGTGTTTGCGGCACTTGGATGTTTTGAATTTAAACTTGGATTTTCTTTACAAAGGTCCTAAGGGATTCTGGTAAACCTGCCTTGAACTTGAGGTTTTTCCGGCACACTTTGGTTTCATTTGTAAAAGGTTTTCTTTGTCCTATTCCTCTCTGACCCTCCAAATTTGCTCTTTTTCTATGAGTATAAACAGATTCATAATTCCAGCATCATCTTGCTTTCTATGGTATTATGCTTTTTTACCTTTAACATGAGTTTGTCATATTTACTTCAGTACAACTCTCTATCATTATTATTCATTGCAATAATAACTTCAAATAATTATATATTCCCTGAACAACCTTACCAATGTCTCTGTTTGTGCGAAAATAATACAATAAGAAGCTAAAAATGTTCTCTATCTTCAAAGGTTACTTCATCATTTTCTTTGTCTGATTTCTTTCTATCAGATTCTCCTTTTGTTGACTTCTATTTCCTTTACAAAGGTTCTAAAGGATTCTTGTAATCAACGTGCGTTGACCTTGAGGATTTTCTGGCACACTTTGGTTCTAAATGAAGAAGGTTTTCTTTGTGCATTATTTTAATTTATCTTTTTTCTTTTAAACGAGATTGTTCTTGCGTAGTTCACTACACCATTTTGTTATTGGCTTGTATTGCTTCTTTGATCTAGACATTTTTACAAGTAATGGGTTGTTTCTTCTCGTGCCCTTTTGCATTTTCGTTGATTTTCTTTTCCATGCTTTTGTGATTGTTTTTTCAATTAACAGCATTGTGTTTGGGTTAAATGCATTCAACTTTGATTCGGTTTTTTCTCTAGCAAGCCTCTCCTTTTATTGACTAGCATTTTCTTTACAAAGGTCCTAAAGGATTGGTAAACCTGTGATGACCTTGAGGTTTTTCCGGCACACTTTGGTACCATTTTTAAAAGGTTTTCTTTGTGTTTGCGGCACTTGGAGGTTTTGAGTTTAAACTTGGATTTTCTTTACAAAGGTCCTAAAGGATTCCGGTAACCTTGCCTTGAACTTGAGGTTTTTCCGGCACACGTTGGTTCCATTTGTACAAGGTTTTCTTTGTGTTTGTGGCACTTTGAAGTTGTGAGTTTAAATTTGGATTTTCTTTACAAAGGTCCAAAAGGATTCTGGTAAACCTGCCTTGATCTTGAGGTTTTTCCGGCACACTTTGGTTCCATTTGTAAAATGTTTTCTTTGTGTTTGCGCCACTTGGAGGTTTTGAGTTTAAACTTGGATTTCCTTTACAAAGGTCCTAAAAGATTCCGGTAAACCTTTCTTGAACTTGAGGTTTTTCCGGCACATTTTGGTTCTGTTTGTAAAAGGTTTTCTTTGTTGGATTCCTCTCTGACTCTCCATTTTTTTTTCTTTGAGAATAAACAGATTTAATTCCAGTACCATCTTGCTTTCTATGTTATTATGCATTTTTTTACCTTTAACATGGGTTTGTCATCTTTAATTCAGTACACTTTCTATCATTATTATTTATTTACTATAATAACTTCAAATAATTATATATCCCCTGAACAACCTTACCAATGCCTCCGTTTGTGCGAAAATAATACAATAAGAAGCTAAAAGTGTTCTCTATCATCAAAAGTTACTTCATTATTCTCTTTGTCTGCTTTCTTTCTATCAGATTCTCCTTTTGTTGACTTCTATTTCCTATACAAAGGTCCTAAAGGATTCTTCGTAAACAATGTGCCTTGACCTTGAGGTTTTTCCGGCACACTTTGGTTCTAAATGAAGAAGGTTTTCTTTGTGCATTATTTTAATTTATCTTTTTTCTTTTAAACGAGATTATTCTTGCATAGTTCACTACACCTTTTTGTTATTGACTTGTATTGCTTCTTTGATCTTGACATTTTTACAAGTAATGGGTTGTTTCTTCTCGTGCCCTTTTGCATTTTCGTTGATTTTCTTTTCCATGCTTTTGTGATTTTTTTTTCAATTAACAGGATTGTGTTTGGGATAAATGCAATCAACTTTGATTCGGTTTTTTCTCTAGAAAGCCTCTCCTTTTAGTGACTAGGATTTTCTTTACAAAGGTCCTAAAGGAATCTGGTAAACCTGTGATGACCTTGAGGTTTTTCCGGCACACTTTGGTTCCATTTTTAAAAGGTTTTCTTTGTGTTTGCGGCACTTGGAGGTTTTGAGTTTAAACTTGGAATATCTTTACAAAGGTTCTAAAGGATTCCGGTAAACCTGCCTTGAACTTGAGGTTTTTCCGGCACACTTTGGTTCCATTTGTACAAGGTTTTCTTTGTGTTTGTGGCACTTTGAAGTTTTGAGTTTAACAGGATTGTGTTTGGGATAAATGCAATCAACTTTGATTCGGTTTTTTCTCTAGAAAGCCTCTCCTTTTAGTGACTAGGATTTTCTTTACAAAGGTCCTAAAGGAATCTGGTAAACCTGTGATGACCTTGAGGTTTTTCCGGCACACTTTGGTTCCATTTTTAAAAGGTTTTCTTTGTGTTTGCGGCACTTGGAGGTTTTGAGTTTAAACTTGGAATATCTTTACAAAGGTCCTAAAGGATTCCGGTAAACCTGCCTTGAACTTGAGGTATTTCCGGCACAATTTGGTTCCATTTGTACAATGTTTTCTTTGTGTTTGTGGCACTTTGAAGTTTTGAGTTTAAACTTGGATTTTCTTTACAAAGGTCCTGGTAAACCTGCCTTGAACTTGAGGTTTTTCCGGCACACTTTGGTTCCATTTGTAAAATGTTTTCTTTGTGTTTGCGCCACTTGGAGGTTTTGAGTTTAAACTTGGATTTCCTTTACAAAGGTCCTAAAAGATTCCAGTAAACCTTCCTTGAACTTGAGGTTTTTCCAGCACATTTTGGTTCCGTTTGTAAAAGGTTTTCTTTGTCGGATTCCTCTCTGACTCTCCATTTTTTTTTTCTTTTGAGTATAAACAGATTTATAATTCCAGTACCATCTTGCTTTCTATGGTATTATGCATTTTTTTACCTTTAACATGAGTTTGTCATCTTTACTTCAGTACAACTTTCTATCATTATTATTCATTTACTATAATAATTTCAAATAATTATATATCCCCTGAACAACCTTACCAATGTCTCCGCTTGTGCAAAAATAATACAATAAGAAGCTAAAAATGTTCTATATCTTCAAAGGTTACTTCATTATTTTCTTTGATTTCTTTCTATCAGATTCTCCTTTTGTTGACTTCTATTTCCTTTACAAAGGTCCTAAAGGATTCTTCGTAAACAACGTGCCTTGACCTTGAGGTTTTTCCGGCACACTTTGGTTCTAAGTGAAGAAGGTTTTCTTTGTGCATTATTTTAATTTATCTTTTTTCTTTTAAACGAGATTGTTCTTGCATAGTTCACTACACCTTTTTGTTAATGGGTTGTTTCTTCTCGTGCCCTTTTGCATTTTCGTTGATTTTATTTTCCATGCTTTTGTGATTTTTTTTCAATTAACAGGATTGTGTTTGGGATAAATGCAATCAACTTTGATTCGGTTTTTTCTCTAGCAAGCCTCTCCATTTATTGACTAGCATTTTCTTTACAAAGGTCCTAAAGGAATCTGGTAAACCTGTGATGACCTTGAGGTTTTTCCGGCACACTTCGGTTCCATTTGTAAAAGGTTTTCTTTGTGTTTGCGGCACTTGGAGGTTTTGAATTTAAACTTGGATTTTCTTTACAAAGGTCCTAAAGGATTGGTAAACCTGTGATGACCTTGAGGTGTTTCGGGCACACTTTGGTTCCATTTGTACAAGGTTTTCTTTTGTGTTTGCGGCACTTTGAGGTATTGAGTTTAAACTTGGATTTTCTTTACAAAGGTCCTAAAGGATTCCGGTAAACCTGCCTTGAACATGAGGTTTTTCGGGCACACTTTGGTTCCATTTGTACAAGGTTTTCTTTTGTGTTTGTGGCACTTTGAGGTTTTGAGTTTAAACTTATTTTCTTTACAAAGGTCCTAAAGGATTCTGGTAAACCTGCCTTGAACTTGAGGTTTTTCCGGCACTTTGGTTCCATTTGTAAAATGTTTTCTTTGTGTTTGCGGCACTTGGAGGTTTTGAATTTAAACTTGGATTTTCTTTACAAAGGTCCTAAGGGATTCTGGTAAACCTGCCTTGAACTTGAGGTTTTTCCGGCACACTTTGGTTTCATTTGTAAAAGGTATTCTTTGTCTTATTCCTCTCTGACCCTCCAAATTTGCTTTTTTTCTATGAGTATAAACAGATTCATAATTCCAGCATCATCTTGCTTTCTTTGGTATTATGCTTTTTTACCTTTAACATGAGTTTGTCATATTTACTTCAGTACAACTCTCTATCATTATTATTCATTGCAATAATAACTTCAAATAATTATATATTCCCTGAACAACCTTACCAATGTCTCTGTTTGTGCGAAAATAATACAATAAGAAGCTAAAAATGTTCTCTATCTTCAAAGGTTACTTCATCATTTTCTTTGTCTGATTTCTTTCTATCAGATTCTCCTTTTGTTGACTTCTATTTCCTTTACAAAGGTTCTAAAGGATTCTTGTAATCAACGTGCGTTGACCTTGAGGATTTTCCGGCACACTTTGGTTCTAAATGAAGAAGGTTTTCTTTGTGCATTATTTTAATTTATCTTTTTTCTTTTAAACGAGATTATTCTTGCATAGTTCACTACACCTTTTTGTTATTGACTTGTATTGCTTCTTTGATCTAGACATTTTTACAAGTAATGGGTTGTTTCTTCTCGTGCCCTTTTGCATTTTCGTTGATTTTCTTTTCCATGCTTTTGTGAATGTTTTTTCAATTAACAGCATTGTGTTTGGGATAAATGCATTCAACTTTGATTCGGTTTTTTCTCTAGCAAGCCTCTCCTTTTATTGACTAGCATTTTCTTTACAAAGGTCCTAAAGGATTGGTAAACCTGTGATGACCTTGAGGTTTTTCCGGCACACTTTGGTTCCATTTTTAAAAGGTTTTCTTTGTGTTTGCGGCACTTGGAGGTTTTGAGTTTAAACTTGGATTTTCTTTACAAAGGTCCTAAAGGATTCCGGTAAACTTGCCTTGAACTTGAGGTTTTTGCGGCACACTTTGGTTCCATTTGTACAAGGTTTTCTTTGTGTTTGTGGCACTTTGAAGTTTTGAGTTTAAACTTGGATTTTCTTTACAAAGGTCCTAAAGGATTATGGTAAACCTGCCTTGATCTTGAGGTTTTTCCGGCACACTTTGGTTCCATTTGTAAAAGGTTTTCTTTGTGTTTGCGCCACTTGGAGGTTTTGAGTTTAAACTTGAATTTTCTTTACAAAGGTCCTAAGGGATTCTGGTAAACCTGCCTTGAACTTGAGGTTTTTCTGGCACACTTTGGTTCCATTTGTAAAATGTTTTCTTTGTCTTATTCCTCTCTGACCCTCCAAATTTGCTTCTTTTTCTACGAGTATAAACAGATTCATAATTCCAGCATCATGATGCTTTCTATGGTATTATGCTTTTTTACCTTTAACATGAGTTTGTCATATTTACTTCAGTACAACTCTCTATCATTATTATTCATTGCAATAATAACTTCAAATAATTATATATTCTCTGAACAACCTTACCAATGTCTCTGTTTGTGCGAAAATAATACAATAAGAAGCTAAAAATGTTCTCTATCTTCAAAGGTTACTTCGTTATTTTCTTTGTCTGATTTCTTTCTATCAGATTCTCCTTTTGTTGACATCTATTTTCTTTACAAAGGTCCTAAAGGATTCTTGCAATCAACGTGCCTTGACCTTGAGGTTTTTCCGGCACACTTTGGTTCTAAATGAAGAAGGTTTTCTTTGTGCATTATTTTTAATTTATCTTTTTTATTTTAAACGAGATTGTTCTTGCGTAGTTCACTGCATCTTTTTGTTATTGACTTGTATTGCTTCTTTGATCTAGACATTTTTTTACAAGTAATGGGTTGTTTCTTCTCGTGCCCTTTTGCATTTTCGTTGATTTTCTTTTCCATGCTTTTGTGATTTTTTTTCAATTAACAGCATTGTGTTAGGGATAAATGCATTCAACTTTGATTTTATTTTTTCTCCAGCTTGCCTCTCCTTTTATTGACTAGCATTTTCTTTACAAAGGTCCTAAAGGATTGGTAAACCTGTGATGACCTTGAGGTTTTTCCGGCACACTTTGGTTCCATTTTTAAAAGGTTTTCTTTGTGTTTGCGGCACTTGGAGGTTTTGAGTTTAAACTTGGATTTTCTTTACAAAGGTCCTAAAGGATTGGTAAACCTGTGATGACCTTGAGGTGTTTCGGGCACACTTTGGTTCCATTTGTACAAGGTTTTCTTTTGTGTTTGCGGCACTTTGAGGTTTTGAGTTTAAACATGGATTTTCTTTACAAAGGTCCTAAAGGATTCCGGTAAACCTGCCTTGAACTTGAGGTTTTTCGGGCACACTTTGGTTCCATTTGTACAAGGTTTTCTTTTGTGTTTGTGGCACTTTGAGGTTTTGAGTTTAAACTTATTTTCTTTACAAAGGTCCTAAAGGATTCTGGTAAACCTGCCTTGAACTTGAGGTTTTTCCGGCACTTTGGTTCCATTTGTAAAATGTTTTCTTTGTGTTTGCGCCACTTGGAGGTTTTGAGTTTAAACTTGGAATATCTTTACAAAGGTCCTAAAAGATTCCGGTAAACCTGCCTTGAACTTGAGGTTTTTCCGGCACATTTTGGTTCCGTTTGTAAAAGGTTTTCTTTGTCTGATTCCTCTCTGACCCTCCAAATTTGCTTTTTTCTGAGTATAAACAGATTTATAATTCCAGTATCATCTTGCTTTCTATGGTATTATGCTTTTTTACCTTTAACATGAGTTTGTCATATTTACTTCTATACAACTCTCTATCATTATTATTCATTGCAATAATAACTTCAAATAATTATATATCCCCTGAACAACCTTACCAATGTCTCTGTTTGTGCGAAAATAATACAATAAGAAGCTAAAAATGTTCTCTATCTTCAAAGGTTAGTTCATTATTTTCTGTCTGATTTCTTTCTACCAGACTCTCCTTTTGTTGACTTCTATTTCCTTTACAAAGGTCCTAAAGGATTCTGGTAAACAACCTACCTTGACTTTGAGGTTTTCCGGCACACTTTGTTTCCATTTGTAGACGGTTTTCTTTGTGATTGTGGCACTTGGAGGTTATGAGTTTAAAGAAGGTGTTTTTATTTTGTTTGATTGGTTTGGTGGTCATGTTCATGCATTTTGCCTTCATCTATCTCCCCATCCTGGAGTGCAACAAGTATGCCCATCTTAGAATTTTGCTATGCTCTTAGTTTAGTCTTTGTGGTTTTTTTTTAATTTACTTTTATTTTTTGTAATATGATTGTTTATGCACACGTTATCAAGTTTCTTGTTCATTACCTATATTTCTTTAATTTGACCTTTTTAAGTAGTTGGTTATCTGTTTTCTTAACATTATGCATTCTTTCTGGTTTTCTATTCTATGCTTATTTGATTTTATTTTCTTCAAATAACGGGATTGTGTTTTGAATAATGCAATCAAGTTTGATTCGGTTTACTCTAGTAAGCCTCTCTTTTTGTTGACTCGCATTTCCTTTACAAAGGTCCTAAAGGATTCTGGTAAACCGTTATTCTGGCAGAATTTGGTTCCAAATGTAGAAGGTTTTCTTTGTGTTCGCGGCACTTAGAGCTTCCTACCCAACTTTGAATCTTGCTACATACTTTGTTTGGACTTTGTGCTTTTTTTGTCTTTTTTCTTTTAAATGGGATTGTTCTTGCAGCATTTACCATTTGTTTTGTTACGACTTCCTTTACTACTGAGTTGAGACATAAGTCTATTTCTACGAAAGAACAGACTTAAATTCATTGAGACCTGTTTCCTGCTTGCAATGCCCAGGTAAGACATCTCCTTGCAAACTTCCAATACTTTGTGATCGGTACACATAAATTTATCACCTTTGAGCTATTTGGTGCTATTATTGACCTTTCTTTTGAAACTTCAGATTCATTTGCTTGTCTTTTCTCTAGCTGAGCTTATTCAACTTTTTTTGGAGTTGATAATATTTTTATACGGAAAATACTCATGCACACTCTTCACCTTTGGCAAGTTTTGAGCCTGTGGCCACTAGGAGGTGGGCTCTACAGGAAACCCAATACTGTTGGGCCGTCCCCTTTGGTTAAATTCCACTTTTTTCCTGGAGATATGTTGGGTTCACATTTGTGTTCAAAAGCAATTTCATTATGCATGGAGTTCATCTTTTTTTTTTCCTGGACTTGTCATTGATAGAAATAATAGTGTAGTTTTTTTTAATTACCATGTGGATATCAAGAGCACATTTTGGGGATGATGCAATAATCTTGCTAAAGGGTCAAGTTAAAGTCGTTTGAGCCTTGTATTTTGGGTGTCAATTTAACCTGAGTGGATTTCCTAAAATAACTAAAACAGGGTTGTTACGTAACTTGCTTATTGTCTTGAGGCTGTCTTTGAGTTTTATAAGTGAATTCTTTTTTCATTTGTTGTCGTTTTGCAGTCTATTTCTGATTCTAACCTCTTTACCAGAATACTGACACATCAGTAATAGTGTAATACCACCAGCTGTTCTTTGGGTTCTAAATATCAAATTGTTACCTTGTATTTTGGGAGCAGTCCTTCACATTTTAACAATTGACCTCCACATCTGTAAGAATATCGTTTCTTGCCTACATCTTTAAGAATAGTGTTTCTTACTTCATTGCTTCAACATACAAAATTGCCTGCTAAAATTTGTTATTCGTTCTGTCCCATGGAAATTGAACTAACTTTACTTGGTTATACAAAAATGCTTTACTCTCTGTAAATGTCTTAGTTGCCCTGCAATAATGAAGAAATATGGGATTCTTGTGTTGGCTGTTGAGTAGCATCAGCAAGTACTTTTACAAATCTTATGTACATTGTTGCCTTGTGAAAGGCAGAATGATGATGAATATATTGATGGGAAAAAGATGAATATTGCTGGTTCTTATGAGAATCAAATGCAAGGTACATGAAAAGAGTTGTTATTCTCCCTCTCATTTCTGTCTTCTTTTCTTGATTGGTTAGTAGTCGATTAGGCATCTGTCCTTGATAGTATCCTATATTCTGATCTTTAAAGCTCTCAATACTCCTCTTCTTGATCAAGAAAAATCCAATTCAATTTTTTGATATTTATTGGGTCAAGTAAATTTATAATTTTCTCCCCAAGAATCTTATATATGACACACTGAAAATTATTTTTTCCATTTAGTTTGCTTTTACACTTGTCATCAATAAAATGGGGAATATGAACGACAGAAAGAGGGTGGCTGCTCAAGACTTTTGACTTGTCAAAAACATGGTACCCTGCCAAAAGTCATATATTTGGTTAGAAAGAGGGGATAGAAGTTGAGTTTAAGCAGCATCATCCCAGACGAGTACTCCATGGTTGCTCATAAACATGATAGGTTAGAGTTGCTTTCTTTATTAACCATGATCGTGTTAAATTACCGATTATATTTTTGTGTTAAATTAACTGCAGAAATAATGAAAAGCTTATAGGTCTTATTAGAGCATTTGACTGACACTGCAACATTGTGAGAGTTCAAATTTAAGTTTCTCTTTGAAGCATACAGGTGATGATTTTGTTGTATGCAACATTTGTCGGTCTGAGAAAGGACAAAGACATCTTCGTTTCTATTTTGAAACTGAGAAAGTACAAAGACATCTCCGTTTCTGACTTTCGGCAGGGTACCATGTTTTTTATAAGTCGCTTTCTCTGACTTGCATTTATGATCATTTTTGTGGATTTCAGTTTAATGCCTCTAGAGTCTAGACTGATAAATTTCTGCAATCACATAGCTCCATAAATGTGCTCATGTTGCTGCTAAGTTAAAAACTTAGGGGGCGTTTGGTTCGCTGGAATGTTTTTGGATGGAATGGAATCTGTCAAAAGAATTTGACTTTGAAGGAATTGGAATGGAATGTTGTCAAGTTTGACCAGCTGTTTGGTTGACAGAATTGGAATGGAATCTGTTAAAGGAATTGGAATCTGTCTGTTTGGTTCACAGAATGTAGCTTTGGAATTGGAATGAAATTTTGGTAAATGACCAAAATACCCTTTTGATAATTTTAATTGTTTTTTTCAAAAGCAATTGTTTTTTTTGGTGGTGGCGGTGGTGGCGGCGGCGGCGGCGGCGGCGGCGGTGGCGGTGGTGGTGGCATGGGGGTAGTTTTGGTATTATGAAAATCAGACATTCCATTCCATTGAATTCCATGGTTTAAGGTGTGGAATGTTTTTTGGCTAAATGATGGAATTCAATGGAATTGTAGGGATTCCATTTGGCAAAAGATTGAACCAAACGTTGGAATGGAATCTGGTCAATGGAATGTCACATTCCAATTCCACCAGATTCCATCAAATTCCAGCGAACCAAACGTCCCCTTAGAGTATATGTTGGTGCTAAGCTACATGGCTCAATAAATCGCTTTATATATTTGTTACCGTGCATGATATGCACACACACATATATATTGGTAGATGGAGGATCAAACCGGAACATGGTCAAAATAAGAAAACACAAAAAATGGCCAAATCACATGTGATTTTGCACTAAAAGCACATGTGATTACGTAAGACGGTCAATGCAAGGGTGAGCGGGCGTGGCGAGAGTCGCGTGAATCACATGTGATTCGGCCGTTCTCATTTTCTCTTATTTGTTCATTGTTCTCGTATGAACTCTACTCTATATATGTATACATATACATCTATGCAGTCAATTTCGACGAAATTTCGTCGAAATTTCGAAAATAGCGAACATTTCGAACCCTAGCGAAATTTCGGTCCCATATTTCGAGCAAAAATAGCGAGCTCGAAAATTTCGTCGAAATTACCGAAATATAACCGAAATTCACAATCGAAATTTCGATCGAAATCTCGAAATTTCGTTTTTGGGCTTTTTTTTACTATGTTTTCAGGTTTGGGCCTTTTTTTAAATAAGTTTCAGGTTTGGGCCTTTTTTAAATAAGTTTGTTTGGCCTAAATTTTCATTTCAGACTTCTCTTCTTTAGTTTTCTTCCCATCGTGTTCTCTTCTTTTCCAGACTTCTCTTCTTCACTCTTCAGTAATCAGTTCCAGCCATTTAACAGTAATCAGTAAATACATCGACTTTTCTTCTTTTAAGTTAATGGTGTACGTAAGATGTAATTCACATGCTTCCATGATTCCATCGACTTCTCTTCTTTTCTTCAGTAATCACTAATCAGTAATCAGTAAGTTCTTCTTCTTTTCTTCTGTTCTTCTTTTCCATCAAAATTGTTCTTCTTTTTCTTAATTGTTAGCTAAGTTTCTTTTGCTTAATTTTAGTGAAACTGATTACTTAATTTTTCTTACTGTTTGTTACTTATCAAACATTCAAACTGTTTCTTTCTTAATTTTTGTTACTGTTTGTTACTTATTGAGTTATTGTGTTAAACTGTTAATTATTGAATATTGTTACTTAGTTATTGTGTTAAACTGTTAATTATTGAATATTATTCTATTAAGTTTTTAAGTTATATGTTTTATATATATATTATATATTCATATTTAATTTTATTTTTATCGCTATTTCACCGCTATTTCATCGCTATTTCCGCTATTTCAAATCAAGGTTTTCATCGAAATTGTCGCAATCGTCGTGTTAACTGCTTAGATATACATATATATAGGGTCAGGTTCACGGGAAAACCTCAAAAAAGGGGAAAACTGAAGAACACCCTGGTAGCCCTTCATCCGGACGGTATGCACTTGTGCATACAAGTAATTTGTAACATGCAATGCACTTGTGCATAAAAACCAAAAAAAAAAACATAATATACCCGTATGCACATAACGTCCGGATAAAGGGCCACTACAGTTTTCCGTTTTTTTGAGATTTTCGCCTGAACCCCCATCTCTATATATATATATATATATATATATATATATATACCGCAACACATTTATAGACACTCAGATAATGTCCACTCTTAACTACCCTAAAAGACACCATAGTAAATGTTTGTTTTCCATTGAACATTTTCTTCACGTCCATTTATTCAATTTGCTGGGTAGAGTTGCTTGAATGAACATTTATACTTTCTACAACATAACACACATGTTATTTCCTTAATATACACGTCTAGATATTTTACTTCAATGGTCAATGTGATGTTAGTAGTGAACTAAAGGATTCTGATTGTCATGACTTGTATGTTTCATATTGAACTTCAATCTTACTTCATTTATCCGTTTCCCCTGTTTTGCCTTGGAGCTAATAGAACATTTGTGGGCAATCCTTAATCGCAGCCCAGATTTCCTGTTCCAAGAAAAGAGCTTCAAGTGAGTCTCTTGTTCAAAAGCATGATAATCATTACAGAATCGCCAACTTTCGTTTTTCGTCTTTACTAGCAGCACAGGCTCAAAAAAGGGCTGTGACTTGGATTGCACCTACTATCATCATCTCTTTTATCAAATTTTCGGTCTCGTCCTTTTGGTATTGTGGGTAGCGATGGGGTGTTATGTTAATGGGGTTCACCCCATCTTTCAACAATTTGTCATGTTCCCTCCCGTGTCTTGGAGGTAACCCTTTTGTAAGCTGAAAAACCTTCTCATACTTGCCATTGGTTCGGATATCCCTTGCGCCCCTTTTGCCCCCATTAGTTATGTCCTAATTCCATCAATAATTCCCTCTTGTTTAATTGTTTTATCACCACCTTCAAGGTACCAACGACCTGCTCAGCTCTTCAACGTAACTATTTCTTTTCCAACCGTGAACTTCGTCACTTGAGTACCACTTTCTGTAGGTTAATCCTAACGATGCCAACCACTGGATTCCAAGAACCAAATCCGAGTTTCCCAGACCGATTGGTAAAAAAATCTTCCACTATTTATATTCCATGCAATCATTCCTTCACCCATTTGCATACTCCTTGACTTCGTGGCTGCCTCTGCCCCCGCCTCCATCAAGATCAAGATGCTATTTACTAAAGATGGTAACAAGAGGAGGCATGTGCTCCCCCCCTCAAAAGTTCAAATTTATTTTGGTTTTGATATTAGTCCAATACCTTCTTCCATTTGCTTCCTACATGGGTTCCCCATCCTCTCCCAATAAAAAGCTCCTATTTCAAATTGTTGCACCATTTTTAGCATAATTGTTGTTTGCAAATAGGTATTCAGAATTTTGATACTTAGAAATTAGGTATTGAAATTGGTTGTTTTAAAATTAGTTAACCAAGTATTTGTAAAGACAACCACAAGGATGGTGACGTAGTGGTTAAGGCCCCTAGGGTTCGAATTCAAGCGTACACAACAATTGTGGCCAAATCAAGGTTGATGTCTTACAATCATAATTTGCCAAGGGATTAGTCTACGCATAGCCTAGGACACCCTTCCAAAAGAAAAGTAAATATTTGTAAAGAACCCGGACAGAATCAATTAAGCTCTAAAATAGACTGAAATTATCAAAGGTGTTGATAGAATTCTGCACCGAAACCAAATTGTATAAGGCAATTCGAGAGACCAACCCTCTCCCAAGAACATGCTTAACAAATTTCTAGATAACTTCCCTTCCTCCAACCCCCCATTTATACTAGACATTTATTATAACAAGTGCCTAAAATATCCTTAACTATTCTAGAATACTAAGCATGGATGGGCTTAGGTTGGGCTAAGTGGGCGCATGACAGTTTATTTGAACTTCTCTTGGATGAATTTTGAAAAACCATTGAACAAATGGCTAAAATAGCCCAACTTCATATGATTTATTTTGATTTGATTCAAGGATAGCATAGCATTATGTTTTAATTTAAAGTCAGAAAATGCAAGTTTAATTGAGAAATTAAATACCCGACTCATCTAAAAGCTATCAATAGTTTAAAAATACCCCTGTTTTGCCTTGGAGCTAATAGAACATTTGTGGGCAATGGGTGAGACTAATGATCATGTAAATAGAATCAAGGTATGACTTTTTTTACTTTCATTTATTTCCTGTTAATCTTGTACTAGATCATCCTGTTTTCATCTATTTTGAATGGGATGTCGTTAAAGACAATGATGTGAATCTTTTCTGTTATATTCATATGAGATATATTAATCATATAATAACAATAACGAAAGACATAAGAACATAAACACATAAGGAATCGATTCAACATTGTATCTTAATAGAGTTTAGAAAACTAACCTGGAGCACTCACGTTAGGTGCAGCGAAATTGATTGATGCGGAAGTATTCATCGTTGCGTGTAGATCGAAGTCTTCTAAAGCTCTATACGGTTTGCTTTAGAATGGGGCTGAACTGAATGCAGATTCGTGTAGGCAATAGGGACGTGATCTCCTTTATTTATAGGCCACTAGAGACTCATCCCATAAGGAGTCCTAGTTTATCTATAGGATTTGAATTTTAAATAATAGAAGATATACACTAATCTTAATGTTAATCAGGTAATTAACTTAATGAATTATCCTACTCATATTAGGAGATATATATCCAAATATGTAACTAG
>CM066321.1:159769849-159910849 GCA_033807775.1 Saussurea involucrata | reverse complement strand
TAAGGTTATCAAGCAATATGAAAATCTTGCACTGAGAGAAATCCAGAAAGCGTGATTTGTATGGAGTCTTCATCTTCCTTTTATAGTGAGGATAAGGTACTGAGCATTAAATGCATGGTACTATTATCCTCAAGTCACTTGCAACGAACCAATGGTCTTTGGAAAAGTACCAGTGGTCTTTGAAGACATCTGTAAGGAAACCAATTTCACATAGATCCCACCGATTTAAGTATCCTCATCAGTGGGAAGAGTTCCACCGATTTCTAAAGACCACATCGGTGGAAGATGTCCACCGAATAATGCAAGCATTATCGGTGGAGATGTTGACCACCGATTTGTGAGAACAAAATCGGTGGACATGTTGTTCACCGAATTGTGAGGACAACTTCGGTGAATGATGACTTGTTTGTTTGTTGAGAAGAGTCTTCTATTTTCCACAAGTAGAGAGTCTTCAAGCTTGGTTTCGGTTGATCTTCGACTTCACCGAACAGTTGCTATAATGTACAAGTCATATGAAGAACCAAACTGAAATATTCTAAGTAGGATTTTAGGGAAAACATCGGTGAGTCAATTTCAAATCTTTGGTGACCCAACAATCTCCCCCTATTTGAATTTGAGCTCCTTTCTTAGAATATTTAGGAGTATGAAAGATTAAAATGTATTTTGACCCTTTTTACTCTCTTTCCCTAGCATGTTTTTGGAAACTTACTAATGAGAGGGCTTTAGTGAATGAATATTCAAGTTAAGATCCCGTACCAATATGTTCAACAATAACCTCTTTTTCCTTAACTATTATCTCACACTGAAATATTCAAGACCAATATTCTTTGAATTGTTTGATCTTTTGCTATTTCCACTGAAAAGACTACAACTTTATTATCACAAAACGTCTTTAGAGGACTTGAAAATATAAAGCTAAAGACATTCGTTTGAATCAAGAAGTTCTTGATCCAAATGACCTCACAAACCCCTTCATAAATGGCTATAAATTCAACTTTCATATTTAAAGTTGCAATCATGGATTGTTTCATGGTTTTCCATGCTATAGCCCCTCCAGCAAGCATAAAAATATGGCCATTGTAGATTTCTTTGAGTTTGGATATTTACCTGCAAAATCTGAATCTGTATAACCCACAAGTTCTAGGTTTTTAACTTTTCTATAGACTAGCATGTGAGTTTTAGTTTTTTTTTGCAAGTACCTAAGTACTTTCTTACTTGCAGTCCAGTGATCTTTAGTTGGGTTTTGTTGAAATCTGGACAAAATTTCTACAACATATGCCAAGTCTGGTCTGGTACATACTTGTGCATACATTATACTTCCTTTTAATTGTACATAAGACTAGTAATCTACTTCATCAACTAAATCCTTCCCCCCATTTTTGAGAAATTTTGGACAGTTTATCACCTTTTTACATAAATGAGTCTTCTTTAGCACAAGTCTACATGTTAAATCTCTTCAAAACCTTTTGGATATAGTTTCTATGAGATAATTCTAATAAACCTTGTGATCCGTCTCTTTGAATTTCTATACCTAAAACATAGGAAGTTTCACCTAAGTCTTTCATATCAAAATTAGCTGACATAAATCATTTAGTGTCTTTAAGCAACTTTAATATTGTTGTTAGCTAAAAGGATCTTATCTAAATACCAAAATGAGGAAAATGATTTTTTCTCAATTGTCTTTGATGTATATGTTAGTCCCAGATGGCTTAACAAGTATTGCAGAAGGGGGGGTTGAATACAATACTCAAAATTTTCACAATTTTAATTCTTTATATTGAAAAACTTTCAACTAGAATTACACAAAGAAACTTAAAGACTGTTGCGGAAAAGAACAGATGAACTATTCTAACAATCTTTCACAAAGTAAACTAAACAATACAGCAGAGAACACTAAGAGCAAAGCTATAAGGTTATCAAGCAATGTGAAAATCTTGCACTGAGAGAAATCCAGAAAGCGTGATTTGTATGGAGTCTTCATCTTCCTTTTATAGTGAGGATAAGGTACTGAGCATTAAATGCATGGTACTATTATCCTCAAGTCACTTGCAACGAACCAATGGTCTTTGGAAAAGTACCAGTGGTCTTTGAAGACATCTGTAAGGAAACCAATTTCACATAGATCCCACCGATTTAAGTATCCTCATCAGTGGGAAGAGTTCCACCGATTTCTAAAGACCACATCGGTGGAAGATGTCCACCGAATAATGCAAGCATTATCGGTGGAGATGTTGACCACCGATTTGTGAGAACAAAATCGGTGGACATGTTGTTCACCGAATTGTGAGGACAACTTCGGTGAATGATGACTTGTTTGTTTGTTGAGAAGAGTCTTCTATTTTCCACAAGTAGAGAGTCTTCAAGCTTGGTTTCGGTTGATCTTCGACTTCACCGAACAGTTGCTATAATGTACAAGTCATATGAAGAACCAAACTGAAATATTCTAAGTAGGATTTTAGGGAAAACATCGGTGAGTCAATTTCAAATCTTTGGTGACCCAACAATCTCCCCCTATTTGAATTTGAGCTCCTTTCTTAGAATATTTAGGAGTATGAAAGATTAAAATGTATTTTGACCCTTTTTACTCTCTTTTTTGGGTTCTTTTCACATAGACCATTCTTTTTGTTCTTTTTGATCTTTTTCTTTTGTATGAGTATGTATACTATGTACAGTATATATAAGTAAATGAAAGTAAAGTTATGTACCAAAAAAATTCAAATAGAAAGGTATTTGTATTTAGATAAGTTTTCTCGTACAAATGTAAGAAGAGAAACAGACTATTACAAGCACCATTGAAAGAGAGAACCTACTTCTTGGAAAATTGCCTGCGCTTGATTTCTTCCAACGCATTTCTGAAGAAAGGTTGAGCTTCGGGAATGTTTGGAAATAGGTTGGTGATGCCTTGAAGAAACAGGGTGTCGGCTATGGCAATTTGAGCAAATCTGAAGAACGCACGACGACCGTAACCATCATTGAAGAACAGCCCGGGAATCGATGAGCGGCTCAATGTCGTAGTAGGATATGGCACCGAAGTAGGGAGGGAAAGATTTAAGTTGCTTACATTTGGGATCTTTCCTTCCGTTGCCATTTCTTTGAACACTTTGTCGGTAGGATTCTTGACTAAGGGAAGACGGATTTCTTCTTTCATTGATTGAAGTTTTGCCCTTTCATCGGAGGAAAGGATGATGTTGTGTTTTCTTTTGATCTCCTTCATCCTTTCCATCAAACCTTCAATGCATTTGATAAAAGTGTCTTTCTTCGGGTTTGCACTTTTGACTAGATGTTTAGAGATCTCATACCATTTGGTGAGGCCGAGATTTTTGAGATGAGCATCTGTTAAACTTTTCAGCGAACCATCATCTCTGTTGACGATCAGCCTGATATCCTTCGGGTTGACTTTGGAAGTAGCAATTTTAACATTTGAGATTTGGGCTCTGCTACTTCGGTGGTGCATGGTCTTCTTATACCAACTTATTTCGTCATTCTTTTCTTCTTCAATGGCACTTAGTACCGATTTCTGGATTTCGATGGCATCGGTGGATTTTGCTTTAGCGGCTTCTTCTTCGGCAGCTTTCATAGAGAGGGCTTTAGATTTATCTAACGCAATTTGAGCAAGTTTAGCTTCCTCAAGTTCCTGAGGAGAAAGACCGAGATCGGTGGTGGTTTCTTGGGATTGAGGCTTGAGTTTAAGAGTTTCAGCACCTTCAGGTCGAGCCCCATACTTAGCCAAATCCTTTTTCTTCTTTTCTTCTTTTGCTAAGTCTTCGGCCGAAATAACTTTCTTCCCTTTGTCTTTGGGAGCTTTGCTGGATTGCTCCCCCTCAGTTGATGCATCAATTTCCACGGCCGATGGGGACTTGATCGGTGAAGCGACTGATTCGGTGGTCCCTGTATGAGTCGGTGAAGAATTAGGTGATTTCGGTGATGGCAGAGAGGTTTTCGGTGGAGACTTGTTGCTGGTAAATCTCTTGATGTAAGGCAATTTCGGTCGAGCAGTGGTTTTCTCCCCCTCAGCAACAGCCGAAAGCTTAAAACCCAATTCATGAAACACCTTGTCAAACTTTGAGTGCAGAGAAGCCAAGCTTTTAGTGGTGGTATCGGGAACCAAGGAGAAATCCCCCAAGTCCATCTCCCATTGAGATTGCTCGGTGTTGGTAGTGTCGGTGGAGGTTTTTGAAAAGGACTCCACTTTTGAAGATAGGGAAGAGACTGTATCATTTATCGGTCGCAGGGCATCGGTAATGGCATCGAGAAGAATTCGTGGCAACTGAGACTCGAGCATGGTTATTCTGGAGTTTGCTTGGGAGAGCAACGAAATGGTGGATTGAAGAAAAGCAGAGTGGCGGCCAATGTTTGAAGAGGTCTGACCACCGATTTCTGGGAAAGAAAATCGGAGGCGTTGGGGATCTGCTTCGGTGATGAGATTTGGGAGGAAAGGTGACATGACATCGGTATAGAGGATTCTCGGTGGTGGAGAGGATCGGGGTGGTGTCGGTGATCGGTGTGGGGTGGGTGATCGGTGTGGGGAAACGATCGGTGGTGTGGATTGGTTCTTCGGCGAGGGAGACTCGGTGGGATTCTCTTCGGTGGACGGGATGGTTCGGGGAGAACCAGTGTCCGCTAAAAGAAAATCAAAGAAATCATGTGGGGGTGGAGGTAATGGGGGGGAACTCAAGGCGAGTTGTGCTTCATCATCGATCTCATAGAGATCGGGTGGAAAGTCGTGAAGTGAAAAATCAGTACCCTCGAGGGGAGAGACCTCGAGGTCATCTCCACCACCCAAAGAATTGAGTGGGGAGGTAGGATGAGGTTCCTCCAATTGTACAACTGAAACCTTTTGAGAGGCAACAGAGGAGTCGGTGGGGTTAATGGCGGATTCCCTTGGCCTGGAGGGTTGAAGTTCAACAACTATCGATTTTCGAGAATCGACAGTTGGATTAGACGGTGGGGCCGATGGTTTCCGAGACCTCTTTGAAAGAGATCTCGAAGGGGAAGACGAGTGCCTCCGCTTATGAGAAGGGGATTTAACCGGGGAAGCCTCTGAGGGATCTCTCGGTGGCATAGTTCTAGAAGCGGGTGCGGAGGTGTCGGGGGCCGTACGTTGTTTCTTTTTCGCGCCGCCCGACTTTACTCGAGTAAGGGAAGATGGGGCCACTACATCATGGGGTGCTTTGGGAACTTCCGGGTGTTTAAATCCGAGAATTTCCGCATCGCCCCAATGTAGATCGGGAGAGAGAGCGAGAGAAATCATACCTTGTCTTAACGGTTTGTCGGTGGCGAGAGGTCCTACATTTAGTGTTTTGAGACCGACAACTGGGGAAGACCAATCATATATGAATCGAGGCGCTTGAGATTTTCGATCCGTCTCTAATACCTTGTTGAGCTTGTGCTGAATGATCATCGAGATGAATCGCGGATAGGCAACGTAACACTTCTTAGGATGCTTGATTACCTCGACAAGTTCAGAAAAGAAGTATTGGGCGAAGTCGACTTTTCTTTGAAAGATGAGGGCATGGGCGAGCTTTGTGATGTATGACGGTGATTGATCATGCCCACTAGTTTTGCGAGAGAGGCAGTGAATAACATGGGCAAAGAAGAAGTTCCATATGCCTCCCATTTTACTACGGAGAAGAGTACTGGGGCCTTTAGAACTTTTGGAGGAATCGTCGATCACATAGCCGGTTGTTTGAATAACATCTTTATGTAAGGTTTCCACAAACATGTCTTCGTAGGTTGGAAAAGCGTCAATTTTGAGGGCGAGGCGAACATCGTCGACCCCAAACGTAAGGTCGTGATCACCTTCTTCATTGGTAAGAATGGAAGCGTGAATGGCTTCGTTTGAGGGATCGTACACACAGGTTAACCAAAAGTTCCCAATGAGCATTTTGCTCATCTTGGGGTTGCAAGAAAAAGCATGAAGAAGAGGGGAGCGAGTGAGAAACTTAGCTATCGTGGAGAACTCGGGATGAGATGGATCTGATTCGAAACGAGCGACATGATTGCATGGGTTGAACTTGAGGTCTTCAAACCGTGTGGGAGTTGCATTTCTGGAAGATGCCATTGAGTGAGATGAGGTCGAGAGAGAGATCAAGTGTGGGAAGTAAGATAATGGAGAAGAAGGTTTGAGGGATGATTGGGGTTCGAGGGATTTGCAGGTTTGAGAGAATCGGAGGTGTTGAGGAAGAAGGGGTTTTTATAAGGGTGAGAGGGAACAGTTTTTAAAAGAAATTATGAAAAGTCATGATGAGGTTTTGGGATGCGTGAAAGAATACGGCTTGGAATGGGAATGGTCACATCTCATCCTGACACTTAGGGTTTTTCGGCTTATGGAAGCATAGGGAAGTGTATTCGATAAGATTTGGGAATTGGTTGATTTCGGTACAGAGATTTGCATTTCGGTGTAAACACGTCGGTGTTATACTTTTCTACCGAAGTTCAAGAAAGATGTCGGTGTAGCTGTTTTTGAACACCGAAAAGACTTCGGTGTTAATGCTTGAGAGGCGTCGGTGGACTTTAGGATATTAACAAGAGATTGAGTCCACCGATATGTGATTTCGGTGGAGGCTTCTTAGTTGAATCGGGGGGGTTTCGGTGTAGAAAGCACACAGATTTGAATACTCAGAATTGGAACCACCGAAATGTTATTTCGGTGAAGGAAAGAGAATCGGTGAAGAGAAAGTGTCCACCGATGTGAGATCGGTGGAGGAAGCACACAGATTTGAACACTCAGAATTGGAACCACCGAAATGTTATTTCGGGTGAAGAGAAAGTGTCCACCGATGTGAGATCGGTGGAAAAGGAGAAACTTAGAGAGTGTCCACCGATTATTGAAAGTTTCACATACCAAGTTCACTTATTAGGAAGTTGAACCTGGCTTCATCTAGAGGTTTGGTGAACAGATCAGCAAGCTGTAGATCGGTGGGAATGAAATGTAACTCAACGTCTCCTTTGGATATGTGATCCCTAATGAAATGATATCTGATATCTATGTGCTTGGATCTGGAATGAAGAACAGGATTGTTTGCAATAGCTATTGCACTTGAATTATCACACAGAATTGGGACTTTGGAGAAGATTTGAGCATAGTCCCTTAGTTGGTTTCTCATCCACATGATCTGAGCACAACAGCTTCCTGCAGCTACATATTCAGCCTCAGCAGTAGAGGTTGACACAGAATTTTGTTTCTTGCTGGACCAACTTACCAATTTACCACCAAGAAGTTGGCAGCTTCTTGTAGTACTCTTTCTATCAATCTGGGAACCTGCAAAGTCTGAATCTGAATACCCAATTAGTTCAAAACCTGAGTCTTTGGGATACCAAAGACCCAAGTGCAGGGTACCTTTGAGATACCAAAAAATCCGTTTTACAGCCTTTAAATGTGATTCTTTAGGATTGGCCTGATAACGGGCACATAGACAAGTAGCAAACATAATATCCGGTCTGCTGGCAGTTAAGTACAGAAGAGAACCAATCATTCCTCGATAAAGGGTAATGTCCACAGATTCACCTTTAAGATCAGCATTGAGTTTCAAAGGTGGTGCCATGGGAGTTTTCATAGGAGAGCTATCTAGAAAGTTGAATTTCTTCAGAAGGTCACGAATATATTTACTTTGGTTTATAAATATTCCTTCTGAAGTTTGTTTGACCTGAAGGCCCAAAAAGAATGTAAGCTCTCCCATCATGCTCATCTCATATTCACTCATCATGAGAGAAGCAAAATCATCACAAAGTGATTCATCAGTGGCACCAAAGATGATGTCATCAACATAGATTTGGACAAGAATGAGATTACCTGAGGTTTCCTTGATGAAGAGAGTGTTGTCGATTTTACCTCTGGAATATCCATGCTTTAGAAGGAAGTTGGCAAGAGTGTCATACCAAGCACGAGGAGCTTGCTTGAGACCATAAAGAGCCTTGTCAAGTCTGTACCCATAGTCTGGATGAGCTGAGTCATCAAAGCCAGGAGGTTGTTTCACATAGACTTCCTCTGCAAGTTCCCCATTGAGGAAGGCACTTTTAACATCCATTTGAAAGACCCTAAAATTTCTATAGGCAACATGAGCCAGAAAGATTCTTATAGCTTCAAGTCTTGCAACAGGGGCAAATGTTTCATCATAGTCAATGCCCTCTTCCTGTCTGTATCCTTGAGCTACTAGTCTGGCCTTGTTTCTGATAACTGTACCATCTTCATCCATCTTGTTTCTGAATATCCATTTGGTTCCAATGATTGTCTTCTTTCGGGGTCTGGGAACCAATCTCCAAACTTTGTTTCTCTTAAACTGAGAAAGTTCTTCTTGCATGGCAGTGATCCAACAAGGATCTGAGAGAGCTTCATCAATCTTTTTGGGTTCAATAAGAGAGAGAAAATTCACATAGAGACAAATATTTTCAACTCCTCTACGAGTTTGGACACCTGCTTGCTGATCACCTATAATTTGGTCTATAGGGTGATCTTTGGTCCATTTGGTTGCAGGAGGTAAAGGTGGTGGAATGTTTTGTGTTTGGGGTGAAGAAGTAGTGGGATCAGAGGTTCGGTGTGAGTCAATGGGATCGGTGGACGGATGAGCGTCGGTGGGAAAAGGTACATCGATGGTGACATGGTCAATTTCGGTGGGAGATATAGAGGGTGACCCAACTTGATTATTTTTGGTAGAAGGAATTTGTGGGTTCAATGTAATGGGAGAAGCATCGGTGGAGATGGTTTGGGGAGCATTACCGATGCATGAGGAGATCCATCTGTGTAGTTCATCATCATCATCATTTGGAAGAGATGAGGATCTCAAATCATCAAACTTGACATGAATAGATTCATCAATGCATTTTCTCCTTAGGTTGAACACACGATAAGCTTTGGAGGAAAGAGAGTATCCAACAAAAATTCCTTCATCAGCTTTGGGATCAAACTTCCCAAGGTTGTCACGGTCATTTAGAATAAAACACACACAGCCGAACACATGAAGAAAGCCAATATTTGGTTTTCTGCCATGGAAAATTTCATATGGGGTTTTATCATGCCTTTTAGAGATTACCGACCTGTTTTGGGTAAAACAAGCAGTATTAACACCTTCAGCCCAAAAATAGGTAGGTAGATTTGATTCACTTAGCATGGATCTGGCAACCTCACACAGAGTTCTATTTTTCCTTTCCTCCACACCATTTTGCTGTCGAGTTCGTACTGCATAAAAGTTCTGAGAAATTCCTTTCTCAGTAAAGAAGTTTTCAAGAGCACTGTTTCTGAATTCAGTGCCATTATCACTTCTTACTGATCGAACAAGTTGGCCATTCAGAACTTCATTTTTCTTGACAAAATTGATGATTTCTTCAGTAGCATCACTTTTGTACCTGAGAAAAAAGACCCAAGTATATCTGGTAAATTCATCAACAATTACAAGAATGTACCTTTTTCCTCCTAGACTAAGAGTGCTGACAGGTCCACATAGATCCATGTGCAGCATCTGCAGTGGAAGGGTGATGGAAGAGCATTGCTTTGTCTTGAAGGATGTTTTGGTGAGCTTCCCTTTTTCACATGCATCACACAGCTTTTCTTTGACAAAATTCAGCTTTGGCATACCAGTCACCAACTCTTTATTTGAAATTTTATGGAGGGTTTTGAAATTAAGATGAGAGAGACGTTTATGCCACAACCAGTTCCTTTTGGATGAGTCATCTGACACAAAGCATACATTGGATGAATTGTTGCTCAGTCCCATGTCAATGACATAGACATTTTCCATCCTTTTTCCAGATAACATCACGTTGAAGTTTTTGTCCACAACAGTACAGATACAAAGTTCAAAGATAACTTTATATTCAAGATCACACAGTTGGCTAATGCTGAGAAGATTATGCATGAGACCTTCAACAAATGCCACTTTATTGAAAGTGACAGATCCATTTGTGAGAGTTCCATAGCCTTTGGTGTAGCCTTTAGAGTTGTCACCAAAAGTGACAGATGGACCCTTTCCAGACACATAGTTGATGAGAAGAGATTTGTTTCCGGTCATGTGGCGTGAGCACCCACTATCCAGATACCATATTTGATGGTGCTCAGAAACCTACATGCACACACAGATTAGTTCTTTGGTACCCATTTTGTAATGGGTCCTTTGGGGTTAGAAGAAACTGAGTCCTTTGAATTGGTTCTATCTATTCTTTCCTTGGGACAATCCTTAGCTAAGTGAAACGTGTCACCACAGTTATAACATTTTCTATAGATACAAATCTTTTTAACACTATGACCACTTTTCCTGTTTAGGCTTTTAACATTAGGTTTTATTACCGTGTTAGAAGAGAACAGAGCAGAAGGCTTGGACCCAGGAATTCCTTTGTCAGAGTTGTGGATTGGAGAGTTGGATGATTCTTTGGGGTTTGACTTTTTCAAAAGAACAGATCTTGGAATAGGAAGACTAGAAGTGTTACCAGAAAAATTATTTGGGGTGAATCTTTTGGGATGGGAAATGGCCACTGATTCGACCACCGATTTCCCTTTGTCAGAAGATGAAAAACCTTTTGTGGGAACTTGAGGTTCTCTTTTGGGAATCTTTGAGGGCTTAGGTTCAGAGTATTCATCTATGTGAATAGACTTTAATAACTCATGGAGAGGTATTGGAGGATCATCGGTGTGGTTTGATTTTTTCAGCAATGAGACTTTTGAGGAGTTTGAGGAAGAGGCTTCATCAAAGGTTGATCTTTTTGAGAGATCAGGGATGAGTTTTGAAAATTCATCAGAGTCAAGTTCCTCAATGATTTGAATTGAGGAAGCCTCTTTTGCTTTTATAAATATTCCATATTTTCGAGCTTCACCCAGATCTAAAGAATTTAAGGAGATGGAATCACAAGAACTTGAGTCAGATGCATCATCCCACACACTGGAGATAGGAATAGGTGCATGGGAAGAAACTTCAGGATAGACTTTGCCGAATCCTAGACCGAATTTGCTCTTTCCACTGATTTGACTTTGAAAGAGTTGTTCAAGATTTTTTGAAGAATCGGTCCATTTTCTTACAACCTCTTGCTCCTTTTTAAGTTCCTTAAAAAGCAAGTTATTTTCTTTTGAAATCGCATGATTTATAGTTTTCAAGTCCTCAAGCTCAGCTTTTGTTTCCTCAAACTTTTTAAGCTTAGACATGCAAATTTCAAGTTCAGATTTGAGTTCTTTCACTTGAGCAGATTTTCTATTCTTGCTATCTTTGACAGAATAAAAGTCTTTGGTTAAAGATTCATACGCATCTATCTTTTCACTATCACTCATATCATTAAAAGGATGTACCTGAGCATAAGCTGTCGAGCACCCAGTCGACACAAGAGCCATTAGAGAGATAGCTTTGTCAGAATCCTCCATCTCTTCAGAAATGGCCATGAAGCACATATTGTTAGAATCACTGTCAGAGGTGTCTTCTTCATCCCAGTTATGAGTTTCTGCCATTAGACCTTTTCCTTTTCTTTCAAGACCCTCACTCCTTTCTTTCTCTTTCTTGTACTTGGCTTTATACTTCTCAGCGCGCTCCTGATGGTCTAAGGAAGAGGATTGGGAATCCTTTTTGGAAAAGGTTGATTTGAAAGGATTATTTCTGGGTTTCTCATTCTTTGAAGAATATTTATCAGAGGATGGGTTCCTAGACTTAGTAACACGCTTACTCCTACACTCAGATGCAAAGTGTCCTTTCTTGCCACAGTTAAAGCACTCTTCATTTGACTTATCAGATGAAGTCTTGGAAGCAGAAGATTTTCTAAAGTTTCTGGATTTGATGAAAGGACGAAATTTGTTCTTAGAGCCAACCATCATTGCCATTTCTTCAGACAAATGTTCAACCATAATTTCCTCACCTTCATCATCAGCATCACTAAGATATGCCTCCGTTTGGTGGGTAGAGTTATTTTGGCTGTCATTTTCAGAGTCTAATGACGGATAGGTGATTCTAGGAACATTTTGAGATTTCTTGGAGCTTTCACTGACAAGAGCTATAGAAGAGCTCTTTATCTCTTTGATGAAAGATTTCCTTTGTAGCTTTGTTTGCTCAAAATTGAAGAGAGTTCCATAAAGGACAGTTAAGGGCATGAACTCAAGGTCCTTGGTAGTTTTAATGCAAGTACATATATTCTCCCAGAAATCTGGAAGACAATCCATGAACTTGCTTAAGACTTCCTCATTATCATAGACTCTGCCCAATAACTTCAGATCATTTAAGAGAGAGTTGAAACGATTATAGTAGCTAGGAAGAGATTCTCCTTTTTCAAAAGCAAAGAGTTCATATTTTCTAATGAGACCAATTTTTTTACATTTCTTTACTTCCACAGTACCTTCGTACAGTACACACAGAGTGGTCCACATCTCTTTGGCAGTTTCAAAGTTAACCAGAGAGTGATAGACCTCATCAGGAAGAGAGAGTGCAATAATTGCTCTTAGCTTAGAGTCGAGAGAGACCAAACGTTTTTCCTCATCAGTAAAATTCTTAGGATTTTTGAGGATGTAACGACCAGTAGCACTGGATTTTTCTTCATCAGAATCACTAGATATTTCTTTTTCCAAATTTTCTTTACCAGGCCTCTGCGTTTCAAAGCGAGCCCAAACTCTGGGGATGATAGGTCCCTCTTTGAGAATGGTTGGATATCTAGTATCCACTCCCTCCATGAATAGCATCATGCGGCTCTTCCACAAAGAGAAGTTGTTAGCATTAAACTTAGGAGGTTTGGTTATGGAGCCATTATCAGAAAAGTTGTTTTGAAAAGAGTTTTCAATTGTAGAAGAAGAAGAGGCAGCCATTGCAGATCAAGTTTATGGGTTTAAACTTTCTACTCTGATACCACTTGTTAGTCCCAGATGGCTTAACAAGTATTGTAGAAGGGGGGGTTGAATACAATACTCAAAATTTTCACAATTTTAATTCTTTATATTGAAAAACTTTCAACTAGAATTACACAAAGAAACTTAAAGACTGTTGCGGAAAAGAACATATGAACTATTCTAACAATCTTCACAAAGTAAACTAAACAATACAGCAGAGAACACTAAGAGCAAGGCTATAAGGTTATCAAGCAATATGAAAATCTTGCACTGAGAGAAATCCAGAAAGCGTGATTTGTATGGAGTCTTCATCTTCCTTTTATAGTGAGAATAAGGTACTGAGCATTAAATGCATGGTACTATTATCCTCAAGTCACTTGCAACGAACCAATGGTCTTTGGAAAAGTACCAGTGGACTTCTAAAAAGCTGATAAGTCACTATCACCTTTTTCTTGAAACAAGGAATAGAAGTCATACTGAAGGGACATCTTCCAAAAAGATAATAAGACAAAAGGTTGCTTTTGCCTGTAAGAAGATTTTGTACCGAAGTAAATGATCTTCTTGATGTGGATTCCAAGACAATCATACCGATGATGTTTCACCGATACAATTGTCATTGGTCTTTGAAGACATCTGTAAGGAAACCAATTTCACATAGATCCCACCGATTTAAGTATCCTCATCAGTGGGAAGAGTTCCACCGATTTCTGAAGACCACATCAGTGGAAGATGTCCACCGAATAATGCAAGCATTATCGGTGGAGATGTTGACCACCGATTTGTGAGAACAAAATCGGTGGACATGTTGTTCACCGAATTGTGAGGACAACTTCGGTGAATGATGACTTGTTTGTTTGTTGAGAAGAGCCTTCTATTTTCCACAAGTAGAGAGTCTTCAAGCTTGGTTTCGGTTGATCTTCGACTTCACCGAACAGTTGCTATAATGTACAAGTCATATGAAGAACCAAACTGAAATATTCTAAGTAGGATTTTAGGGAAAACATCGGCGAGTCAATTTCAAATCTTTGGTGACCCAACAGTATACACATTTATCCACAATATTTTCTGTAAAACCAAAACTTGATATAACTGAATCAAAATTTTTTATACCATTGTCTTGAAGCTTTGCTTAAGCCCATATATGGATTTCTGAAGTTTGCATACATGAACTTCCTTTCCTCCTGGTTCACAAAGCCTTCAGGCTACTTCATGTATATAACTTCTTCTAGTTCTCCATTTAGAAAAGTCGTTTTAACGTCCATTTGATGCAACTCCATATCATAATGAGCTACTAGAGCCATTATGATTTTGAATGAGTCGTTAGTGGATACTCGAGAGAACATTTTTGTATAGTAAACAACTTTTTATGTGAAACCTTTAACAACAAGTCTAGCTTTATATCTAACAATTTTGCCATTTGAATCTTTTTGAAGTCTTAAAACCCCAAATTAAACCTATTGCCTTTATACCACTCAAAGGAATCTTTCAAATAAAAAATAATCTAAGTTTGTGCTTAGAGATATGACCTAACCACATGTGACAAAGATTTGCAAAAAATTCTCTAAGGATGGTTCTTTTGTGCTGTATTATAAACAACATTCAAATAACAAAAATCTCTTAATTAAACTGAAGGTAAATTTTTATATGTGCTCTCTATTTCTTATAGTTGGAACCGGTCACGACAGGGATCAATTTAAAATTGACAAAGCCTAAAAACAAGGCAATAAAAAGAATGTATGAGTTGTCATTCGTAATTAATCATTATCTTAACCCCATAACTGAATACAAATATCAAGTAATACTTATGGTAGTATAAAACTCAATATTAAAAAATTCTATATCATCACACTACACACTACACATATCAGTTATCCAATGAAAACAATCAAATCTATTGATAAGAAGAGTTTCAAAGTATCAAGATAGACATGTGTGTTTATATGTGATGCTGTTCTTAAACCAAAATTACTCAGAATGCCTCTTCTATGGAAGAATATAATTCAAGTAAATGTGATTTGAGATACACAAGGGTTGACTGATTAATCTGTATAAATTTTCTCTAAAAAGATCAATTGCTATGGCAACATGATCTTATGGTTTAGAAACTTTTCAGTCAAGGTTCTATAGTTTGTGAATTGATGAAGGTAAACAATCTGAATTTCATATAGGTTGGGAGATATTGGGGTTGTTTAAAAATTCACAAAAGTTTGTTTATCAATTAGGTGTCCATAGTCATTTAATATTTGAACTATATGATTTTATAAACATATCTATAGATATATTGAATAATCTATAAACCCGTGTACGATATATTGATAACCATATTGTTTTAAAATAAATGTTTTAGATCCGAACACACTTTAGCCAATAATCAAATAAAATCAAACTTAGAACAATGTCATTTTTTAAAACATTTTCCTATCTTGAATTCAAGTTTTTGATCGGTATTGCTTAAGTAATTGGGGTATATGAATCCCAATTTTTAGAAGTGACCCTAGAATCTTTTATATGATAAGATATTTTAGAATATCAAGATTAAATTTCTATAGCCGAATTAATGAAAATGTTTTTCTTTTATTTTCAATATCACGGTCTTAAAAACCAAAATTTAAGCTTAATTGGGCTCTAAAAGTTATCCAAATTTAAATTACTGAATCAAATTTGAATTGCATCAATAATCAAAAGAAAATGTTAAATAAAAATACACATAAAAGATATTGGCCCAAATAACTTAAATGAGGTTAGCTTACTTCCTTAAATAAATTTTATGGGGCAAAATTTATGATTTAGTATGCTCAATAAATCCACTAAAATACTTTAACAAGGCCAAATCCAATAAATGTCATACTAGTCCAATGGATTACACTAGACAGTAAATAATTGTATTAACAAATTTAATCCAGTTTATTAATCAAAAGGCATTCTAATTATATCAATTTGTCAATTAAGTTATTGACCCATGAAATGGATATATGACTATAAATCTTTAATGAAACTTGAACCGAATAAATTTATATTTACTTAAATAAAATACATTTGTCTAAATTTTAAGTTAGATTATTGAATCAATTTTGAATACAATAAATCGGCAATACATGGATTAAATTAATAAATGTTATTAACTAATAACATATTAATCTCCATATCCATATCCATATCCATAACAAAACATGAGATAATGACAATTTATAACGGATAAACATAAGTTAAATACCGCAAACTTTATGATATCACAAACAACTTAATTAAAATATAAATTGTTGATGATTATCTCATTCCATAATACCAAAATTTAAATTTGACTCGGTCAAAATATATATAACGTAACTATATTCAATTTAAACTGATAATCAAATCTCAACTCATTTTATATGTAACCTTGTATATTTAATAAATAAGTAAATAATCTATTACTTAACTTAAAAACTTGTAGAGATTAGGGTTGAGAAGATCAAACATGGAGAATGGAGAGGCCTTAAATAAAATTGGGTGCTCATAAAGAATTTCCGAATAAGCTATTGCCATAAATTTAAATTATATCAATAATCTCAATGTAGAACAAAATTTTAATGGCTCAAATATATAGAAGGAATAATAGTTGGCTTAACTAAATAAGATTAACAAACCTTTTGAATAAAATATTCAAAATTGAGATGTTCACATTGAATTAATATGTTCCACATATTCATATAATTGAATTATCATTAACATGGACCAAAATAAGTCACGTTGACCAAAATTAAATAAATAAAAATGGCACAAAAAATTCAATTAAATGTGTTTTGATCCAAAACTTAATTGCAAGAATTTTACTTTAAAAAGAAAATAACAAGCTTCTAATAATCAGTCAATTCATATGGTAAACTTGATATATATAAATGACAATTGGTTTCAAAATAGTGATGGCCAAGTCTTAATTCTAACTTAATCGGTTCAATTCATAATAATGTACCAATACCAATTAAAACTAAATTACATGAACCCAAAAAATAACATTTATTTAGGCTAACAACAATAATGTGTTCACACATTTACATAAACATATGTAACTCAATCAAGCTTAATAAATGTGACCCAAAAATTAAATGGTCCCAAAAATTAATGTAACATCCCAATTTTTTTTTTTTCGTTACATCATACAAAAACTAAGGTTGGCGGAAACAACCTATACACAACTGAGAACAACTACTTCTATAAGTGGCATCGACGCTGTCTCAATTGCTTCTGTACTCTATCCTGCGCTTGCTCACTTACCGGGGCCTTCTACTCTAAGCTTACCTGAAAAGGTTTTAGTTTTGAAAAGCGAGGGTTAGACCAAAAGGTCTAGTGAATTCCCTCCAAAAACATTCAACACAGTATAAAATCATTTCATAGAACACATACTTTCACATCTTTCTCATAAACATCATCCAAGGTCAAACACAGGGTTCAGGGTCGCATAAGCTACTCCGATCGGGGCCTAACGGACACCCTCTCGTCTACGCCGAAATCCAATGGACTCCTCGTTCCTTCATGTAGGAGAAAACGAATTCCAACCTACAAGCTAACCTCCATATGCCCAAGGAATCAGAGATCCCAAGGTACCCTGACCCCACCGTGCGACCGACTCCACATAGCATTCACATAGTTCATCATAAACATAAAACATGAAAGCCGTATAACCTTTACAATCCATTTCATATTGCTAAACAATCTTTTCAGTAGAGCATACTTTTCATGGAATCATAAAAGCTTGTAAATAAATCATGCTCATAAACATACCCTGATCAGTAAAACATAAAGCTTTCATTTACGTAAAATTCGTGTAAATTAACAGGGCATTTTCATATAATCATTTTCCTTTGGAACCACGTAAAATCACGTATTTTAGTTAGAAAAACTCACCTGGCTTGCTCGCTCCAAAGCTTCTCACTTAGACTTCCGTTCTCTAGGTGGAACACCTAAAAATTTAGCAATCATACGTCATAACTCTTTATTTTTATCGCTCGAGCTTGCTCCCGAACTTAACCCAAAGTTTCCTAAGTGGTTAGGCTACACCTCTAGTCCAAGACATAATTCTTGGACTATACTTATCGGTGCAAGACATAAACTTCTGAATCTTAAAATAATCCAAGTCCAAATATCCAAAAATTTAAATAACTAACAATCCCCTTTTACTAAACAATTCGGTTGTGGTTCAAGAGCAATTGGATTTGGTCCAATCGAAAATAAGTCCCAACCACGTGATGGACACCAAATTCCAATCAAAAAAATTAAATCCTTATTCTTTGTGGGTTTGGTCCAACCAATCACACTCCTTCCACCGCCCAACACTTAAGCCCACGGTTCACAATTAAAAAGTCCCACCGAAAGAAACCATCCCGGAGCCCAACCTCTACTCCCGGTAAAGAAATGGTGCAGTCCCGGTAAACCATAATTGGAGTCCCGGTAAACCACAATTGGAGTCCCGGTAATTTCCTTAAAATGGGTCCCGGTACCAACAAGTCCCGGTATTCGACGATTTCAACGGAACTTAACTTTCTTTGCTTTCAACTTAACACAATTAGATTATCCATCCTATTTCAGCCACAATTGACGTTTCAATCTCATTTATTCACATACAAGGCTAATTAACCCATTTATCAAACCCATAAAGATTTAACCCCTTTTTACCGTGTTCTTACCAGATTTCTCTGCTCAAAATTAAAAGTAGTCAAAGATATATTTACTCACTTCTCTACTAAGCAGGAAATTACACATAGGAAAAGATTTCTTACCAAGAAGACGAGCTTCTTCTATCGATTTGGATCACGAACTGATTTCTTCCTTTCTTGCTATTCTTCTCAGCCGCCACAACCAAACCAGGAGAATAATCATTATTCAAACCTAGGGATTTGGAATCATTTATATCTCTCAAAAATTGCACAAAGGTCCTTATCAACAACTTTCATTCCTTTCATTTTAACCACCAAACTTTCAAAACCTACTAGGATTTTGGGTTGTTACAACTAAATGGTCCAACAAATTAAAGGACACCGTGTATTTATACCCTTAACAAAATAAACTTTGCTTGAAAAGAAATGAAAAACTTTACAGTAAAAATTGGATCAAAGCACAAAGCTATAGTCCCCAAAACTTTCCTTCTCTTTATTTTTTTTATTTTAAAATATGGCAGAAAAAAATATATAAAAACTCCATAATTTGTATGGCAATTCACTGGAATACTTATGTCGAGCAATTCATCGACTTACTTTTAATGAAAAGAAAAAAATCAATGATCCAAACAAAAATACTTAACAAGCTCAAATTCAATTAATTTGATAATTAAATCTCAAATTCAATTGACATGTATAATATTTTAGATTTATATAAATAGCCATCCCATTTATATATTTTTCAATAAATTGTTTATTAAATAAAAAACAAAACAAATAGATAATCTATTAAAATATACGTATATTATAGGTTTGAGAGAGGCATTGCCTCTTCCTGGTTTTGGTAGGCACGCAATTAATATTGCATAAGAAATCACGATTGATAAAAACGATCGCAACGAACGAATAAAAAATTTATTTTATTATAGATTTTTAGTAAACTATGTTAGACAACCTAGGGGGGGAAGGTTGTATTTAAAATCTTTTACTTTCAAAAATTCTTTTATAAATAAATACAGTACAGAAACAGTATAAATAAATCAGAGTATACAAATAATAACGAAGAGTGTAAATATAAACAAATACACAGAGATTATATAAATAAATATAAATGCAAAGCAGTTTATATAAACAAATATAATAAAGCACAGCGGAATAAATAAAGAGATAAAGGTAAGAGATACTTGACACGGAGATTTACTGATTTACCACCAACTGTGATAAACCAGCAGCCGAGACACTTCTCGACACGATCCAATAAATGTATTCTTTACGGTAGAACACAAACCAAATACAAAGGAATTTGTAATAGTTTCTCAAGCCTCTGCTATGAGATAAACAGGATCACACACCCGTTATTCAAATACTTACAAGAGGAGTATAACTCACAATGGGTAATCACTCTTGTATAATATCTCACACTTGGATATTTTATAAAAAATGTTTTATAAAATATATATATATAAAATAAGTGAGAGTGAGAGAGCTGAGAGTTTGAATTGTTGATGTTGCTGTTGGTTGTTTCTCTCTTGCTTCCATCACCACCAGCATGCACCATTTATACCAAGGAAGCTCCAACGGCATTGTGAGTTGGCGGTATACCGGTTGAACACCGCGGTATACCGTGCAGAGGAAAAAGTACGCTGCAGTGAGAAAGTCAACCCTGCAAAAACCAACGGAAATGGTACCCGCGGTATACCGGCTGAACACCGCGGTATACCGCCTGTAAAAGTAGCTTCAACCAATCACAAATGCACAACAAACTCTGCCGCGGTATACCGCCTGTACCTCGCGGTATACCTGCGTCAGAAAAAGCAACTTCTTCATGACGCAACCAAATCTTGTAGGATCTTCTCAAAAAAATATTTAATTAAAATCATTTATTTGGTTTTTAGAAATTATCCAAGTGGTATATTATTTTAGGGTGTTTATCATTATAAATTATAAACACTAATGACAACGTAAATCTTCCGTCTTGAACTCTTCAGATAAGATCTTCGTGTTCTTCAAGAACTGTACACTTGGATAGGATTGTTAGATAAACAATAATACAGTGTGTTTGTAATCATCAAAATAAATATATATAAATATATAGAGATGTGGTACACTTGCACCAACAATCTCCCCCTTTTTGATGATGACAAACACAACCGCTAAGCAAGAGCATATGCGGTTTCTCTCCCCCGTTTGTCGAAGCAAAAAGGGTTAAGAAAGACGGTATGCTCCCCCTCGAGAGATGCTCCCCCTCAAAATATGCATATAATTGAGAGAGCATAAACTCATGGGTAAAAGAGCTAAAACGCTCCCCCTCAAATTAATAACGATATCAATTTGATTTTATAAAATTTGAGGGATAAAATAAAATGCAAAAAGCAATAGAGACAAAGATATACAAACCAATACGAAACACTTGCACCAAAACGGATCTTAAGGCTTCAATTTTCGGTTAATTTTATGTGATAAAAAAAATCACCACGTATTATGACCTCGTCAGGTAACCACGTATTATAACCTCGGCAGGTAACCACGTATTATAACCTCGGCAGGTAACCACGTATTATAACCTCGGCAGGTAACACCTACAAAAGGTAAAGAAAATTTTTCGTGGTACCCTTTTCTTATGGGTCCTTTTAACAGTTAGTATAAAACATAAACTGCAAAAAAAATATGTTGTCGACATAAAACAAACACGACAAACATACAAAGCCATATAAATGGTTTAAAACCACAAACGCATCCCACCGGGATTATCAACATTAAACATTCCTTTCGGAATCCATTTTCTAACCATTTTAATTTTACGATCGTATTCATCATAGACGTAAAAAGAAGTATGCGGATTAACATTTTTCTTAGGATTCGCAAACTTATTATTATACATAAACGCATGTGATTTTCTCGACATATAATTCACATAATTCATTTTAGGAACATACGGAGGTTTTTGCGTTTTATTTTTAACAACAAATTTAGGTTTTTCAAAAACCTTTTTAATTGGCATACAATCACATTTTTCAATACACGTATTTGAACCAATGCCTTTTCGGCAATTTATACGATTTGATATATTAAGCATTTTAAGCACTTTATCATTGCTACTATTAAAAGCATTTGCTAATAAGTCATTTTTCTCATGCGATTTACATTTAGCATTTAAACATGCAATTTCATTTTCAAGAATCTCGCATTTTGTACATACAACATTTTCATGTGTCTTTTTATTTAAGCATGCAATTTTATTTTTTAAAATATCACAAGATTTGCAAATATCTTTTTCACTTAATTTATTTTCTAATTTAGTGATAATATCTAAATCATAAGCAGATTTTTGTTTACCGTCATTTATTTCCTTTTTATATGCGGATACGGTTTCTTTTAAATTAGAGATTTCATCTTTATACCTATTTGCAAGAGCGGCCATATCATGAAATGATTTATATAATTCGTCAAGATTATTTTCATCGTCACTATAATAATTATCACTATAATTACTATCATAATTATTTTTAGAAGAATATGATGAAGATACCTCATTATCATGGTCGGCCATGAAACAAAAATTTTTGGCCTCATTTATGCTTGCGCTCAACGCGCCTCCAACGAGAGCTTTTGGTGTGTTGATTTGTTTTGCTCGTTTTGGACACACACTTGCATAGTGATCCTTATCACCACACACATAGCAAAAGCCTTTCTTTTTATTGGCTTTTTCATCGTCGCTAGAATCGTCATATTTGTCTTCACTTTTATGGACGTTGCGACTTTGGTTTTTACCACCACGACGGTAGTCTCCATTTTCTTGAAACCTATCATTATTAGTAAACTTTTTGTTAGATAAAAGTTTAGAAAGTTTTCTTACCAATTTGACTAAATCGTCAAGATTTTCGGGTTCGTCATCCGAGGAACTTGCATCTTCCTCCTCTTCCTTTTCTTTTGAGGCAACGACTTTGAGAGCGATGGATTTCTTTTTGACTTGCTCCCGGACTTGATTTCTTTTTAGTGCGATTTCGTGCACTTTAAGATTGCCGATGAGATCATCGAGCTTCATCGTTGCGAGATCTCGGGAGTCTTCTAAAGATGTAATTTTTGCCATCCACTCCGAAGGAAGTGCTCGAAGAATTTTCCTTACATAGTCTTCGTTAGGATAAGTGCGACCTAATCCCTTCAAAGTAGTCATAATGAGGTTAAAACGTTTAAACATTGAGTCGATTGACTCATCTTTTGACATTTCGAACAGTTCATAATCATGTACTAAAATATTTATTTTAGAGCTTTTAACTTGAGTATTTCCACGATGAGTGTCACTCAAGCTTTGCCAGATTTGATTAGCAGTTTTACAGGTATATACTCTTTCTATTTCATCGGAAGTTAAAGCAGCATATAATATATTTTTAGCCTCAAAATTTAAACAAAAATGAGATTCTTCAGCGGGAGTCCAGTCTTTAACAGGTTTATCAACAATAACATTATTTTTTATAATAGTAGGATTAAAATTCCCATTTTCTATAATATCCCAAATTTTTTGACTTTTGCCACGAACGTGACATTCAAATAGCTCGGCCCAAATGCCAAACTTTTCAGTATCTATCAAAGGAGGTTTAGAGAACACAAAATTAGTTTGTTGAGCCATTTAAAAAAAATTAAGACAGAAATTTTTGAAAGACCCGCTCTGATACCAAATGTTAGACAACCTAGGGGGGAAGGTTGTATTTAAAATCTTTTACTTTCAAAAATTCTTTTATAAATAAATACAATACAGAAACAGTATAAATAAATCAGAGTATACAAATAATAACGAAGAGTGTAAATATAAACAAATACACAGAGATTATATAAATAAATATAAATGCAAAGCAGTTTATATAAACAAATATAATAAAGCACAGCGGAATAAATAAAGAGATAAAGGTAAGAGATACTTGACACGGAGATTTACTGATTTACCACCAACTGTGATAAACCAGCAGCCGAGACACTTCTCGACACGATCCAATAAATGTATTCTTTACGGTAGAACACAAACCAAATACAAAGGAATTTGTAATAGTTTCTCAAGCCTCTGCTATGAGATAAACAGGATCACACACCCGTTATTCAAATACTTACAAGAGGAGTATAACTCACAATGGGTAATCACTCTTGTATAATATCTCACACTTGGATATTTTATAAAAAATGTTTTATAAAATATATATATATAAAATAAGTGAGAGTGAGAGAGCTGAGAGTTTGAATTGTTGATGTTGCTGTTGGTTGTTTCTCTCTTGCTTCCATCACCACCAGCATGCACCATTTATACCAAGGAAGCTCCAACGGCATTGTGAGTTGGCGGTATACCGGCTGAACACCGCGGTATACCGTGCAGAGGAAAAAGTACGCTGCAGTGAGAAAGTCAACCCTGCAAAAACCAACGGAAATGGTACCCGCGGTATACCGGCTGAACACCGCGGTATACCGCCTGTAAAAGTAGCTTCAACCAATCACAAATGCACAACAAACTCTGCCGCGGTATACCGCCTGTACCTCGCGGTATACCTGCGTCAGAAAAAGCAACTTCTTCATGACGCAACCAAATCTTGTAGGATCTTCTCAAAAAAATATTTAATTAAAATCATTTATTTGGTTTTTAGAAATTATCCAAGTGGTATATTATTTTAGGGTGTTTATCATTATAAATTATAAACACTAATGACAACGTAAATCTTCCGTCTTGAACTCTTCAGATAAGATCTTCGTGTTCTTCAAGAACTGTACACTTGGATAGGATTGTTAGATAAACAATAATACGGTGTGTTTGTAATCATCAAAATAAATATATATAAATATATAGAGATGTGGTACACTTGCACCAACAAACTATAATTGGTTTATGAACCTATGTAGTTTTAGGCTCTGATACCATTTGTTATATTCATACGAGATATATTTAATCATATAATAACAATAACGAAAGACATAAGAACATAAACACATAAGGAATCGATTCAACATTGTATCTTAATAGAGTTTAGAAAACTAACCTGGAGCACTCACGTTAGGTGCAACGAAATTGATTGATGCGGAAGTATTCATCGTTGCGTGTAGATCGAAGTCTTCTAAAGCTCTATACGGTTTGCTTCAGAATGGGGCTGAACTGAATGCAGATTCGTGTAGGCAATAGGGACTTGATCTCCTTTATTTATAGGCCACTAGAGACTCATCCCATAAGGAGTCCTAGTTTATCTATAGGATTTGAATTTTAAATAATAGAAGATATACACTAATCTTAATGTTAATCAGGTAATTAACTTAATGAATTATCCTACTCATATTAGGAGATATATATCCAAATATGTAACTAGATTATAACTGATATAGGATTCTCTTGATAAGTATAAATATTTAAATCAACTGTCCTTTAATATTTATTACAGATAATGTTAAAGTCCAATTTATTTCCAACATTTTCTCACTATCATGTTTTCACTCTTGTTTACTAGAACGTATTTCTACTTCTAGAAGTATGCTCTATTTCATGAATTGACTTGACATACCACGTTTGTTATCCGACGACTAAATATTTTTGCCGGCGTATTTTTTCCGTCGGGAAAAGTTTTTCTTGATGAATTCATTACAACAAATTTGAGTTTATAGGACGTCTAATATATATAAGCGTCTTAATAGAGTTCTTTATAGGACATTACTTTATATAACCAAACAAAAAAACGTTCTATCTAAAAATGTTACAATAAATTTCTAAGACGCTTTTAGCGTCAAGGTTTTAGAACATTTTCAAAAAAAATGTCGTATTAGCTAATTTTATAGGACGCTTTTGAAAAGTGTCCCATAAACCCATCTTTTTAGAGAACACTTGTGTTTATAAGACTCTTTTTCAAATAGTGTCCTGTAAAATAGTTATTATAACGCTTTATTTGAAAAATGTTCTAAAATATTTGCTACGACGCCACATGCGTTCTATAAACTTTTTGTATCACTTTTAGATATGACGTTTTTTTGTTTGGTCCTATAAACTTTGGTCATATAAAATACCTTATTAGGATGCTAATTTATTTTAGGTGTCCCATAAACTCAATTTTGTTGTAGTTATTCGAACGACTTTTGAATATAATATCCTTCATAATTCGATGATACAACTGCAACACATATGAAAAGTGTTCATTAAAATCGGTCGGAGATTGTTTCTCTTTCAATAAAACTTGAGGATATACAGTACAAAATGTATCCTTTTTATTCATCCTCAAACTCACGAAAAATATAATTGATACATTATAACTGTAACACCCGTAATTTTCGGATAGGTCCAATTTCGAATGTGTGTGGAACCAATCTTTAAGAAAAATATGAAAAATAAGATTTTGGGTTAAATCTTAGATTTTATGGTCTTGTTGGATGAGGAATTCGAATACGAGTACAACGGTTCTTTCCGGAGCGAAAACGGAGATAAAACGAGGAAGTTATGGCCAAAACAAGTTTCGGTACGCACTGAGCTATAGTGCCCAGCGATTGTGACACTGTCACAATCGCCGTGTCACTATCGTCCAAGAGGTACCGAGAGTTGGGGGATAGCGGGCGATTGTGCTACGACGATAGTGACAGTGTCACTATCGCGTGTCACTATCGTCGTCGGCCTCCAGGGTGTTTTAAACCCACGACTTCAACTCCCCTTTCATTTCTTATTTCATCCATCTCTCTCTAAACTC
The DNA here is from genome assembly GCA_033807775.1 of Saussurea involucrata. Lineage (NCBI taxonomy): Eukaryota > Viridiplantae > Streptophyta > Magnoliopsida > Asterales > Asteraceae > Saussurea > Saussurea involucrata. The sequence goes on along the minus strand of CM066321.1, from coordinate 159,884,735 downwards.
GTTTTCCCTCAAGAAAATCCTACAACCCCTCCCCTCTCCTTACTCATTTCTTCACCTAAATCAAACCCTCTTCCACCATTGATGAATATTTGAGAGCTTGGAGCTTTTATGGAGACTAGGAGCTTGTTTTTGGAAGATTCAAGTGGATAAGGTAATATCTCTACCCAAAAGTGTTATTGATGTTGATTTCATGTTCCTTTCATCTTGAGATGTTGTGAAACGATTTTGGTGGTGATTGGTGGAAAGATTCTTCATCTTCTTCATGTATGGAACTAGGGTTTGGTATAAGTTGGGTATTTTGGTATCTTATGGATGGATGATGATTTCTTTTGGTTAGATCTTGGTATTGATGGTTGGAAACTTATGGATCTAGGTTTTAGAAGTTTTAGCTTGAGGATGCAAACTTCATCAAAGGAGCTTACGATGGAGAAACTCTAGATTTAGCTAAATCTAGCAAGGTGAGTTCAAGTTACTTTGCGAAAACTTTGTACATGCCAAAATGTTATTTTTCCAGGCAATTATGTGTTTTACCTGAAAATTATTAATGTTGAGTTATTTGGTGGATTTTACCTTTTGAGGTATTAATTGTGGTAAACATTGTAAAACACTACTTTTGGATATTTTGGAAAAATGTGATAGATAAATCTTATATGAAAATGGATTGTTGATTTATGTGACAAATGGAGTCTATTTATTATGGAAATGAATTTTGTGGATATTTGGAAATATGCATATAGTACATCATGAGATGTTTTGAAAATGTAAAGGTTGAGTCCTTTTGGAAATGAGGGTTATCCCGATCCAAGGTTTTATTTCGGGTTTTCACGGATTTGAAGTACTTACTGACAACCGGTGTGTGTTGTTATACTTAATGTCATTTTATGACTTTCATGAACTATCTTTCGAGTTAGTTGAGCTTGTGGCTCAGTATTGGATTTTATTAAGTTTTGGGGACAATTGTTCTTTTTGATAGCTCAGAGTTGAGCTTTGATCATGATTTATGTTATTGGGGAATTGCATGTTTTGAATGCATTTGTTTATATGTTTGGGGTCATGTAATATTTTAGATCTTGTTGGCCATGGATCCATAGGCATTTGAGTTTCCCTTAGTCTCGCGGGCAAGAGGTCGGAATTGATTGAGCTCAGTTTTACGAGACGTTAGTTTATTTTGTAGCACGGAATATGCATCAGGTTCCATGATAAGTAAGGCGTGGACCTAGATGGTCGGGCGTCGTCTCATGGGCAGTAAGGTGTAATTCCATATATGTGTTTAGCACGAGATAGGCATCGAGTTCCATGATAAGTAGGGCGTGGACCTATATGGTCGGACGTCATCTCATAGGCAGTAAGGTGTAATCCCTAATGTGTTGTTGTGGATTTGGTGACCCAAAATATAGACCTGGAGTGGTTGAAGTTGGGGGCATCCTAGTCTCGTGAGAAATAGATCTGGAGTGATTGAGCTCAGTTTTACGAGAGTAATCCATGTGGGTGTTTTTATTACATAGTAAATGACCCACATTGGTGTTCCGTCACGTGCGATGTATACGGGTCTCCCCCGTCACCGAAAGATGTTGTTTTGGGTATTTGTTACTACTCATGTTTTCGGTGACGTGTTCTATTTATATGGATTGTTTTCCATGGTACGTAAGTTATGGTTTATATCTCATCCGTGTATGATGTTTTGGGTATTTGTGTTACCTCCACCTTCAACGGATACGGGTCTTCCCCGTTTTTGGTATTTGATCTTATTACCTTTTACGGTCGCATTAGTATCGCTTCGTATTGTGTTTTTATAAAGAGTTATATTTAACGGATTGTTTTCATGTTTTATGGGTTGAGTATGTATTGTCAACCGTATTTGAAGGTTTTGCCTAAACTAAACTTATTCACGTATTTGAGTGAGTTGGAAATGTAATTCATTTAGGAAAACGTATTATACCTTTCGGGAACTTTTCTATGGAAGTGCGTGAGTTGGAAAATGAATGAATTGCTTTAAAGAAAACTCTTTTGGGATCATGACTAAAACTATTACTCTACGATTTATGTTTTTATATAGTCATGATAGGCGTAAGTCTAACCCTTTTTATTTGTCGGCATGTGCAACAGGCTCAGGTTAGAGTAGCTCTGGCTACATTGTGAAGTGGAAAGTGCTAGTAAAGTGCACGAGAGGTGAATTGTTTAGTGAAGTCTTCCGCATTCGTTTGGACTAGCAACTTGCATTGTATTAAGTGACACCCGATTGGTTTATTTTCTTGTAGATATTGAGATGTTTTAATTCTGAGGTAATTCGATGAAGGAATTGTAGAGATGATCAAATGTATTCAGATATTTTGTTGAAATTTTGATTAGTTGCTCTTTCCAAATTTGAGGGTGTTACAAGTTGGTATCAGAGCATAAGTTTGAGAGATTTAGGTGTTGATTTTGGATACCTAGACTCAAACTAGCGTTTGTTTAAGTAAATGAGAGTGAAGTTCACCTTTAGGCACTTTAAGATAGGATGTTTTGGGATCAATGGATGTTGTTAGAAACGAGAATCACGTCGAGACTAGCAAGGATAATCATGTACGGTTAGTTCATAGTGATACCTGACCAGTATCATGGTGAACCTACTAGTACATGTGCGTACTTGAATTACTTTAGTGTGATGATCGTTGGGGTAGTGAAGGAGGTTCTAAGATGGTAGTCGTTGGAATAGATGGACGATTCTAGTATTAGTCACTTAGAGTGACGATAAACATGATAATTGTTTTAAGTAGACCGTTTTGGGTCGAGGTTGATGGTTGGATTAGAACCATAGGCTTATTGAGCCGACTTTGATTTGATGAAAAACCGTAAAGTTAATTGATGTATTTCCTAACTTGCCTTAAGAGGTTTGATTATCCGGATGACAATAGTGGACCGGAGGGATTTGGAAGAGTATGAGTTGAGACGTTGAATGCCGACTAAGTCATGCAAAAAGTTTATTTTGGAAATAAATTGCATCAACTATTTCTTGTGTTTCCAATCCTTATATGGATTGTGTTTTGAATTTTGAGAAATGTTTAGCACACACACAAGATTACAAATCATGGTTTTGAACGTATATGAAACAGTTTTATTGCGGGAGTTGCAAACTCCGCCAGGATTTGTTTTTCTTTATTTCATTGTTGTTCAACATTTGTTTTGGATATAATGACAATAATATTTTTATGATGTTTAAGATGTTGGGCAATAACTACGACTTATGACTTTAACATTGGATCTCCTCCACATATGTTAAGGTTTAGACGGAAAGTTATCTTCCATTATGTCTATGTTGAGTTTTATTGAAAAATCTATTTAATGGAAGTTTTATCGGAAGTGTTGTTTAGATCGGGTTACAACAAAAAGAGAATTTTGGGAGTCTTGGCATTTTGGGCATGGTTTTGCGTTATGCAATTTGGTTGTTGGAAGCGAGATGTTTGGCACCATTTGGCTGAGTTGAGGCAATTAAGCCCATGGAGTTTTACGAAACTTCGTTTTACGACATGTTGGGTCGTGTGGGTACAAATTTTATAAGGAACATACTTTAACTATTGCGTGTGTTGATTTTGGATTGTATTGGGCATTTTGACTCTTTCGGGTTTTATTGAGAAGTGTTATTTATGCCGTAAGGCGATCAAACAGAATGTTTTTGGAACTTTTATGTCGCGTAATTTCTCTTTCAAAGAGTTGTGTTAGCACGTTTTGATACAATTTATTTAATTGTCGGATTGATTTATACGTGGCATGAGTAATGCATGAGAGAACATGCTAGTTGTACTTCTTAACAATTTGCCTTATGTGCTTCCGACTAAATGAGTATTTTATTGCCCTTTCTTGCAAACGCATGGTATTGATATATGGATGTGCATAAATTGGTAGTCACTAACTCTCGAAAGCTTTGATAAGTGTATCGTGAATGAAAATGTTTTATTGATTTATTTCATAATTGATGGTCGTTTGGTCAAGGATACGTTTTAAAATGTTAGGGTTTATGCACGGTTTGCGATACGGTACATTTTGAAACATGAAAATGTGAGTCGTTGAACTTCGGTCAACTTTGGCTTGAGCAGTATTTTGGAAAGTTGTAAACCTTTTGGTTTTGGAGAAAATGGGTATTTTTAGTATTCTAACGAGTAAGTTTAAAACATTGTCATTTCAACGTTTTGTATTGCGAATGCGAAATTTTGGTGTAAATGCTCCGTGATGGAAATTTTGGAAAATTAATTGACCTAAACTAGGGTGCGTGGAATTGCTTAAAATTTTGGAACGTTAATACACGCCGTTTGTATGAGCCAGCATTCGAAGTCGATTTAAACTCTTTTGGTGTCAATCGTTTACAAACACTTATTGCTCCTAAGTTTTGGGAAAATACATTAAGGTGTGAGTATGGTCACAAACGTTTTACTCTCATGTCATTATATGACTAGATGAGAAGATTTTGAATATTGATTTAAATGATTTCATCTCTTGAAATTTGTTACGAATGATTTGATACATGTATTTTCGTTTCAAGAAAATCTCTAAGAGAGTGTTACAAGCTTGCTTACTTAATGCAATTTAAAATTTCCTCTTGGCATTTTAGTCAACATCTTTGAATGATGGGAACGTATTTAGTTTTTCTTTAAACTTAGATTTGACGCAAATCACTCTATGATTTTTTTTTATCAAAGTACATTTATGGGATTGTTTCACCGGTTGTGAAATAAACAGACGTGTGCGTACTTAGTGGTAAATCTTATTTCACACTAGTCATGGTTTAAAAAGGGAATTTTGGAATCGGGTGACATTCAAACCCTTTGAGGCACATATAGACCTTTTGGTTGCACACTATTTAAGGTGGGAAATTACCTTACGTATATGACATAGATCAATACATGCTAGAACCGTATTGGTCTCTTTCAGAGAAGTTGTTTGCTATGATTTCGCGCTTTGTTAACGATACAAAATTTTGATGAAATGGTTTTCAATATGATTTTCATATGTGAGATGAATATACCTATTTTTGCACAACTACCGAAGTGGTAGTAGTAGATTTTGTGCGTACAATAAGATTGATATGAAAAACCTTTATGTTAAAAGTTTTTATGAACTTTTCGATTGGCATATTTGTTAAACATTTTGTTTGTAAGGCCTTGAACTCATAGGAACCTTGGAAAGGTTAAGTAACTCAGTTAAGAGTAAGTGCGTGTAGCACTTCGACGGTGGAAGGTTAGGTATTCCACGCGTATTGGTATTATAGGCCGGATGATATCAGTAGCGAAGTCAATGTGTTTGTGGTAATTGGAGGGTTAGACTTGCGGTAACGTATTTCGAGGTTGGTATAGCCATTTTGTTGGTAACCTTAGTTTGTGGAAACACTCGGTAAGCGGGACTTGGGTGGGGAGTCCTGTTAGAGTTCAGAGTTTGGTGGTATAACTAGGTGTCAACCTTTGTTGGTTTGAGGTCGGAAACCGTTAGCGTATTCGGAGGGTGGAGTCCGATTTTAAATGAAATATTGGTAATGGTAGTAGTAACCTTAGAAGCTCAATTGTGATGAGTGGTTTTGGTGGAATAACCTTCGTGTGTGGTTAATAAACCTGTCGGATTGATGATCAATGTTGATACGGATTTTGGAGTCTACTCGATCTCGTTGGAGTTAATCGGCAGTTAATGGTAGGAATGATCGGAGTTGATGATTTTGTTGGGTTCGTTAGTGAACAAACCGCGAGGTGATTTAGAGATGAAACTAAAATTGAGGAAGATGGAACGCTTTAAGGTTGGGAGACAACCGAAGTTGTTTAACTAGGAGTTATTCCAGTGGTTAGAGTGTTCTTCCGGACTTAAGTAACGTGTACTTGAAGGGGTTTTGTTGGTAAGAAATCGGTTCGAGGAACTGTCTATATGGCTGTGTGGGAAATTTAGATTCAGTTAGGAATTGGTGAATTGTGGTCGACATTGAGTCGGCTAGCCTTGGGTTGTAAGGGATCTAGATTTCGAGGACGAAATCATCCTAAGGTTGGGAGGATTGTAACACCCGTAATTTTCGGATAGGTCCAATTTCGAATCAGTGTGGAACCAATCTTTAAGAAAAATAATATTTTGGGTTAAATCTTAGATTTTATGGTCTTGTTGGATGAGAAATCCGAATACGAGTACAACGGTTCTTTCCGGGGTGAAAACGGAGCTAAAACGAGGAAGTTATGGCCAAAACAAGTTTTGGTACGCACTGAGCTATAGTGCCCAGCGATTGTGACACTGTCACAATCGCCGTGTCACTATCGCCCAAGAGGTACTGAGAGTTGGGGGATAGCGGGCGATTGTGCCCCGACGATAGTGACAGTGTCACTATCGCGTGTCACTATCGCCGTCGGCCTCCAGGGTGTTTTAAACCCACGACTTCAACTCCCCTTTCATTTCTTATTTCATCCATCTCTCTCTAAACTCGTTTTCCCTCAAGAAAACCCTACAACCCTTCCCCTCTCCTTACTCATTTCTTCACCTAAATCAAACCCTCTTCCACCATTGATGAATATTTGAGAGCTTGGAGCTTTTGTGGAGACTAGGAGCTTGTTTTTGGAAGATTCAAGTGGATAAGGTAATATCTCTACCTAAAAGTGTTATTGATGTTGATTTCATGTTCCTTTCATCTTGAGATGTTGTGAAACGATTTTGGTGGTGATTGGTGGAAATATTCTTCATCTTCTTCATGTATGGAACTAGGGTTTGGTATAAGTTGGGTATTTTGGTATCTTATGGATGGATGATGATTTCTTTTGGTTAGATCTTGGTATTGATGGTTGGAAACTTATGGATCTAGGTTTTAGAAGTTTTGGCTTGAGGATGCAAACTTCATCAAAGGAGCTTACGAAGGAGAAACTCTAGATTTAGCTAAATCTAGCAAGGTGAGTTCAAGTTACTTTGCGAAAACTTTGTACATGCCAAAATGTTATTTTTCCAGGCAATTATGTGTTTTACCTGAAAATTATTAATGTTGAGTTATTTGGTGGATTTTACCTTTTGAGGTATTAATTGTGGTAAACATTGTAAAACACTACTTTTGGATATTTTGGAAAAATGTGATAGATAAATCTTATATGAAAATGGATTGTTGATTTATGTGATAGATAAATCTTATATGAAAATGGATTGTTGATTTATGTTGATTCACGGATTTGAAGTACTTACTGACAACCGGTGTGTGTTGTTATACTTAATGTCATTTTATGACTTTCATGAACTATCTTTTGAGTTAGTTGAGCTTGTGGCTCAGTATTGGATTTTATTAAGTTTTGGGGACAATTGTTCTTTTTGATAGCTCAGAATTGAGTTTTGATCATGATTTATGTTATTGGGGAATTGCATGTTTTGAATGCATTTGTTTATATATTTGGGGTCGTGTAATATTTTAGACCTTGTTGGCCATGGATCCATAGGCATTTGAGTTTTCCTTAGTCTCGCGGGCAAGAGGTCGGAATTGATTGAGCTCAGTTTTACGAGACGTTAGTTTATTTTGTAGCACGGAATAGGCATTAGGTTCCATGATAAGTAAGGCGTGGACCTAGATGGTCGGGCGTCGTCTCATGGGCAGTAAGGTGTAATTCCATATATGTGCTTAGCACGAGATAGGCATCAAGCTCCATGATAAGTAAGGCGTGGACCTATATGGTCGGGCGTCGTCTCATAGGCAGTAAGGTGTAATCCCTAATGTGTTGTTGTGGATTTGGTGACCCAATGTATAGACCTGGAGTGGTTGAAGTTGGGGGCATCCTAGTCTCATGAGCAATAGATCTGGAGTGATTGAGCTCAGTTTTACGAGAGTAATCCACGTGGGTGTTTTTATTACATAGTAAGTGACCCACCTTGGTGTTCCGTCACGTGCGATGTATATGGGTCTCCCCCGTCACCGAAAGGTGTTGTTTTGGGTATTTGTTACTACTCATGTTTTCGGTGACGTGTTATATTTATATGGATTGTTTTCCATGTGTGAGTCCATGATCTTTGTTGGTCCCGAAGGCCTATACAAGTTTGTAGAAGGGGGGGTTGAATACAAACACACAGATTTTACTTTTCTAAATTGTTTATTGATAAATCATTAACAATTTACAGCTTGTTGCGGAAACAAGATTAAGGATAAACCTAAATCTAAACAAGTTGGAACACTAAGGTTTCTTGCACTAAGAGAGATAAGGAAATTACTAATAATAACCTATCTTGAGATAAGAGATTGAACTTGTCCAGAGTTAGCAAGTTACTTCAAATGAAGTGGGTTCATCTCTTTATATACTGCATGCATTTAATGCAAGTCAGTATACACTTTACACGTGTCATCAACTGGTTGGTTGCATGTCATTGACCTTGGTTGACAACCTTAGTAGCCGCATGGATGAACAGTGTAGTATCAGAATGGTTGTACGATTTCAGACAGTCGGAGGTTCTTTTCTGACATTTCGTACGGAGTCGTGCAAGGGTGGTTAAGACAAAAGTACTTTGTACGGAGGACTTCATGATCAGCTTTCGTTGATTCAGAGCATTATCATTTTCTATTCAGCGAATGATAAAGTTCAGCGATAGCTGAAGTCTTGTACTTGATACTTCACGTTGAGTGGACAAATCTGAGTCTTCGCTGATCCGCATCAGTTCATTAGGAGACTTGTCGCTGGTTCTTGAGCTTGATCTTCGACTTCAGCGTAGAACCTTTGTTGACGTGAAACTTGTCTTCAGGGATCATAAGTAAACAACTAACTTATCAGCGATCATCATAATGACTGAACAGACTCAGCGTTAATGATGAATAGTGTTCGCTGAATGTTTAATTTAAAGAGCAAGAGTTCCTATCAGCGGTACTGTAAGATCTTAGTACTTATCAGCGATAGTGAAACTCTGATACATATTGTTTACTTACAATTTTCACTAAGTATATAAGAGAGGGTCATTATCAAATCACTGAGGGTTTGGATCAACAATCTCCCCCTATTTGATTATGACATAGCAACAAAGAAAATTGCTATTTAATGAAAACATAAGGATAAAAAGAACTCATAAAATATTTGTCCCTTTTACTGTTTTCTGGGATCTTTTCAGTACTTATGGAGTAAAGTACATTCGCTGAAATCTTTCTTTAAAACTTTGAATCAGGTTACAAAGAGAAATGGAAAGATTGCAAGTACGAGCGAAATAAATTACAAGTACAAAAGGATAACTGATAAAATAGATGAAAGAGGCGATCCTATCAGCTTACAGAGGTTCTTCCTTAATGAGAAGTTCATCAAGGGTCTTTTCAGTGCGGATCATCCAGTCAGGAACCGTTACACCTCGTTTTCTTTTGTTCAGCGCTTCTTCAAAGATCAAGGGTTTTAGGTGTCGTGCCTGAATATCTTTTCTGAAGTCACACCACCAGATGAGATCTCTGAGCTGTTCGATTGGAGTGATTGGAAGCTCAGCGATCCGTTGAAAACATTTACGCCCGTCGTAGTCGAGAAAGAATATTCCATAAGGATCACTGATGACTTTACCAGGGACGAAAAGTTCACATGGTGGCAAAGAAATGTCAAGGGCAGATAGATCAGGGTCAGGACCAAGCACTTCAGCGCGAGAGAAACCAATTCCAGTTTCATTTCGTATGACAGGACCTGAGTTTGAATCTTGACGTTTCTTCTTTAGAGAGGCCCTTTTTCTTTTCAGCTTAAGATCAGGAAGAGGAGGAATGTCCACACAAGAAGAAATCAAATCGATCTGTCTGTTTATCAGCTTTTCGAAATGATCCTTGTACTTAGATTGTGACGTTTGGATAGCTAACCTCATTTCCAGCCATTCAGAGAGACCATACCTTTTTACAGTGTCAGCGCGAAAGGCTTCAGATTGGCCATCTTCTCTGAAAAGTTTGATGTCAACAATAGGTACTCCGATAGAGGTTCTTCCAGAGATGAATATGTTGGTGCAAGTGTACCACATCTCTATATATCTATATATATTTATTTTGATGATTACAAACACACCGTATTATTGTTTATCTAACAATCCTATCCAAGTGTACAGTTCTTGAAGAACACGAAGATTTTATCTGAAGAGTTCAAGACGGAAGATTTACGTTGTCATTAGTGTTTATAATTTATAATGATAAACACCCTAAAATAATATACCACTTGGATATTTCTAAAAACCATAAATGATTTTAATTAAATAAGGTTTTTGAGAAACTGTCCTTTTCTGACGCAGGTATACCGCGAGGTTCAGCCGGTATACCGCGGCAGAGTTTGCTGTGCATTTGTGATTGGTTGAAGCTACTTTTACAGGCGGTATACCGCGGTGTTTAGCAGGTATACCGCGGGTACGCATTCCAGAAGTCAACTTTGCATGAGAGCCGTTGAAGTGTCAGTGTACTATTACTGCACGGTATACCGCGTGCATTTGGCGGTATACCGCGGATGCATATATCCGTTGGAAGCTTCATGCTATATATTTGCATGCTGATGGTGAAGAAAAAAAAGACCACACAAACAACAACAGCAAGCAACCAACTCCATCCATTTCTCAGCTCTCTCACTTATTTAATTTATATATTTTTTATAAACCTTTTTATAAAATATCCAAGTGATTATTATACAAGAGTGATTACCCATTGTGAGTTATACTCCTCTTGTAAGTATTTGAATAACGGGTGTGTGATCCTGTTTATCTCATAGCAGAGGCTTGAGAAACTATTACAAATTCCTTTGTATTTGGTTTGTGTTCTACCGTAAAGAATACATTTATTGGATCGTGTCGAGAAGTGTCTCGGCTGCTGGTTTATCACAGTTGGTGGTAAATCAGTAAATCTCCGTGTCAAGTATCTCTTACCTTTATCTCTTTATTTATTCCGTTGTGCTTTATTATATTTGTTTATATAAACTGCTTTGCATTTATATTTATTTATATAATCTCTGTGTATTTGTTTATATTTACACTCTTCTTTATTATTTGTATACTCTGATTTATTTTTACTGTTTCCGTACTGTATTTATTTATAAAAGAATTTTTGAAAGTAAAAGATTTTAAATACAACCTTACCCCCCCTAGGTTGTCTAACATTTGGTATCAGAGCAGGTCTTTCAAAAATTTTCTGTTTAAATATTTTTTTTAAATGGCTCAACAAACTAATTTTGTGTTTTCTAAACCTCCTTTGATAGATACTGAAAAGTTTGGCATTTGGGCCGAGCTATTTGAATGTCACGTTCGTGGCAAAAGTCAAAAAATTTGGGATATTATAGAAAATGGGAATTTTAGACCAACCAAAGTTGAAAATGATCTTATTGTTGATAAACCCATAAAAGATTGGACTCCCGCTGAAGAATCTCATTATTGTTTAAATTTTGAAGCTAAAAATATATTATATGCTGCTTTAACCTCTGATGAAATTGAAAGAGTTTATACTTATAAAACTGCTAATCAAATCTGGCAAAGCTTGAGCGACACTCATCGTGGAAATACTCAAGTTAAAAGCTCTAAAATAAATATTCTTGTTCATGATTATGAATTGTTCGAAATGTCAAAAGATGAGTCAATCGACTCAATGTTTAAACGTTTTAACCTCATTATGACTACTTTGAAAGGACTAGGTCGCACTTATCCTAACGAAGACTATGTAAGGAAAATCCTACGAGCACTTCATTCGGAGTGGATGGCAAAAATCACATCCTTGGAAGACTCCCGAGATCTCGCAACTATGAAGCTCGATGATCTCATCGGCAATCTTAAAGTGCACGAAATTGCACTAAGAAGAAATCAAGTCCGGGAGCAAGTCAAAAAGAAATCCATAGCTTTAAAAGTCATTGCCTCAAAAGAAGAGGAAAAGGAAGAGGAGGAAATGCAAGTTCCTCGGATGACGAACCCGAAAATCTTGACGATTTAGTCAAGTTGGTAAGAAAACTTTCTAAACTTTTATCTAACAAAAAGTTTGCTAATAATGATAGGTTTCAAGAAAATGGAGACTACCGTCGTGGTGGTAAAAACCAAAGTCGCAACGTCCACAAAAGTGAAGACAAAAATGACGAATCTAGCGACGATGAAAAAGCCAATAAAAAGAAAGGCTTTTGCTATGTGTGTGGCGACAAGGATCACTATGCGAGTGCGTGTCCGAAACGAGCAAAACAAATCAACACACCAAAAGCTTTAGTTGGAGGCGCGTTGAGCGCAAGCATAAATGAGGCCAAAAATTTTTGTTTCATGGCCGACCATGATAATGAGGTATCTTCATCATATTCTTCTAAAAATAATTGTGATAGTAATTATAGTGATAATTATTATAGTGACGATGAAAATAATCTTGACGAATTATATAAATCATTTCATGATATGGCTGCTCTCGCAAATAAATATAAAGATGAAATTTCTAATTTAAAAGAAACCGTATCTGTATATAAAAAAGAAATAGATGACGGTAAACAAAAATCTGCTCATGATTTAGATGTTATCACTAAATTAGAAAATAAATTAAGTGAAAAAGATATTTGTAAATCTTGTGTTATTTTAAATGATAAAATTGCATGCTTAAATAAAAAGACACATGAAGATATTATATGTGCAAAATGCGAGATTCTTGAAAATGAAATTGCATGTTTAAATGCTAAATGTAAATCGCATGAGACAAATGACTTATTAGCAAATGCTTTTAATAGTAGCAATGATAAAGTGCTTAAAATGCTAAATATGCCTAATCGTATAAATTGTCGTAAAGGCATTGGTTCCGATACATGTGTTGATAAATGTTCGTGTAAACCCATTAAAAGATTTTTTGCATCTCCTAAAGTTAATACAAGAAATCAATATGTGCAAAAACATCCGTATGTGCGTAAAATAAATAATGTAAATTATAATACGAGAAAACCGTATGCTCGCATGTACCATGATAAATATTCTAAACCTAATAATAATGCGAATATAAATACTTGTTTTTATGTGTATGATAAATATAATCGCAAAATTAAAATGGTAAATAAATGGATTCCAAAAGGAATGTTTAGTAATGATAATCCCGGTGGTATGCGTTTATGGCTTTAAATGTGTTACATATTATATATATATAGTTTGAATATAATTTATTGTATATATTATATATAAGTAATATAATAGTATATGTACTTTTATATTGTTTATATATATGTACTGTTTATATATATATATACCCTCGCACTACATATATATATACTTTGTGTGTTTAATATATTATATATATTGTGTTTGACTTGATATGTGTTATATATATATATATTAATATTGTGTAATGTATTATATATATATATTCTGTTTGACTTTATATATATGCATGTTGGTTGACATTGAAACTAATTGTCAAGGACCCACGAGAAATGGGGACCATAAAAGTTACATCTTCATCTTTATAGATAAACCTTGATATGGACTGGATACTCGATAGTGGTTGCACACGTCACATGACCGGAAACATCAATCTCTTTTCATCATATAAGTCATGTGATGGTGGACAGGTAATTTTTTTGAGGAAACTCCAAAGGAAATATAATTGGGAGAGGGTTTTATTTTGAAATTGGTTGCGTGTAAGATTGGTTAAAGGAAACCTTGATTTTCGTAAAAGCCGAATGCTGCCAGACAAACTTACTGTCGCGGTATACCGTGACCCTAAGGCGGTATACCGTTTTCTGTTCACCACCACCACGTGTCACTCTGTGATTATCCGACAGAAACTGTTCCACCTGACCCCGGTATACCGCGTTCCCTAGGCGGTATGCCGCACCGCTGTTTCTACACTATCACGCGTGTTTAAAGAAGTCAAGTCCCATCAACTCTTTTTCTGACTCGGTATACCACGGCCCCCTAGGCGGTATACCGCGCGCCTTCGACGGATTTAAATCCATAGCAGGTAAGTTTCTTTTCCTTTCTTTTTATCCTTGAGCTCTCTCTCTCTCTCTCTCCCTCCTCTTGCCGCCGACCGCCGCCTACGACGTCCGCCGTCATCAACCGAAGTTTTTCTTCCGGCCACCGGAACTCCAACCTTTCGTCAACAGTTTTTTTTTCTCTCCTTCCTTCAAATGGCTCCAAAAAGGACTCGTACCTCTCGGGGAGCTTCTAGCTCTCAAAACCCATCTGACCCTCCTCAAAACCGTCGTGTTTTTAGACGACATATTTTTGAATCCCGACCTTGTAACCCAGGTCGACCTGTCGATTTAGTGGGTCTAGAACATCTTGGTACCTTTGAAGCTTTCTCTTCTATTGACTGGGAACCTTTTCTTTCTTTTCAAGGAGATGTACCTTTTTCAAGTATGGTCGATTTTTATGCTGGGTATGACTTTAACGAGACCACCCATCGTGTCTCTCTTCAAATTTACAACCACTCTTTTGACTGGAGTTTAGAAGATTTTTCTCGTGTACTGGGTCTAACCCATTCCAATATAAATGTGTTTTCAAATAATACTGCCTTTACTTCCCTGCTTACCCAGGTTCAAGAAACTCAGGAAACCATTCTCCAATCTATTTTAGCTCCTGCTTTTCGAAATAATTTTCCCTCAATTTTAACTGATCAACATCTTCCGGAAAATCTTCGTTTTTGGAATAAAATTATCCTTTTTAACGTTTTGGGACGCGCTGGAAATTTTGACAGATTGGGTGCACTTCAGTGCTATATCCTTTACTGTCTCCGGCATAGCATCCGTATTAATGCCACCTACATTATTGCTCACCGTATGGTGATTTCCGAGTCTGGTCACCAGTCTCTTCCGTTTGGTTACTTAATTCGAAACCTTTTTACAAACCTTCAAATTCCTATCATTGGTAGGATGTTAGCTCCTACTCCTTCTCTCAATGCACTGACTGTTAGTCGAATGAGTGCTCCACCGGGACGGGCTCTTCATCGCCCTCAAGATCCGGCTCCCGAGGAAGACGATCCATACGCAATCCCGGCGGGTGCAATCTCAAATCGTCAAATATACTCCGCGATCATTGACTTGCGCCGGAGTTACGATGCCGATCAACGTGTGGTGCAAGACCGCTTGGAAGACATTGACGAGCAGTTGTGGACTTTATCTAATCAACTGAACGAAATTGAATTTATAGATAGCGATTAATTTTTATGTCTTCTTAAAACTTTATTTAATTAACATTATTATTGCTCTGTTCTAATGTTTATTCTCCTGCTTCGTTATTCTTATTGAATTTTCTTTAAGAGAGCTTCTGAGCTTTTTATCTTTTAACCATGAGATTATGCTCTCTCAAATATATGCATATTTTGAGGGGGAGCATCTCTCGAGGGGAAGCATACCGTCTTTCTTGACCCTTTTTGTTTCGACAAACGGGGGAGAGAAACCGCATATGCTCATGCTTAGCGGTTGTGTTTGTCATCATCAAAAAGGGGGAGATTGTTGGTGCAAGTGTACCACATCTCTATATATCTATATATATTTATTTTGATGATTACAAACACACCGTATTATTGTTTATCTAACAATCCTATCCAAGTGTACAGTTCTTGAAGAACACGAAGATTTTATCTGAAGAGTTCAAGACGGAAGATTTACGTTGTCATTAGTGTTTATAATTTATAATGATAAACACCCTAAAATAATATACCACTTGGATATTTCTAAAAACCATAAATGATTTTAATTAAATAAGGTTTTTGAGAAACTGTCCTTTTCTGACGCAGGTATACCGCGAGGTTCAGCCGGTATACCGCGGCAGAGTTTGCTGTGCATTTGTGATTGGTTGAAGCTACTTTTACAGGCGGTATACCGCGGTGTTTAGCAGGTATACCGCGGGTACGCATTCCAGAAGTCAACTTTGCATGAGAGCCGTTGAAGTGTCAGTGTACTATTACTGCACGGTATACCGCGTGCATTTGGCGGTATACCGCGGATGCATATATCCGTTGGAAGCTTCATGCTATATATTTGCATGCTGATGGTGAAGAAAAAAAAGACCACACAAACAACAACAGCAAGCAACCAACTCCATCCATTTCTCAGCTCTCTCACTTATTTAATTTATATATTTTTTATAAACCTTTTTATAAAATATCCAAGTGATTATTATACAAGAGTGATTACCCATTGTGAGTTATACTCCTCTTGTAAGTATTTGAATAACGGGTGTGTGATCCTGTTTATCTCATAGCAGAGGCTTGAGAAACTATTACAAATTCCTTTGTATTTGGTTTGTGTTCTACCGTAAAGAATACATTTATTGGATCGTGTCGAGAAGTGTCTCGGCTGCTGGTTTATCACAGTTGGTGGTAAATCAGTAAATCTCCGTGTCAAGTATCTCTTACCTTTATCTCTTTATTTATTCCGCTGTGCTTTATTATATTTGTTTATATAAACTGCTTTGCATTTATATTTATTTATATAATCTCTGTGTATTTGTTTATATTTACACTCTTCTTTATTATTTGTATACTCTGGTTTATTTTTACTGTTTCCGTACTGTATTTATTTATAAAAGAATTTTTGAAAGTAAAAGATTTTAAATACAACCTTACCCCCCCTAGGTTGTCTAACAGAATACCTTGTTGATCTTCGCTGGACGATATCTGAAGTGTATTTTCTTTTTACACCAGATCAGGGTGGTCTGAGAAACTTCAGTTTTCTTTTCCACGATCTTCTGAGCTTCTTCCCAAAGCTTTCGTTGGACTTGAATGGGAACACGTTTCAGCTTGGGGTCTTTGACAGATTCTTGAGTAAGCTTGATGGCGTATTCTCTGTCTTTTTCTTCAGCTTCCTTTCTTTCAGCGATTAGGCGTTCAGCTCTGAGATGTTCCTTGTATTCAGCTTTGAAATTCTGAACTTTGGAGGAACTGAAGGAAGTTGATCACGCCTCAGAATGATTCGCTGATCCTCGAATCGCTTTATTATCTCCTCTCTTCTTTTCTGATCCTCTTCACTTAGCTTTTGAGGAACTAAGGAAGGTCTACGTTTGTGAGAGAGAGTCTGTTCTTCAGGTTCATCAGTCTCAGAGATCAAATCCAAGACTGGGATTATTTCTTCAGCATCAGCTGGTATAGTTGTGGAGCCTTCAGCGATATCCTCAAACAGGGGAGAGGACTAGCTGAAACACAACGATCTTACAAGTAAGAACTTGGGTAGAATCAGATAGAGAGAATTGGTTCAAGTGTATAGGCTTGGGTAGAGGAACTGATAGTGTATGATAGAGGAGGGATGGAGTAAGAGATGTTTAGTGTACCTGACAAACCGGCTTTTCAAGCAAGATCATCAGATTGTCATCTTCAGCGACGCTTTTGCCTTTGCCTTTCTCAGCTCCAGAGGCTGAGGGCTTTGTCTTTGTCCGCTCCCCTGAAGGTTCATTTATCGAGATTCCCTTAAGAGCTTTGATCTTCGGAGCAGGTTTGACGATAAAGAAGTCATCGTCATCTTCATCATCATTATCATCATTCTTTGGAGAAGAAGATGGTTCATTATCAGGGATGTCGACGGCTTCATCATCTTCTGCTTCAGATTCTTCAGCGTCTTCTTTGAGTTGCTCCCCCTCAGATACAGAGGCGAGCTTATCGGTTCCCTCGGGGTGTTCATCTCCCTGAGGTCCAGCGACTGCTTCAGCTTCAATAGTCTTCTCACCTTCTTCAGCGAAGGTGAGGTCTTCGTTCTTCTCTCCCCTGATAGATTCATCATGGGAAAGGTCTTCAGCGCTCTTGGAAGGATTTTCAGCGCTCTTCTCCCCCTCTTTTTCATGATGACTGGGGGAGGAATGGGTAGATTCAGCAGCGTTGGTAGGTTCTCTGTCTTCTTGGCCAGAAAGACCTATACGAACTTCAATCTTTGCTAATCTGTCTTCTAGGCCAGAAATAGCAGGATTGATCTTCCCGAGCTCAATGCGATCCGCCGCTGTAAAATGTTCAGATTCACGGACAGGAGCAGGAGTATTCGCCTTGTGCAGCAGCTGTTCGATCATACTCTTTATCGAACCAACGTCAGTCTTTACAGAGCTTAAGTCGGTCGTCAGAGTGTTGACATTTGTCTTCACAGCAGACATATCTCCCTCTAGTGTTCCAACCGATGTCTTCAGCGTTGTTACCTCGCTGGACATGGATGAAACTGAATTTTTGAGAGAGGTGTAGTCTGTGTAGATATCAGCGAGCACCTTGGCGAAGTCGCTGAGAGTTTTATCAACCTGCTTCATGTCATCTGTGGAAGCCTTCTTCTCCACCACCGTTGTCAGCTTGTTCAGATTCTCTCCAGCGTTTGTTACAGCTGTAGAGTTATTGGAGAGAGTAGTGGTGAGACCTGTCAGCTTTGTCTCCACGGACTTCAGAGAGGCGTTGATATCTCCCAAATTAGGACCTGTAACAGATAAGAACTTGTGAACAAAGGAAAGCTCAGAAGTTTGGGGTTTAGTCACAGTGTTTATGGGTTGTTGTTTACCTGCTGGAGGATTGGTGAATTCATTGAAATCACGGGTTCCTGAGTAAAGTTCCATGTCATCTTCAAAAGTGCCCATGGATTGTTCTGCAGGTCCTGTCTTCATCATCTCTGGATTATCAGCTTTAGCTTCCGTATAAATGATGGCATCTCCAGCGATAACTGGAGGAGAGACCAAACGAGTAGAGGGAGAAGCGAAGGATGAGATTGGAGGTTGGGTTCTGAGTTCAGCGTTGGAATCGTTGAGAATCACTTCATCAGTCTTTTGAGAGACTGGGGAGGTTGGGAAGTTTCCAAGTTTGTAATCTCAACGTTTGGAGACGCTGAGATTTGGATGGAAGGGATGGCTTGTTCAGGTGTGGCAGAGCGTACCACTGAACGTTCCTTCAGCTCTGTAGAAAGAGCTGAGGAGTCTTCATCATGAGATTGTTGGGGTTGCTCCTTTGTTTTCTTGATCCTTTTAGAATCAAGTGGGGTGGATGAATGTTTCCTTTTCTTAGAAGGAGAGGATTTTGTGGCCAGGGTATCAGCGATGGGTATTGTTGGTGCAAGTGTACCCAGCTTTAAATATTGTGATATATTTTTGGTACACATAAAATCACATCTCCATATTTATTTTGATGATTACAAAACACACCGCATTATTTTGTTATCTAATATTTTATCCGAGTGTGCAGATATTTAAATGATCTCGATAAATTTTTTATCTGAAGTATCCAAGTCTGAAGAGTTTCGTCATTTTATTTTAAAATGATAAACACCCTAAAATATTTTATCACTTGGATATTTCGTATCTATATAAATATATTTGAATCAAATATATATATACAATATTTTTTTTATATATATATTAAATCACTTGATATATATATATATATATGCTGTTTGCTACTGTTCATCATCTGTTGCAAGAAGTGTGATCAGCCGAACCACCCTGCGTTGCCTTGCTCTCATTGGACAAAACTTCAGGCGGTATACCGCCAAGGTCTTCGCGGTATACCGCGGGTACTGTTCACCATCAGCATCATCTGCATATGAAGCTTCTTTTGTCAGACAACTTTTTCAGGCGGTATACCGCCATGTGCAACGCGGTATACCGCGGGTACTTGTAGCCGTTGATCTTTTGCAGGTTGACCTTCTCCTTGCAGTACACTTTTTCTGACGCAGGTATACCGCGATGGTCTGGCGGTATACCGCGAAATCCCCAAGACTGATGATCATCCAGTATAAATACAAGCATCCAGCAGCCTTCAATGCTACACCAACTTCAGCAATAAATTCTCCCTCAGCATTTGATTATTATTCTGCTGCTTTCTTACTCACACTAAATCACTTAAACTGATAAAATTAATTTTTGAGCAAGAAATCTTGAGTTGATAGCAGATTAAAATCTCTCGATTAGTTGAATCAGCAACACAACTCAAGTGATCAAACTCTCTAAAAATATCCAAGTGATAAACCTTATTCAAGAGTGATTATTCATATTAAAATCTCTACCCTCTTGTAAGTGTTTGAATTAGAGTGAGTGATCCACATTAATCTCTCAAAGAAGAGTGTTTCGCGTTTGTTGTATTAAGGTTTGTGTTTCTACCGTAAAGAACACGTTTCGTATTGGATCTCCGAGAAGTGTTATTTTCTCGAGGTGGACTAGCCAACTTTGTGTTTGGTGAACCACTTTAAAAATATCGTTGTCAAGTATTCTCTTTCCCTTATCTCTTTACATTTCCGCTGTGCATTTAAATTATATCTGTTTATATAATTGTTGTATATTTACTTGTTTATACTCTGCTTTATTTTTACTGTATTGTTTGTACTGTATTTATTTGTTCAAAGAATTTTTGAAAGAAAAAGATTTTAAATACAACCTTACCCCCCCCTTAGGTTGTCCAACATTTGGTATCAGAGCAGGTCTTTCAAAATTTTCTGCATATTTTTCTCTTATTCTTCTAAATGGCTCAACAAACTAATATCGTGTTTTCAAAACCTCCTTTGATAGATACTGAAAAGTTTGGCATTTGGGCCGAGCTATTTGAATGTCACGTGCGTGGCAAAAATCAAAAGATTTGGAACATCATAGAAAAAGGGAATTTTAAACCCACCATTGTGAAAGATGATGTTTATATTGATAAACCTATAGATGACTGGACTACTTCTGATGAAGCTCATTTTTGTTTAAACTTTGAAGCTAAGAATATATTATATGCTGCTTTAACATCTGACGAAATTGAAAGAGTATATACTTATAAAACTGCAAATCAAATATGGGAAAGTTTAAATAATACTCATCGTGGAAACACGGAGGTTAAATCTAGTAAAGTAAATATTTTAGTTCACGATTATGAACTATTCGAAATGAAACAAGATGAGTCAATTGACTCAATGTTTAAAAGATTTAACCTTATTGTGACTACTTTGAAAGGTTTGGATCGCACTTATCCTAACGAGGACTATATAAGGAAAATCCTACGAGCTCTTCCTTCGGAGTGGATGCAAAAGATAACATCCTTAGAAGACTCCCGTGACCTTTCCATAATGAAGATAGATGACTTGATCGGTAATCTTAAAGTGCATGAAATTGCACTTAAAAGAAACAAAGACCGGGAGCAAGTTAAAAAGAAATCAATCGCTCTCAATGTCTCAACACCAAAAGATGAGAAGAAAAAGGAGAAAGCTAGCTCCTCGAAAGATCCATCCGAAACTCTCGATGAAGTCGCCATGTTGGTAAGAAACTTTTCCAAATTTCTTAATAATAATAATAAATTTTCTAACAATGGCAGATTTCAAAGAAACGGTAACTACCGTCGTGGTGGTGAAAATCGAAGTCGTAAGTTCCATAAACGAGACGAAAAAGTTAAGAAAAATGGCGACTCGAGTGAAGACGATAAAGCTAAGCCAAAGAGAGGCTTTTGCTACTCATGTGGTGACAAAGACCACTACGCCAATGAATGTCCGAAAAAGAACAAATTCCAAAAGAAGAAGGAGAAAGCCTTCATTGGAGGCGCGTGGAGCGAGAGTGAAGAAGAAGATGACTATCAAGCCATTTGTCTTATGGCCGATAGCGACGACGAGGTAAAATCTTCTTACTCGGATTACGATAGTGATTATGAAAGTGATAGTGAAAATAATCTTGAAGAATTATATGAATCTTTTCATAAAATGGCCGCTCTTGCAAATCGTTACCAAGATGAGAATGCTATGTTAAAAGAAACTGTAAATGCATGTAAAAAGGAAATAAAAAATGTTAAACAAAAATCTGAAAATGATATAGATATAATTGCTAAATTAGAAACTAAATTAGGAGAAAAAGATTTTTGTAAATCTTGTGATGTTTTAAATAAAGAAATTGCATGCTTGAATAAAAAATCACATGAAAATATTATTTGTACAAAATGTGATATTCTTGATAATGAGATTACATGTTTAAAGGCTAAATGTGCTTCATATGAAAAAGATAACATGCTAGCTAAAGCCTTTGAAAGTAGCAATGAGAAAGTTCTTAACATGCTTAATATGCCTAACCGTATAAAATGTAGAAAAGGCATTGGTTCCAATACTTGTGTTGATAAATGTTCATGTATACCCATCAAAAGATTCTATGAATCACCTAAAGTAAATACAAGAAATCAATATGTGCAAAAACCTCCGTATGTGCGTAAAATAAATAATGTAAATTATAATACGAGAAAACCGTATGCTCGCATGTACCATGATAAATATTCTAAACCTAATAATAATGCGAATGTAAATACTTGTTTTTATGTGTATGATAAATATAATCGCAAAATTAAAATGGTAAATAAATGGATTCCAAAAGGAATGTTTAGTAATGATAATCCCGGTGGTATGCGTTTATGGTTTTAAATGTGTTATGTATATATATATAGTTTAAATATATTTTGTTGTATACATTATATATATAAGTAATATATATTCTATGTACTGTTTGTTTACATATATATACGTATTACATATATATATATATAATATGGTGTTTGTTATATATATATATTAATATGATTTGATGTATTATATATATATATTAATATTGTGTAATATATTATATATATATATATTCTGTTTTACTTTATATATATGTATGTTGGTTGACTTTTGAAACTAATTGTCAAGGACCCACGAGAAATGGGGACCATAAAAGTTACATCTTCATTATTGTAGATTGACCTTGATATGGACTGGATACTCGATAGTGGTTGCACACGTCACATGACCGGAAACAATAATCTCTTTTCATCATATAAGTCATGTGATGGTGGACAGGTAATTTTTGGAGGAAACTCCAAAGGAAATATAATTGGTAGAGGTACAGTCTCTTGCAATAATGTTCAATTTCTTAATGTTAATCATGTTGATAATTTACATTTTAATTTATTGAGTGTTCGCCAATTGTGTAAAAATAATACAACTGTTGTCTTCGAAGAAGATTCTTGTAAAATCATAAAAAATGGCAAAGTTCTTTTAAATGGCTTTGTAAAAGGAAATTTATATATTTGTAAAACTGTTGTATCTGATAATGTATGCTTATCTTCTATTAATGATGTTTCTACTTTATGGCATAGGCGTTTAGGTCACGCTAATCTAAGATTAATGCAAAACTTAAAAAATAAGGAGCTTGTGAGTGACCTGCCAAAATTAAAGTTTGATAATCATTTTTGTGATGCTTGTCGTGTCGGCAAACAACATCACGTTTCTCATAAATCAAAAAATGTTATTTCTACTCAAAGAGTTTTAGAACTTTTACATATGGATCTTTTTGGCCCGATGGCTATTCAAAGTTTTGGAGGAAATTTTTATACTTTGGTTATTGTGGATGATTATTCCCGTTATACTTGGACTTTATTTTTGAGACATAAAAATGAGGCTTTTGAAAAGTTTAAAATTTTGGGAAAACGAATTCAAAACCAACAAGGTTGTACGATTGTTTCCATACGTACGGACCATGGACGAGAATTCGATAATGATGTACAATTTGGTGCCTTTTGTGATAAACATGGTATAACTCATAACTTTTCGGCTCCTCGAACTCCTCAATCTAACGGGGTTGTTGAAAGGAAAAATCGAACGTTGCAAGAAATGAGTAGAACTATGCTAAACGAACATCAAGTTCCCCAAAAGTTTTGGTGTGATGCCGTTGCTACCGCGACCTATGTGCTTAACCGTGTCCTAATTAGAGGTATCCTAAATAAGACACCCTATGAACTTTACCGAGGTAGAAAACCTTCCCTAGCTCACCTAAAAGTTTTTGGTTGTAAATGTTTCATTTTAAACACCAAATCCTACCTAACCAAATTTGACCCCAAAGCCTATGAGGGAGTGTTCCTAGGTTATTCTTGGAATAGCAAAGCCTATAGAATCCTAAATAAGGAGACCATGGTAGTGGAAGAATCCCTTAATGTTAGTTTTGACGAGAGTCCTCCCAAACCGAGTGCATCCTTAGCAAATGATAATATCCGTGAAGGAGATGTCTTAGCCCAACAACTTAGTACCTTGGATTTAGGTACCCAACCTTCCACAAATAATATTGAATCTAGTGATGCCCCTCCATGCTTTATTCCACAAGGTATAGATGATCCTAACCTTAGAACCGCTCGAGGCCATCCCGTAGATCAAATTATAGGTGACCTAAACCAAAGGACAACTAGATCACAAATCCTTACCCATTGTGCTTTCCATGCCTTTATCTCAACCATAGAACCTAAAACCATAGATGAAGCTTTAGGTGATGAGGATTGGATATTGGCCATGCAAGATGAGTTAAACCAATTTACTAGGAATGATGTGTGGGACTTAGTGCCTAGCCCTAGTAGTCAAACCATTATTGGCACAAGATGGGTCTTCCGAAACAAGGTAGACGAAAACGGTGGAGTCACACGAAACAAGGCACGTTTAGTTGCCAAGGGGTACAGTCAACAAGAAGGTATAGATTATGACGAAACCTTTGCACCGGTTGCAAGGTTGGAGTCTATTCGAATGCTTCTCGCTTTTGCAAATGCTAAAGATTTTAAGTTATTTCAAATGGATGTTAAAAGTGCTTTCTTAAATGGTATTATAAATGAGGAGGTATACGTTTCTCAACCTCCCGGTTTTGAAAGTTTTGAAAACCCGACACATGTTTATAAATTAAAAAAGGCGCTTTATGGTTTAAAGCAGGCTCCGCGTGCGTGGTATGATAGATTAAAAACCTTTTTAATTGTTAGTGGTTATATTATGGGTAAAATTGATAATACTTTATTTGTGAAATATGTTCAAAATGATATTGTGGTTGTGCAAGTATATGTTGATGATATTATTTTTGGTTCCACTAATGAAAAACTGTGTAATGAATTTTCTGCGAAAATGACAAGCGAGTTTGAAATGAGCATGATGGGAGAGTTAAAATACTTCTTAGGATTGCAAATAAAACAATGTGAAACTGGTATTTTCATTAGTCAATCTAAATATTGTAAAGATATGTTGAAAAGGTTTAACTTTGAAAATGTCAAACCCGTTGAAACTCCAATGACCACAAATTTGCAATTATCTCGTGACGAGGAGGGAAACGATTTTAATGAAAAGATTTATCGTGGTATGATTGGTAGTTTATTATATTTAACTGCTAGTAGACCTGACATTATGTTTAGTGTATGTTTATGTGCTCGTTTTCAATCTTCACCTAAACAATCTCACTATGAAGCTGTCAAGCGTATTTTTCGATATTTACGAGGTACTACTAATCTTGGCTTATGGTACGCAAAGCAACCCGAGTTAGAAGTAACGTGTTTTGCCGATTCCGATCTTGGTGGATCTATTGTTGACCGAAAAAGTACTAGTGGGGTATGCGCCTTTATAGGTCTCTCACTTGTATCTTGGTTCTCTAAGAAACAACAATCCGTAGCTTTGTCTACCACCGAAGCGGAATATGTAGCCGCCGCAAGAGCATGTGCTCAAGTCCTATGGATGAAACACACACTTACCGATTTTGAGGTACACCTAACCAAAATTCCAATTATGTGTGATAACTCAAGTGCCATAAACTTAAGTAAAAATCCCGTTTTGCATTCTCGTACCAAACATATTGAATTGAGACATCACTTTTTACGAGATAATGTTCAAAAAGGCAAAATCGTGCTTGAAAAGGTTGATTCGGAAGATAATTTGGCCGATATTTTCACTAAAGCTCTAAACAAGAAGGCGTTCTTTAAATTAAGACTTGGTTTAGGCATGCTTGAGTATAACCCTTGATAAATACTAACTCTCAAATATTTCATATTTTGAGGGGGAGCATCTTTCGAGGGGGAGCATAAGCGACTTTCTTGAACCCTTTTTGCTTCGACAAAAGGGGGAGAGAAACCGAGTATGCTCTCGTGTTTAGCGTTGTGTTTGTCATCATCAAAAAGGGGGAGATTGTTGGTGCAAGTGTACCCAGCTTTAAATATTGTGATATATTTTTGGTACACATAAAATCACATCTCCATATTTATTTTGATGATTACAAAACACACCGCATTATTTTGTTATCTAATATTTTATCCGAGTGTGCAGATATTTAAATGATCTCGATAAATTTTTTATCTGAAGTATCCAAGTCTGAAGAGTTTCGTCATTTTATTTTAAAATGATAAACACCCTAAAATATTTTATCACTTGGATATTTCGTATCTATATAAATATATTTGAATCAAATATATATATACAATATTTTTTTTATATATATATTAAATCACTTGATATATATATATATATATATGCTGTTTGCTACTGTTCATCATCTGTTGCAAGAAGTGTGATCAGCCGAACCACCCTGCGTTGCCTTGCTCTCATTGGACAAAACTTCAGGCGGTATACCGCCAAGGTCTTCGCGGTATACCGCGGGTACTGTTCACCATCAGCATCATCTGCATATGAAGCTTCTTTTGTCAGACAACTTTTTCAGGCGGTATACCGCCATGTGCAACGCGGTATACCGCGGGTACTTGTAGCCGTTGATCTTTTGCAGGTTGACCTTCTCCTTGCAGTACACTTTTTCTGACGCAGGTATACCGCGATGGTCTGGCGGTATACCGCGAAATCCCCAAGACTGATGATCATCCAGTATAAATACAAGCATCCAGCAGCCTTCAATGCTACACCAACTTCAGCAATAAATTCTCCCTCAGCATTTGATTATTATTCTGCTGCTTTCTTACTCACACTAAATCACTTAAACTGATAAAATTAATTTTTGAGCAAGAAATCTTGAGTTGATAGCAGATTAAAATCTCTCGATTAGTTGAATCAGCAACACAACTCAAGTGATCAAACTCTCTAAAAATATCCAAGTGATAAACCTTATTCAAGAGTGATTATTCATATTAAAATCTCTACCCTCTTGTAAGTGTTTGAATTAGAGTGAGTGATCCACATTAATCTCTCAAAGAAGAGTGTTTCGCGTTTGTTGTATTAAGGTTTGTGTTTCTACCGTAAAGAACACGTTTCGTATTGGATCTCCGAGAAGTGTTATTTTCTCGAGGTGGACTAGCCAACTTTGTGTTTGGTGAACCACTTTAAAAATATCGTTGTCAAGTATTCTCTTTCCCTTATCTCTTTACATTTCCGCTGTGCATTTAAATTATATCTGTTTATATAATTGTTGTATATTTACTTGTTTATACTCTGCTTTATTTTTACTGTATTGTTTGTACTGTATTTATTTGTTCAAAGAATTTTTGAAAGAAAAAGATTTTAAATACAACCTTACCCCCCCCCTTAGGTTGTCCAACAGGTATTGTCGCTGAAGGAGCCACAGAAGTAGAAGAAGAAGGGTTGAGAAGAGTTAAGAGGGTAGAAAGACGTACCTCATTTTCAACAGGTTTGAAGTCGAGTACCTTAGGGCCAATCTGAGAGAGTTTCATATCGCCCTCTTGTGGGTAGCTGTCTTTCAGGCCATATTGAAAGATAGCGCTGATGAATCGGGGGTAGGGAACCCATGCAGGCCTGTCAGCGGCAGAGTCTACTCTTTGCAGCAAGTCATCATAGATGAGAGATGCCCAGTCAATGTGTAGACCTTTCAGCAGAGCGTATCCCATAGCTTGCTGAGGTTGAGCGGCTTGATCAAAAGAGCCTGTCTTGGCAGTCATGCAGCTGATAAGGTGAGCGAAGATGAAGTTCATCTCGCTGGGCATTTTCGATTTTTTCAGCAGTGTTAGCTTCTTCTCAGGCTTCTTGTCTCTGCCCATTTCCCATACATAGCCCATTGCATCAAAAAATGCAATAAGAGCTTCTTTGTCAGCGAGCTTCTTATGGTCAGGGAAAGGAACAAAAGGTTTTTCCTTTGTAGCGATGGGAAAGTTCAGAGCTTTGCGAATGATGGCAGGTGTGATCTTTATCGTGCCATATTCAGTATCGCAGAGGATACAATCAACTGTTTTGGAGGGATCTTTGGCGGATGGTAACTGAGAGTGTCTGGCAGAGTACCAAAACTGAGATAGTAGCAGCTGACTTGCAGGGGGTGAGATGGTCAGGGCTGTTGAAATGCAGCAATTCTTCAGGAAATTTACAGCATCTGTCAGATGTGTGACTTGCTTTCGAGGAGGAAACTCGAGAAACGCAGAAAGGTTGTTTATCTTAGTCCAGTCTAGTTGATCCAGAGTGAACTTAACCTGAGGAGCCTTGAAGAATTCCATTTCCTCAGAGTCAGTAGATATGTTCTCAGCGGTAGTAGGAATGTTAGACGTTGCCATTTCCTGTATTATCAGTTCAGCCAAAGATTAACAAATAAGAATAATCTTAATATGGAAAGATTTTCCATTAAGATGGTTCGAATTTTGTCCATTTCATTCAGACAAAATGTCTTAATGAAGATTAGGGTTTTTCTTGATTTTGAAAACGGAAAATTTAAACCCAAAAAAAATCTTGTTTTCCAGTTTTCTTTGAAGATTGGGATTCAGGAAAAACGAATGTGAACAACAAGTTTAAGATTTTTGCATTTAAACTTGAAGAACAACCATGAAATGGTTGTGTTCATAAAATCATGAAAGAAAATGATTTCATTTTAAGAAGTTCTTTTGTTTGATCTTGTGAAAATAAGGAGTAGATCAGTAACAAGTTATTTTGCATTAGGTAATAAATAAGAACATATTAACCTTGATGTTTGATGAAGAAGATGATGAACAGTTCTTGAAGTTTGAAAGCACAAATGCAACAGTGAATTCTTTCTTGCGGAGGAAGATTGATCGCGTAAAAGAAAAATATAAACAAAGAATTTGTTTATATAGAGATTTTAGAAAGAGAAAATCTTGAGCGGGAAAAGATTTTCATCATGACACGGACACGTGTTTGCATTTGATTGGAAGTTTGAACGAGACGTGCAAACGTGTGTCAGGAAGAGAAAACGTGCCGGGGTTTTATCCGTTGCAATGACGTCACAACTGTCCTTTCATATTCTTGGTTGTCTCTGAGGTTTTGAAAAACTCAGAGATACTTTTGAGAGGTTGTTCCACATACACTTCTTCATTCAGCTTTCCATTTAGAAACGCTGACTTAACATCCATCTGATGTACTTTGAAGTTTTTGTGTACAGCATATGCTAAGAATAGACGAATAGATTCAAGTCTTGCTACTGGAGCAAATGTTTCGTCGTAATCTATACCTTCCTCTTGTCTGTATCCCTGAGCAACAAGTCGAGCTTTGTTGCGGGTTACAGTACCATATTCGTCCAACTTATTTCGATAGACCCATTTAGTGCCTATTACTGTTTTATCAGTTGGTCTCTGAACAAGTTTCCAAACTTTGTTTCTTTCGAATTCAGTCAGCTCTTCTTGCATGGCGCTGACCCAGTTTGGATCTTTGAGGGCATCATCTACTTTCTTTGGTTCAGTTAGTGAAATAAAATTTACAAATAAACAAATATTACCTGGACTTCGTCGATTCTGAATCCCAGCGTTTGGATCACCAAGAATTTGATCAATTGGGTGATTTATAGTACATCGCTGAGCCGGAGCGTGAGACGCTGACTCAACTTGAACTGGAGGAGCTGAAGATGAAGCTTCAGCGACGTCAGGAGTATCAGCCAAGAGAGGAATGGATGCAGTTGTCGTTATATTCACTGATTGCTGAGAAGTAGATGGAATGTCTGAGACATTTGATTCAGCGTTAGGTATAGTGTTTATAGGAACAGCTGAGACCCAAGAAGTTTCAGCTTCACTATTATGCATATTTGGAATGATAGGACTATCATCTTCTACTGGATGAGCATGAGTAGTGGGAATAACTTCTGAATCACCAAGATGAGAAAACATCCATTGATTCAGTTCTTCTGTATCAGCGGACGGTTTAGAGTTCGTTGAACGGGATTCGTCAAACGTGACGTGAATAGTTTCTTCTACAGTTTGTCTTCTACGATTGAAGACTCTGAAGGCTTTGGAAACTGAGGAGTATCCAAGAAAGATTCCATCATCAGCCTTAGGATCAAACTTTCCAAGAGCATCTATGTTGTTCAGTATAAAACACTGACATCCAAAGATGTGAAGAAAGCTGATTGAAGGCTTTCTCCCATGAAAAAGTTCATAGGCTGTCTTTTTGAATCTTTTAACTATTAGCGACCTGTTTTGCGTAAAACAAGCAGTGTTGACAGCTTCTGCCCAAAACTGAGTAGGCAGGTGAGAATCGCTGAGCATTGAACGTGCAGCTTCAATAATTGTTCTATTTCTTCTTTCAGCGACTCCATTTTGTTGCGGTGTTCTCACTGAAGAAAAGTTGTGAGAAATACCCTTACTCTCAAAGAAGGAATCAAGAGAACTGTTTTTGAATTCAGTCCCATGATCACTCCTTATTGAGCGAACGGTCAAATTGTTCAGGGTTTCCATCTTCCGAACAAAGGTGATGAGTTATTCAGGGGTGTCACTCTTAGAACGGAGAAACGTTACCCAAGTGAAGCGAGATAATTCATCAACTATGACCAGCGTATATTTCTTTCCAGCGATGGATTGTTTGTTAACAGGGCCAAACAAATCCATATGGAGTAGTTGTAGAGGAGATGACACTGAAGAAACTTGCTTTGACTTAAAGCTTGCTTTGGTCTGCTTCCCTTTTTCACACGCTGAACATAACGACTCTTTGGCGTATGAATGCTGAGGTAGACCAGTGACTAACTCTTTTGAAGAAAGAGTGTTCAGTGTCTTGAAATTTAGATGAGAGAGCCTCTTATGCCATAGCCAGTTGACATCAGATGAGGCCTTTGAGAAGAAACAGGAGTTCTCAGTGGTTGTTGAGTCCATGTTTATTACATAAACATTTTCCAAACGATAACCGCTGAGAGCTATCTTCTCCTTTTTGTCAGTGACAAAGCAGGATTCCTTAGTAAAGATTACTTTGTTATCCATGTCGCAAAGCTGACTAATGCTTAGAAGATTATGCTTCAACCCTTCAACATATGCGACTCTTCTGAAGGAGGTTGTACCATTTGAAAGTACACCATACCCTCGGGTATGTCCTTTTCCATTTCCACCGAAAGTCACAGAGGGACCTTTCTCTTCCTTGTATTCAGCGAGCAGATTTTTCTTTCCAGTCATGTGTCTAGAGCATCCGCTATCGAGATACCAGATACCCTTCTTAACCTGCAATACAAAGGAAGATTAGTTTTTCTTAGGTACCCACTTAACCATGTATACACGTTTGTCAATGGAAGTAGTTGGAATGGAAGGTTCAACAGTCTTCGCAGCATTTGAAGATTCAACTTTGTCTCTCTTCACTTTGGTTAATTTCTTAACCTCAGTGGTAGAATTCACCTTGACCTGATTTGCACCAGGGTTGGTCTTCTTTGCCTTGGGGGCAATCTTCACCTTAGCTATCTTTTCAGCTTTGGTGGTTGTGGGGCACTTACTAGCAATATGATCAGTGAGTCCACAGTGATAACATTTCCTATAGCTAAAAGTAGTTCTAGGACCATTTGAATGTTGAGCTTTTAATTTCAAATTAGAAGTGCCAGCACCAAGTAAACTATTGGCTTTAGAAATGGGACGAACATTCAGTTCTTCATATTTCTTACCAAGGACATCCAATCTGAGTCTAGGAGTAGATCGCCGAATAAATCCATATATCTGCTTCCTTGATCCAGAGGGATGAGCCACTGAAGCTTTAGAAGCATTCAGCTTTGGTACTAAGGTACCCTTCTGAGGATTATGGTAAATAACAATTCCTTTACCTTTGTCTTTAGAGACAGAGGTAGGTTTTGAATAAACCATTTTCTCCTTGCCTTTTGAGGAGGTAGGAGTTTCCTCAGGGATTGGTGTAACGGACGAGGAGCACTGAGAAGATGAAGTATCAGCGACTGAGGATACGAACGTTCCAAATTTAAGCATTGAACGCTCAGTGGTTGGTTTTGGAGTTTCATATTTGTAACCCAAACCACGTTTATCACTCAGGGGAATCTGAGACTTTATTATCTCAGTGATCTTTGTTGAAGAATTACACCATCCTTCAACAGTAGCTTTTTCAGCCTTTAATGCAGCGATAGCTTCTGCTCGTTCGATTTTGACTAGCTGATTTAAATATACTTGATCTTTAAAATCTTCTTCAATTTTAGAAAGCTTTTCTATTTGAAGGTGGCAGTTTTTAAGCTTTTCAGCGAGATCAAGATTTTGGTTTTCAACCACAGTTTTGCCGTTCATGGCTTCGTATAAACTTCTAGTCAAGAGATCGATCTTACGGAGACTATCAGCTTCATCAATATTTGCAATATTGGTAAAGAAAGAAGGTGATACCTGAATAGCAGATGTTGAAGTGGAGGGAATGTCTGAACTTTCTTCCTCTTCTTCAATCTTGGACATAAGACATAGATTTGCTTCATCATCTTCAGAGTCAGATGATGATGCTTCTTCATCAGAAGCAGCCCAATCATAGTCAGCCATCAGGCCTTTATTCTTCTTCTTAAAGCTTTTCAGCTTTGCATATTTTTCTTTCAGCTTTGAATATTTGTCATCTTTATTTATTGGAACAAAGGGTTTCTTTGTAAAAGCTGAGGGTCTAGAAACTTTCTTTGACCTGCACTCGTTAGCGAAATGTCCTGTCTTTTCGCAGTTAAAACAAGTAGCAGTAGCCTTATCAACAAAAGCTGATGATCTAGGCTTGTCAGTTATGGAAAGAGGTTTGTTCTTTCTAAACATTTTCTTTTTGGCAAATCTCCTGAACTTCTTAGTTAGGAGAGCCAAAGATTCATCATCTGAAAAATCAGAATCTGATGACCTTTCAGAGTTACTTTCTAACTCAGTGATAGTGACCGAGGGTCGCTGAGTAGAAGGTTCCTCTGAGATTAAAGCAACAGGAGTGCTTCTGGAATCTTTAACAAGATTCTTCTTAAGATGGCTCGATTGCTCATGATTCAGCAACGTGCCATATAAGGTTGAAAGGGTCATTGATTTTAGATCCTTTGATAGCTTGAGACACATAGCATAATTGTCCCAGCTTTCAGGTAAACATTCTAGAAACTTTGTCAGCACTTCAAAGTTAGAATATTCCTTACCAACAGTTTTCAGATCTATAATTAAACAATTAAAACGTTGGTGAACTTCAGAGAGAGATTCATTCTTACCAGAAATGAAGCTTTCGTATTGTCTTACCAGGTTGATCTTTCTTGAATCCTGGACTTCAGACGTTCCTTCATACTGAACACATATTGTGTCCCACATGGCCTTTGATGTTTTCAGATTCATGACGGAATGGTAGACTTCGTCAGGAAGAGCCAGAGATAGTATGGATCTGGCTTTTGTATCTATAGCCACTTTCTTCTTATCTTCGTCAGTCCATTGAAAGATTTCCTTAGGTACCAGCCTTTCTGGAATAGCAGGTCTATTCTCAGCGGCTGGAACAGCAGCATCAATTCTTACAGGGATGAATGGACCATTTTCTAGATAGTAAGGCATAGTAGGGTCTACACCTTCTAAGAAGAGTGTCATCCTATTTTTCCATAAGTTGAAGTTATCTTTGGAAAATCTAGGGGGTTTAGCAAGAGAACCATTGTCTATATAATTTGTGTTTGTGTTGGTGGCCATTTTCAGATAATAGCAAGGAATAGAAATATCTTAGATTAGATCTCGTTTATGAGATTAAACAAATCCGCTCTGATACCACTTGTTGGTCCCGAAGGCCTATACAAGTTTGTAGAAGGGGGGGGGGTTGAATACAAACACACAGATTTTACTTTTCTAAATTGTTTATTGATAAATCATTAACAATTTACAGCTTGTTGCGGAAACAAGATTAAGGATAAAACTAAATCTAAACAAGTTGGAACACTAAGGTTTCTTGCACTAAGAGAGATAAGGAAATTACTAATAATAACCTATCTTGAGATAAGAGATTGAACTTGTCCAGAGTTAGCAAGTTACTTCAAATGAAGTGGGTTCATCTCTTTATATACTGCATGCATTTAATGCAAGTCAGTATACACTTTACACGTGTCATCAGCTGGTTGGTTGCATGTCATTGACCTTGGTTGACAACCTTAGTAGCCGCATGGATGAACAGTGTAGTATCAGAATGGTTGTACGATTTCAGACAGTCGGAGGTTCTTTTCTGACATTTCGTACGGAGTCGTGCAAGGGTGGTTAAGACAAAAGTACTTTGTACGGAGGACTTCATGATCAGCTTTCGTTGATTCAGAGCATTATCATTTTCTATTCAGCGAATGATAAAGTTCAGCGATAGCTGAAGTCTTGTACTTGATACTTCACGTTGAGTGGACAAATCTGAGTCTTTGCTGATCCGCATCAGTTCATTAGGAGACTTGTCGCTGGTTCTTGAGCTTGATCTTCGACTTCAGCGTAGAACCTTTGTTGACGTGAAACTTGTCTTCAGGGATCATAAGTAAACAACTAACTTATCAGCGATCATCATAATGACTTAACAGACTCAGCGTTAATGATGAATAGTGTTCGCTGAATGTTTAATTTAAAGAGCAAGAGTTCCTATCAGCGGTACTGTAAGATCTTAGTACTTATCAGCGATAGTGAAACTCTGATACATATTGTTTACTTACAATTTTCACTAAGTATATAAGAGAGGGTCATTATCAAATCACTGAGGGTTTGGATCAACAATCTTCAACAAATCAAGTAATGTGTAACAAGATTAGGTAGAGAAGGACTAATTGTTTATTAGAAAAGGAAATCTAATCTAGAGAGAATAATGTGAGATTTAGAGATCTACATTTTGATCTATGAACTTGTTATTACAACAATACATGAAATGCTCTATTTATAGCCCTTTCCCCTTGTTACACCAAGAAAGCCCAAGCCCATTTACATGTCAAAGCCCATTAGGCCCAAAACTATTACTTTACAAAACTTTCTAATTAATTAGGACAACTTAAATGTCCTAACATTCTCCCCCTAACGTTTTGGAAAGTAAAATCACTTAAACTTTAACTCCTCTCCCCCTTGATTTTCTTGAAAAACTTTAGCGGTGTATTCTTCAAATGTAGGCTCGGCTCCCCCTTGAAAGTTGCTCTTATTCATCATATTTTCAACTTTGAAAAATCGGATCCAATGTACTCCACAACCCCGACTAAATGCACTAAAATCATCTTCAAAGTGTATGCATTTAGTGTAAAACAGAGAATCCGTCGTTAGACCACGAGTTGAATAAGAATTCGGCTTAAGAGCTTGGTCCGAATTTGCTCGAAGGAGGAACGATAAAAACACGCGCTACTCGGTAGGGATTTCGAGAAATCGTACGCAAAATGATGTCGTGGAGATGAAATTGTGACAAACGAGATGTAGGAGTGATGCCACACGAGTTCCATTAGCAAAATCCACGAATTTGGACCAAAAATGTTAGAAAACTATTTGGCCACTAACGGACATCGTTAGTCACTATTCATCATCTTCATTAACTTTCAAACTCACGTGATGTTGCATTTTTCATCACCTATCTTCCAAGCTTTTCATCCAATAAGCCTCCATTTTGTTCCATTATCCTCATAAACCATTAAAAAATGTTTTCAATGAGAACACATGGACCATGCAATACATGAAAACTTTAACAACATCAATTTCAACCAAATTCGTGATCTGTTACCTTCTTCTTCTTCTCTTTTCTTCAAAAAATCAAGATCAAATTTGTTGTTTGTAGCATCTAATGCCTCAATAAACATCAAATAAATGTTTTCCAACAAATGATTTATCCATGCAACGTGAAAAGAAACAGCAGCGACAATCCGGCGATGTAACAAACTTTTCCGGCGAGTAACAACTTTCTCCGGCGAGATCTACGTTTTTCCGGTCACCATTTTCAACAACTCTAAAATCTATGAATTCATGCTGGAAACTGATTCTTACTGTTGCAGTATGATCGATACCTCAACTAGAATAGATCTGTGATGAGTTTACATCGAAACTCTGACAAAAAACATAAGTTCCGGCGATAACTTTTCCAGAATCCGGCGACTAGCGTTTTTCCGGTGAACTTCCAACAATTCTTAAAATATACGATTTATTGCTGGAATTAACTTCTAAAATTTGCTTTATGATCCACACAACAAAACGAACAGATCCGATAAGATTTACGCGAACACAAAATAATAACTCCGGCGAATTTCCGATGAATTCGGTTTTCCGATCTATAAATTTTCAGCAGCCGAAACTTCTTTATTTCTCAACGAAATTCATTTCTGAAACCTTCTGACTGATCGAGAACATAAGATAAACGGATTCTTGGAAGAATTGTCGATAAAAAACATCACATAATCAAGATCGATTATCAACTCGTGAAACCTTTGAAAACACGTACCGTCAACTTTCAAAAATCAAAACTCATTGACTTCGAAGAGATTTTTAGATCTGAATGATGTACACTCTCCAAAAACAATAGAGACACAGATCTGAGTAGATAAAATCGAAACATGCACCAAAAATCATCCGGATCTTAAGAATTCTCGCGAAGAACACCGAAAAACTCTCGAAAATTTCGAAAATCGTCAAAACTTGTCGAAATTCGATTCTAAAAATTGGAGATGATCTGGAATCGAATAACGAGCAAATCTTCAAGAGCATATGAGATTTGAGCAAACTTACATGTAGATCGGGCAAACATACTTGAAATGTCGAGATCCGATGATCGTATCAAGAAAATATTCATCGATTTGGCTCTGATACCAATTGTGAGTCCATGATCTTCAACAAATCAAGTAATGTGTAACAAGATTAGGTAGAGAAGGACTAATTGTTTATTAGAAAAGGAAATCTAATCTAGAGAGAATAATGTGAGATTTAGAGATCTACATTTTGAATTATGAACTTGTTATTACAACAATACATGAAATGCTCTATTTATAGCCTTCCCCCTTGTTACACCAAGAAAGCCCAAACCCATTTACATGTCAAAGCCCATTAGGCCCAAAACTATTACTTTACAAAACTTTCTAATTAATTAGGACAACTTAAATGTCCTAACACCATGGTACGTAAGTTGTGGTTTATATCTCATCCGTGTATGATGTTTTGGGTATTTGTGTTACCTCCACCTTCAACGGATACATGTCTTCCCCGTTTTTAGTATTTGATCTTATTACCTTTTACGGTCGCATTAGTATCACTTCGTATGTTCTGTTTCACTTGAGGTTTGGCGGTTCTTCGAGAGATGGTGGTCATTTTCTTTCCCTGCTAACAAGTCGTTGGATTCGATGATTCAAGGCATTCGTACTACTTTTGGCAACAACTCCATTGGGAAGGCGGTGGAGGCGGTGTTTTTTACCTGGCTGTTACGTGCTATGGTGTTTTCGAAATAGACTAGTGTTCGATAGTCACCCCCCTCGTAAGGATGTTATTCTCGACCAGTTAATAGAAAAGTCATTCTGTTGGGTTTTGGCTAGGTGTAAGGGGAGTAGGAAAAATCTGAAAGC
The DNA here is from genome assembly GCA_033807775.1 of Saussurea involucrata. NCBI lineage: Eukaryota > Viridiplantae > Streptophyta > Magnoliopsida > Asterales > Asteraceae > Saussurea > Saussurea involucrata. The sequence goes on along the minus strand of CM066321.1, from coordinate 159,847,505 downwards.
TTGGAGATGTTACCCTACCGACTGTGTCAGAGTCTTGTAATGCCTCTTTTTTCCTAGCTTCTCACTAGTTCTAATAAATTCTTCTGCCGTTTCAAAAAAAAAAACGATAACCATTTAGAACACTACTAATAACCCTCCTTGTGTCGAAACAAAAAATTGCTTTAATAAAATTATTTGAGTACTAACCAAATAATTATCTTTCAATATTGCTCCAGGAGTTTCAGTTTGGTATGCACACACTTTTACACGAAAGACTTTTGCCTATACATTTCTCCTCGGGAAATCTGTCGCTAAAAGATGATTCGTCACAAAACCGTCACAAAAACTGGCGGGTAAATTTTTTGTGGTTAATGTAAATCAGTGACAGATTGCCCTATTAGGATGCTTATTTCTCTGGGCGATCCATGAGTATTTTCTGAAAAAATATCGGAATCTACCGAACCATTGGTATTTTCTAGATGATCTATGGATAATCACCGATGAAAATTTTCCTGAATAAGTTTTGAAACCAAAAGTCATTTATTTTTATAGTGAGAACCAATGGTCTATATTTTCGAATTCATCATCTTACCTCATATTATTTGCTACTAAAACAACAATACTTCAGTTAATATAACAAACCAATCATTTTCAAGATAATTTTTTAAGTACATGTTTCTTGCTAGAAGGCTTCACTACAAAAATTACTACTTTTGCCGGAGGAAAATGTCGTCGGCAAAAGTTTCGAAAGTCGCCGGCAAAAGCTCAAAATCTTTTGCCGTCGAACTTTTTCGTCGGTAATAGTTTCCGTGAAAAGCTGGCCGCTATAAGGGTTTTTGCCGGCGAATAACATGTGCCGCCGGTAAACATACATTTGCCAGCGAATGAGAATCGTCGGTAAAAAATGAAGTCGCCGGCAAAAACACCTCTCATGTAATCGTATAAAATCCTTTTCCCGACGACTAAATATTTTTGCCGGCGTATTTTTTCCGTCGGGAAAAGTTTTTCTTGATGAATTCATTACAACAAATTTGAGTTTATAGGACGTCTAATATATATAAGCGTCTTAATAGAGTTCTTTATAGGACATTACTTTATATAACCAAACAAAAAAGCGTTCTATCTAAAAATGTTACAATAAATTTATAAGACGCTTTTAGAGTCAAGGTTTTAAAACATTTTCAAAAAAGTGCCGTATTAGCTAATTTTATAGGACGCTTTTGAAAAGTGTCCCATAAAACCATATTTTTAGAGAACACTTGTGTTTATAAGACTCCTTTTCAAATAGTGTCTTGTAAAATAGTTATTATGACGTTTTATTTGAAAAATGTTCTAAAATATTTGCTACGACGCCACATGCGTTCTATAAACTTTTTGTATCACTTTTAGATATGACCTTTTTTTGTTTGGTCCTATAAACTTTGGTCATATAAAATGCCCTATTAGGATGCTTATTTATTTTAGGTGTCCCATAAACTCAATTTTGTTGTAGTTATTCGGTCGACTTTTGAATATACTACCCTTCATAATTCGATGATACAACTGCAACACATATGAAAAGTGCTCATTCAAACAGGTCGGATATTGTTTCTCTTTCAATAAAACTTGAGGATATAAAGTACAAAATGTATCCTTTTTATTCATCCTCAAACTCACGAAAAATATAATTGATACATTATAACTGTAGTCGGTAATCGGTTGGGAATGTAAATTTTTACTGACGGATTGCCGACGGATTTATATTCGTGGTATAAGTCTTCATTCCGTCGGTAAACATCGTTGATGAAAGCCAATCATCTTGTAGTGGAAAATTACAGAAAAAACCAACGTAACTCTCGCATTTCAAGTGATTAATTCTATTAATTTTTTAGTAAATAAATTTTTAAACTTACTGAAATCGAATAAATAAAACATTTTTTTTGCAGACATTTGTTTTAAACAATTTTTTCCCCAGAAATTATGTCTCAATATATAGACACACATAGCAAAAAGCAACGTTACACGTTGAAAACCCGTTAAAAACCAGAGTGAGTTCTTGGATTATTTCACAAAACAGATTTCGTGAAATGTTGTATTTGGAAAACGCCACCTATAAATAAATATATATACCCGATCCAAGAATCTCTCCAGAAACAGATTTCGAGAGACCAAATTACGACATTTTTACGATACTGTTATTTTGAAACTGCAAAAACAAAATAATTTTCTTTACAAAGTAGAAGGACCAAAGTTGTAGTTTACTCAAAAGTTGAATTAAAAAAGGAATGTATTGTTATTTTCAACGGTCAGATGACCATTATGTAGAATCAAAATACAATCTCGTATGATACGACAATACGATACAGTTCCAAGAGGGATTAAAGCAGCAGAATTCCTTTCATCATCAATGGTGGACAAGTCTCGAATTTTTTTCTTTAATAATTTACTTGTCTTCCCGACTTCCCGGATGGAGAAGATGATACAGTTCTAAAGGTATGATACTATGATCGATTGTTTTTTACGTTTAGGGTTTTTGTACGGTATGTAAGATTTTGGGGAAAAATCTATGTTTCTTACATTTTGCATATAGGGTTTTTACGTTTAGGGTTTTTTGTACGGTATGTAAGATTTTGGGGAAAAATCTATGTTTCTTACATTTTGCATATAGGGTTTTTACGTTTAGGGTTTTTTGTACGGTATGTAAGATTTTGGGGAAAAATCTATGTTTCTTACATTTTGCATATAGGGTTTTTACGTTTAGGGTTTTGTACGGTATGTAAGATTTTGGGGAAAAATCTATGTTTCTTACATTTTGCATATAGGGTTTTTTTACGTTTAGGGTTTTTTGTACGGTACGTAAGAAACAGAGAAGAAATTGTTGCTCAAGAATTCAATCTCAAGATTCAAGAGATCTTCCAACCTGTTGTATTGAAATTCTCTTTTTTGCTCTTATCGGCTGTTTTTGTGACTTGGTGATGGCACTTATTTAGATATCTCAATGGTGTACTTGGGTTTGCAAATTTTGGGTAAGATCCCATAGCCACATTTAGTGGCCTCTCTTTCTACCCTTCCCTACAAATGCGTTTTTGTAAACTTATCTTTCCTGTCTTACTGTTTGCTCACTTGTCTGTATCTAAATGCTTTAGTCCACGATAAAAAATGCACCAGAGATATGTTTACTTTTGGATATGTCATGAGAAGTCCTTTTGTTTTCCTAGGCTACAAGTTATTACTAAATTCAACTTTTCTTTAAAAAAATGCATGTTGGTTTGATGATAAATGGTTTAGTTTTTTGCTCTGCATGCCTAAAGTTTTAAAATCTAAGATAAGATAAAACTTGCCACTGTGATGGCTTTTGGGTACAGTTTTGTGGCCTTGCATATGTGCAAGATGCAGTCAACAGGCTTCACTCTTATGAATACCTAGATATATAAGCCGTGAGCATTTTCTCCAAATTCTTTCATTTTTCAGTAATATTGAATAGGATGCGTATAAATACTTTCTCAAGGAGCATTAATCCATAACCATGGTTTGGGTTAATCTACTATGAGTTTTTAATGATTGCTGAATAAGAAGTGTGCCATCTGTCTTCAAACATATCAAGATGAAAAATATGTGATTTTATGTTTATCATTAATAATCGGTTTATGTTATTTCCTTCCTGTATATGGGTTTGTATGATGACATTGAGTAACGATTAATATACGCGTCTAGGTATTACACTTCAATGGCCAATATGATGTTTTAGTAGTGAACTAAAGGATTCTGATTGTCATGACTTATATGTTCCATGTGAATCTTTATGTTTTTTTTTTAAATCTATATGAATCACATGGAGAGGCAGTCTTGCTCATTCACTCTCTTGACAATGAAGGGCCTAGATTTCGTTTTTAATGATAAAATGCTGCTTTTTTGCTATGCATTTATGGGATACGGATCGTGTATGATTAGTCTGTAATTATCCTATCATTGGTTTAGTTAATATAATATTGCTCTACATGCATTTCAGGGATGCAGTCTACCTTATACAGAGTACATCGTTGGGGATTTACTGGACACGAGACTAAGGTTTTTGAATTTTTGGCTTGTTCAGTTCCCTTATTATTATTATTATTATTATTATTATCCCCCTTTTTCTTCTTTTTCTTCAAAATACATCTAGAATTATACAACTCATTATAGGTAATGATGAATGCCATGAACGTTCCTTCCAAAAGGAGTACACTAGAAGGGAAACTTGACAAAGTAATAGCTACACTTTTTGGCGTTCTTCTCTCCATGTGTTTGATTGGAGCAATAGGCAGGTGAGTGACTAGGTACCTTTCATTATGCTTTAATAGTCTTGTCAATAAAACATTGCAGTGCTGTTTCCGTAAGTAACAAGTATCACTACTTGAGGCTCTGGATTAATGGGGACTCTCAACAAGTACCATTATTGAGTTTGGTATTTTGCTTACAGGTCTTTGTTCTAAGCATCTTTACCCTTATTACTCTGTATTATTCCAATTTCTCTTTATGTTTCTAGCAAGCCTCTCCTTTTGTTGACTAGCATTTCCTTTACAAAGGATAGGATTCTTTGACCTTGAGGTTTTTCCTGCAAACTTGGGTTGCATTTGTAAAATGTTTTCTTTGTGTTTGCGCCACTTGGAGGTTTTGACTTTAAACTTGGATTTCCTTTACAAAGGTCCTAAAGGATTCTGGTAACCTGCCTTGAACTTCAGGTTTTTCCGGCACACTTTGGTTCCGTTTATAAAAGGTTTTCTTTGTCTGATTCCTCTCTGACCCTCCAAATTTGTTTTTTTTCTATGAGTATAAACAGATTTATAATTCCAGTACCATCTTGCTTTTTATGGTATTATGCGTTTTTTTACTTTTAACATGAGTTTGTCATCTTTACTTCAGTACAACTTTCTATCATTATTATTCATTTACTATAATAATTTCAAATAATTATATATCCCCTGAACAACCTTACCAATGTCTCCGTTTGTGCAAAAATAATACAATAAGAAGCTAAAAATGTTCTCTATCTTCAAAGGTTACTTCATTATTTTCTTTGATTTCTTTCTATCAGATTCTCCTTTTGTTGACTTCTATTTCCTTTACAAAGGTCCTAAAGGATTCTTCGTAAACAACGTGCCCTTGAGGTTTTTCCGGCACACTTTGGTTATAAGTGAAGAAGGTTTTCTTTGTGCATTATTTTAATTTATCTTTTTTCTTTTAAACGAGATTGTTCTTGCATAGTTCACTACACCTTTTTGTTAATGGGTTGTTTCTTCTCGTGCCCTTTTGCATTTTCGTTGATTTTATTTTCCATGCTTTTGTGATTTTTTTTTTCAATTAACAGGATTGTGTTTGGGATAAATGCAATCAACTTTGATTCGGTTTTTTCTCTAGCAAGCCTCTCCTTTTATTGACTAGCATTTTCTTTACAAAGGTCCTAAAGGAATCTGGTAAACCTGTGATGACCTTGAGGTTTTTCCGGCACACTTCGGTTCCATTTGTAAAAGGTTTTCTTTGTGTTTGCGGCACTTGGATGTTTTGAATTTAAACTTGGATTTTCTTTACAAAGGTCCTAAGGGATTCTGGTAAACCTGCCTTGAACTTGAGGTTTTTCCGGCACACTTTGGTTTCATTTGTAAAAGGTTTTCTTTGTCTTATTCCTCTCTGACCCTCCAAATTTGCTTTTTTTCTATGAGTATAAACAGATTCATAATTCCAGCATCATCTTGCTTTCTATGGTATTATGCTTTTTTACCTTTAACATGAGTTTGTCATATTTACTTCAGTACAACTCTCTATCATTATTATTCATTGCAATAATAACTTCAAATAATTATATATTCCCTGAACAACCTTACCAATGTCTCTGTTTGTGCGAAAATAATACAATAAGAAGCTAAAAATGTTCTCTATCTTCAAAGGTTACTTCATCATTTTCTTTGTCTGATTTCTTTCTATCAGATTCTCCTTTTGTTGACTTCTATTTCCTTTACAAAGGTTCTAAAGGATTCTTGTAATCAACGTGCGTTGACCTTGAGGATTTTCTGGCACACTTTGGTTCTAAATGAAGAAGGTTTTCTTTGTGCATTATTTTAATTTATCTTTTTTCTTTTAAACGAGATTGTTCTTGCGTAGTTCACTACACCATTTTGTTATTGGCTTGTATTGCTTCTTTGATCTAGACATTTTTACAAGTAATGGGTTGTTTCTTCTCGTGCCCTTTTGCATTTTCGTTGATTTTCTTTTCCATGCTTTTGTGATTGTTTTTTCAATTAACAGCATTGTGTTTGGGTTAAATGCATTCAACTTTGATTCGGTTTTTTCTCTAGCAAGCCTCTCCTTTTATTGACTAGCATTTTCTTTACAAAGGTCCTAAAGGATTGGTAAACCTGTGATGACCTTGAGGTTTTTCCGGCACACTTTGGTACCATTTTTAAAAGGTTTTCTTTGTGTTTGCGGCACTTGGAGGTTTTGAGTTTAAACTTGGATTTTCTTTACAAAGGTCCTAAAGGATTCCGGTAAACTTGCCTTGAACTTGAGGTTTTTGCGGCACACTTTGGTTCCATTTGTACAAGGTTTTCTTTGTGTTTGTGGCACTTTGAAGTTTTGAGTTTAAACTTGGATTTTCTTTACAAAGGTCCAAAAGGATTCTGGTAAACCTGCCTTGATCTTGAGGTTTTTCCGGCACACTTAGGTTCCATTTGTAAAATGTTTTCTTTGTGTTTGCGCCACTTGGAGGTTTTGAGTTTAAACTTGGATTTCCTTTACAAAGGTCCTAAAAGATTCCGGTAAACCTTTCTTGAACTTGAGGTTTTTCCGGCACATTTTGGTTCTGTTTGTAAAAGGTTTTCTTTGTTGGATTCCTCTCTGACTCTCCATTTTTTTTTCTTTGAGAATAAACAGATTTAATTCCAGTACCATCTTGCTTTCTATGTTATTATGCATTTTTTTACCTTTAACATGGGTTTGTCATCTTTAATTCAGTACACTTTCTATCATTATTATTTATTTACTATAATAACTTCAAATAATTATATATCCCCTGAACAACCTTACCAATGCCTCCGTTTGTGCGAAAATAATACAATAAGAAGCTAAAAGTGTTCTCTATCATCAAAAGTTACTTCATTATTCTCTTTGTCTGCTTTCTTTCTATCAGATTCTCCTTTTGTTGACTTCTATTTCCTATACAAAGGTCCTAAAGGATTCTTCGTAAACAAGGTGCCTTGACCTTGAGGTTTTTCCGGCACACTTTGGTTCTAAATGAAGAAGGTTTTCTTTGTGCATTATTTTAATTTATCTTTTTTCTTTTAAACGAGATTATTCTTGCATAGTTCACTACACCTTTTTGTTATTGACTTGTATTGCTTCTTTGATCTTGACATTTTTACAAGTAATGGGTTGTTTCTTCTCGTGCCCTTTTGCATTTTCGTTGATTTTCTTTTCCATGCTTTTGTGATTTTTTTTTCAATTAACAGGATTGTGTTTGGGATAAATGCAATCAACTTTGATTCGGTTTTTTCTCTAGAAAGCCTCTCCTTTTAGTGACTAGGATTTTCTTTACAAAGGTCCTAAAGGAATCTGGTAAACCTGTGATGACCTTGAGGTTTTTCCGGCACACTTTGGTTCCATTTTTAAAAGGTTTTCTTTGTGTTTGCGGCACTTGGAGGTTTTGAGTTTAAACTTGGAATATCTTTACAAAGGTTCTAAAGGATTCCGGTAAACCTGCCTTGAACTTGAGGTTTTTCCGGCACACTTTGGTTCCATTTGTACAAGGTTTTCTTTGTGTTTGTGGCACTTTGAAGTTTTGAGTTTAACAGGATTGTGTTTGGGATAAATGCAATCAACTTTGATTCGGTTTTTTCTCTAGAAAGCCTCTCCTTTTAGTGACTAGGATTTTCTTTACAAAGGTCCTAAAGGAATCTGGTAAACCTGTGATGACCTTGAGGTTTTTCCGGCACACTTTGGTTCCATTTTTAAAAGGTTTTCTTTGTGTTTGCGGCACTTGGAGGTTTTGAGTTTAAACTTGGAATATCTTTACAAAGGTCCTAAAGGATTCCGGTAAACCTGCCTTGAACTTGAGGTTTTTCCGGCACACTTTGGTTCCATTTGTACAATGTTTTCTTTGTGTTTGTGGCACTTTGAAGTTTTGAGTTTAAACTTGGATTTTCTTTACAAAGGTCCTGGTAAACCTGCCTTGAACTTGAGGTTTTTCCGGCACACTTTGGTTCCATTTGTAAAATGTTTTCTTTGTGTTTGTGCCACTTGGAGGTTTTGAGTTTAAACTTGGATTTCCTTTACAAAGGTCCTAAAAGATTCCAGTAAACCTTCCTTGAACTTGAGGTTTTTTCAGCACATTTTGGTTCCGTTTGTAAAAGGTTTTCTTTGTCGGATTCCTCTCTGACTCTCCATTTTTTTTTTCTTTTGAGTATAAACAGATTTATAATTCCAGTACCATCTTGCTTTCTATGGTATTATGCATTTTTTTACCTTTAACATGAGTTTGTCATCTTTACTTCAGTACAACTTTCTATCATTATTATTCATTTACTATAATAATTTCAAATAATTATATATCCCCTGAACAACCTTACCAATGTCTCCGCTTGTGCAAAAATAATACAATAAGAAGCTAAAAATGTTCTATATCTTCAAAGGTTACTTCATTATTTTCTTTGATTTCTTTCTATCAAATTCTCCTTTTGTTGACTTCTATTTCCTTTACAAAGGTCCTAAAGGATTCTTCGTAAACAACGTGCCTTGACCTTGAGGTTTTTCCGGCACACTTTGGTTCTAAGTGAAGAAGGTTTTCTTTGTGCATTATTTTAATTTATCTTTTTTCTTTTAAACGAGATTGTTCTTGCATAGTTCACTACACCTTTTTGTTAATGGGTTGTTTCTTCTCGTGCCCTTTTGCATTTTCGTTGATTTTATTTTCCATGCTTTTGTGATTTTTTTTTCAATTAACAGGATTGTGTTTGGGATAAATGCAATCAACTTTGATTCGGTTTTTTCTCTAGCAAGCCTCTCCATTTATTGACTAGCATTTTCTTTACAAAGGTCCTAAAGGAATCTGGTAAACCTGTGATGACCTTGAGGTTTTTCCGGCACACTTCGGTTCCATTTGTAAAAGGTTTTCTTTGTGTTTGCGGCACTTGGAGGTTTTGAATTTAAACTTGGATTTTCTTTACAAAGGTCCTAAGGGATTCTGGTAAACCTGCCTTGAACTTGAGGTTTTTCCGGCACACTTTGGTTTCATTTGTAAAAGGTATTCTTTGTCTTATTCCTCTCTGACCCTCCAAATTTGCTTTTTTTCTATGAGTATAAACAGATTCATAATTCCAGCATCATCTTGCTTTCTTTGGTATTATGCTTTTTTACCTTTAACATGAGTTTGTCATATTTACTTCAGTACAACTCTCTATCATTATTATTCATTGCAATAATAACTTCAAATAATTATATATTCCCTGAACAACCTTACCAATGTCTCTGTTTGTGCGAAAATAATACAATAAGAAGCTAAAAATGTTCTCTATCTTCAAAGGTTACTTCATCATTTTCTTTGTCTGATTTCTTTCTATCAGATTCTCCTTTTGTTGACTTCTATTTCCTTTACAAAGGTTCTAAAGGATTCTTGTAATCAACGTGCGTTGACCTTGAGGATTTTCTGGCACACTTTGGTTCTAAATGAAGAAGGTTTTCTTTGTGCATTATTTTAATTTATCTTTTTTCTTTTAAACGAGATTGTTCTTGCGTAGTTCACTACACCTTTTTGTTATTGACTTGTATTGCTTCTTTGATCTAGACATTTTTACAAGTAATGGGTTGTTTCTTCTCGTGCCCTTTTGCATTTTCGTTGATTTTCTTTTCCATGCTTTTGTGAATGTTTTTTCAATTAACAGCATTGTGTTTGGGATAAATGCATTCAACTTTGATTCGGTTTTTTCTCTAGCAAGCCTCTCCTTTTATTGACTAGCATTTTCTTTACAAAGGTCCTAAAGGATTGGTAAACCTGTGATGACCTTGAGGTTTTTCCGGCACACTTTGGTTCCATTTTTAAAAGGTTTTCTTTGTGTTTGCGGCACTTGGAGGTTTTGAGTTTAAACTTGGATTTTCTTTACAAAGGTCCTAAAGGATTCCGGTAAACTTGCCTTGAACTTGAGGTTTTTGCGGCACACTTTGGTTCCATTTGTACAAGGTTTTCTTTGTGTTTGTGGCACTTTGAAGTTTTGAGTTTAAACTTGGATTTTCTTTACAAAGGTCCTAAAGGATTATGGTAAACCTGCCTTGATCTTGAGGTTTTTCCGGCACACTTTGGTTCCATTTGTAAAAGGTTTTCTTTGTGTTTGCGCCACTTGGAGGTTTTGAGTTTAAACTTGAATTTTCTTTACAAAGGTCCTAAGGGATTCTGGTAAACCTGCCTTGAACTTGAGGTTTTTCTGGCACACTTTGGTTCCATTTGTAAAATGTTTTCTTTGTCTTATTCCTCTCTGACCCTCCAAATTTGCTTCTTTTTCTACGAGTATAAACAGATTCATAATTCCAGCATCATGATGCTTTCTATGGTATTATGCTTTTTTACCTTTAACATGAGTTTGTCATATTTACTTCAGTACAACTCTCTATCATTATTATTCATTGCAATAATAACTTCAAATAATTATATATTCTCTGAACAACCTTACCAATGTCTCTGTTTGTGCGAAAATAATACAATAAGAAGCTAAAAATGTTCTCTATCTTCAAAGGTTACTTCGTTATTTTCTTTGTCTGATTTCTTTCTATCAGATTCTCCTTTTGTTGACTTCTATTTTCTTTACAAAGGTCCTAAAGGATTCTTGTAATCAACGTGCCTTGACCTTGAGGTTTTTCCGGCACACTTTGGTTCTAAATGAAGAAGGTTTTCTTTGTGCATTATTTTTAATTTATCTTTTTTCTTTTAAACGAGATTGTTCTTGCGTAGTTCACTGCATCTTTTTGTTATTGACTTGTATTGCTTCTTTGATCTAGACATTTTTTTACAAGTAATGGGTTGTTTCTTCTCGTGCCCTTTTGCATTTTCGTTGATTTTCTTTTCCATGCTTTTGTGATTTTTTTTCAATTAACAGCATTGTGTTAGGGATAAATGCATTCAACTTTGATTTTATTTTTTCTCCAGCTTGCCTCTCCTTTTATTGACTAGCATTTTCTTTACAAAGGTCCTAAAGGATTGGTAAACCTGTGATGACCTTGAGGTTTTTCCGGCACACTTTGGTTCCATTTTTAAAAGGTTTTCTTTGTGTTTGCGGCACTTGGAGGTTTTGAGTTTAAACTTGGATTTTCTTTACAAAGGTCCTAAAGGATTGGTAAACCTGTGATGACCTTGAGGTGTTTCGGGCACACTTTGGTTCCATTTGTACAAGGTTTTCTTTTGTGTTTGCGGCACTTTGAGGTTTTGAGTTTAAACTTGGATTTTCTTTACAAAGGTCCTAAAGGATTCCGGTAAACCTGCCTTGAACTTGAGGTTTTTCGGGCACACTTTGGTTCCATTTGTACAAGGTTTTCTTTTGTGTTTGTGGCACTTTGAGGTTTTGAGTTTAAACTTATTTTCTTTACAAAGGTCCTAAAGGATTCTGGTAAACCTGCCTTGAACTTGAGGTTTTTCCGGCACTTTGGTTCCATTTGTAAAATGTTTTCTTTGTGTTTGCGCCACTTGGAGGTTTTGAGTTTAAACTTGGAATATCTTTACAAAGGTCCTAAAAGATTCCGGTAAACCTGCCTTGAACTTGAGGTTTTTCCGGCACATTTTGGTTCCGTTTGTAAAAGGTTTTCTTTGTCTGATTCCTCTCTGACCCTCCAAATTTGCTTTTTTCTGAGTATAAACAGATTTATAATTCCAGTATCATCTTGCTTTCTATGGTATTATGCTTTTTTACCTTTAACATGAGTTTGTCATATTTACTTCTATACATCTCTCTATCATTATTATTCATTGCAATAATAACTTCAAATAATTATATATCCCCTGAACAACCTTACCAATGTCTCTGTTTGTGCGAAAATAATACAATAAGAAGCTAAAAATGTTCTCTATCTTCAAAGGTTAGTTCATTATTTTCTGTCTGATTTCTTTCTACCAGACTCTCCTTTTGTTGACTTCTATTTCCTTTACAAAGGTCCTAAAGGATTCTGGTAAACAACCTACCTTGACTTTGAGGTTTTCCGGCACACTTTGTTTCCATTTGTAGACGGTTTTCTTTGTGATTGTGGCACTTGGAGGTTTTGAGTTTAAAGAAGGTGTTTTTATTTTGTTTGATTGGTTTGGTGGTCATGTTCATGCATTTTGCCTTCATCTATCTCCCCATCCTGGAGTGCAACAAGTATGCCCATCTTAGAATTTTGCTATGCTCTTAGTTTAGTCTTTGTGGTTTTTTTTAATTTACTTTTATTTTTTGTAATATGATTGTTTATGCACACGTTATCAAGTTTCTTGTTCATTACCTATATTTCTTTAATTTGACCTTTTTAAGTAGTTGGTTATCTGTTTTCTTAACAATATGCATTCTTTCTGGTTTTCTATTCTATGCTTATTTGATTTTATTTTCTTCAAATAACGGGATTGTGTTTTGAATAATGCAATCAAGTTTGATTCGGTTTACTCTAGTAAGCCTCTCTTTTTGTTGACTCGCATTTCCTTTACAAAGGTCCTAAAGGATTCTGGTAAACCGTTATTCTGGCAGAATTTGGTTCCAAATGTAGAAGGTTTTCTTTGTGTTCGCGGCACTTAGAGCTTCCTACCCAACTTTGAATCTTGCTACATACTTTGTTTGGACTTTGTGCTTTTTTTGTCTTTTTTCTTTTAAATGGGATTGTTCTTGCAGCATTTACCATTTGTTTTGTTACGACTTCCTTTACTACTGAGTTGAGACATAAGTCTATTTCTACGAAAGAACAGACTTAAATTCATTGAGACCTGTTTCCTGCTTGCAATGCCCAGGTAAGACATCTCCTTGCAAACTTCCAATACTTTGTGATCGGTACACATAAATTTATCACCTTTGAGCTATTTGGTGCTATTATTGACCTTTCTTTTGAAACTTCAGATTCATTTGCTTGTCTTTTCTCTAGCTGAGCTTATTCAACTTTTTTTGGAGTTGATAATATTTTTATACGGAAAATACTCATGCACACTCTTCACCTTTGGCAAGTTTTGAGCCTGTGGCCACTAGGAGGTGGGCTCTACAGGAAACCCAATACTGTTGGGCCGTCCCCTTTGGTTAAATTCAACTTTTTTCCTGGAGATATGTTGGGTTCACATTTGTGTTCAAAAGCAATTTCATTATGCATGGAGTTCATCTTTTTTTTTTCCTGGACTTGTCATTGATAGAAATAATAGTGTAGTTTTTTTTAATTACCATGTGGATATCAAGAGCACATTTTGGGGATGATGCAATAATCTTGCTAAAGGGTCAAGTTAAAGTCGTTTGAGCCTTGTATTTTGGGTGTCAATTTAACCTGAGTGGATTTCCTAAAATAACTAAAACAGGGTTGTTACGTAACTTGCTTATTGTCTTGAGGCTGTCTTTGAGTTTTATAAGTGAATTCTTTTTTCATTTGTTGTCGTTTTGCAGTCTATTTCTGATTCTAACCTCTTTACCAGAATACTGACACATCAGTAATAGTGTAATACCACCAGCTGTTCTTTGGGTTCTAAATATCAAATTGTTACCTTGTATTTTGGGAGCAGTCCTTCACATTTTAACAATTGACCCCCACATCTGTAAGAATATCGTTTCTTGCCTACATCTTTAAGAATAGTGTTTCTTACTTCATTGCTTCAACATACAAAATTGCCTGCTAAAATTTGTTATTCGTTCTGTCCCATGGAAATTGAACTAACTTTACTTGGTTATACAAAAATGCTTTACTCTCTGTAAATGTCTTAGTTGCCCTGCAATAATGAAGAAATATGGGATTCTTGTGTTGGCTGTTGAGTAGCATCAGCAAGTACTTTTACAAATCTTATGTACATTGTTGCCTTGTGAAAGGCAGAATGATGATGAATATATTGATGGGAAAAAGATGAATATTGCTGGTTCTTATGAGAATCAAATGCAAGGTACATGAAAAGAATTGTTATTCTCCCTCTCATTTCTGTCTTCTTTTCTTGATTGGTTAGTAGTCGATTAGGCATCTGTCCTTGATAGTATCCTATATTCTGATCCGTAAGTCTCTCAATACTCCTCTTCTTTGATCAAGAAAAATCCAATTCACAGAAAAATCCAATCCGTAAAGGAATTGGAATCTGTCTGTTTGGTTCACAGAATGTAGCTTTGGAATTGGAATGAAATTTTGGTAAATGACCAAAATACCCTTTTGATAATTTTAATTGTTTTTTTCAAAAGCAATTGTTTTTTTTGGTGGTGGTGGCGGCGGCGGTGGCGGTGGTGGTGGCATGGGGGTAGTTTTGGTATTATGAAAATCAGACATTCCATTCCATTCCATTGAATTCCATGGTTTAAGGTGTGGAATGTTTTTTGGCTAAATGATGGAATTCAATGGAATTGTAGGGATTCCATTTGGCCAAAAGATTGAACCAAACGTTGGAATGGAATCTGGTCAATGGAATGTTACATTCCAATTCTACCAGATTCCATCAAATTCCAGCGAACCAAACGTCCCCTTAGAGTATATGTTGGTGCTAAGCTACATGGCTCAATAAATCGCTTTATATATTTGTTACCGTGCATGATATGCACACACACACACACACATATATATTGGTAGATGGAGGATCAAACCGGAACATGGTCAAAATAAGAAAACACAAAAAATGGCCAAATCACATGTGATTTTGCACTAAAAGCACATGTGATTACGTAAGACGGTCAATGCAAGGGTGAGCGGGCGTGGCGAGAGTCGCGTGAATCACATGTGATTCGGCCGTTCTCATTTTCTCTTATTTGTTCATTGTTCTCGTATGAACTCTACTCTATATATGTATACATATACATATATATAGGGTCAGGTTCAGGGGAAAACCTCAAAAAAAGGGAAAACTGAAGAACACCCTGGTAGCCCTTCATCCGGACGGTATGCACTTGTGCATACAAGTAATTTGTAACATGCAATGCACTTGTGCATAAAAACAAAAAAAAAACATAATATACCCGTATGCACATAACGTCCGGATAAAGGGCCACTACAGTTTTCCGTTTTTTTTGAGATTTTCGCCTGAACCCCCATCTCTATATCATATATATATATATATATATATATATATATATATATATATATATATATACCGCAACACATTTACAGACACTCAGATAATGTCCATTCTTAACTACCCTAAAAGACACCATAGTAAATGTTTGTTTTCCATTGAACATTTTCTTCACGTCCATTTATTCAATTTGCTGGGTAGAGTTGCTTGAATGAACATTTATACTTTCTACAACATAACACACATGTTATTTCCTTAATATACACGTCTAGATATTTTACTTCAATGGTCAATGTGATGTTAGTAGTGAACTAAAGGATTCTGATTGTCATGACTTGTATGTTTCATATTGAACTTCAATCTTACTTCATTTATCCGTTTCCCCTGTTTTGCCTTGGAGCTAATAGAACATTTGTGGGCAATCCTTAATCGCAGCCCAGATTTCCTGTTCCAAGAAAAGAGCTTCAAGTGAGTCTCTTGTTCAAAAGCATGATAATCATTACAGAATCGCCAACTTTCGTTTTTCGTCTTTACTAGCAGCACAGGCTCAAAAAAGGGCTGTGACTTGGATTGCACCTACTATCATCATCTCTTTTATCAAATTTTCGGTCTCGTCCTTTTGGTATTGTGGGTAGCGATGGGGTGTTATGTTAATGGGGTTCACCCCATCTTTCAACAATTTGTCATGTTCCATCCCGTGTCTTGGAGGTAACCCTTTTGTAAGCTGAAAAACCTTCTCATACTTGCCATTGGTTCGGATATCCCTTGCGCCCCTTTTGCCCCCATTAGTTATGTCCTAATTCCATCAATAATTCCCTCTTGTTTAATTGTTTTATCACCACCTTCAAGGTACCAACGACCTGCTCAGCTCTTCAACGTAACTATTTCTTTTCCAACCGTGAACTTCGTCACTTGAGTACCACTTTCTGTAGGTTAATCCTAACGATGCCAACCACTGGATTCCAAGAACCAAATCCGAGTTTCCCAGACCGATTGGTAAAAAAATCTTCCACTATTTATATTCCATGCAATCATTCCTTCACCCATTTGCATACTCCTTGACTTCGTGGCTGCCTCTGCCCCCGCCTCCATCAAGATCAAGATGCTATTTACTAAAGATGGTAACAAGAGGAGGCATGTGCTCCCCCCCTCAAAAGTTCAAATTTATTTTGGTTTTGATATTAGTCCAATACCTTCTTCCATTTGCTTCCTACATGGGTTCCCCATCCTCTCCCAATAAAAAGCTCCTATTTCAAATTGTTGCACCATTTTTAGCATAATTGTTGTTTGCAAATAGGTATTCAGAATTTTGATACTTAGAAATTAGGTATTGAAATTGGTTGTTTTAAAATTAGTTAACTTCAAGTATTTGTAAAGACAACCACAAGGATGGTGACGTAGTGGTTAAGGCCCCTAGGGTTCGAATTCAAGCGTACACAACAATTGTGGCCAAATCAAGGTTGATGTTTTACAATCATAATTTGCCAAGGGATTAGTCTACGCATAGCCTAGGACACCCTTCCAAAAGAAAAGTAAATATTTGTAAAGAACCCGGACATAATCAATTAAGCTCTAAAATAGACTGAAATTATCAAAGGTGTTGATAGAATTCTGCACCGAAACCAAATTGTATAAGGCAATTCGAGAGACCAACCCTCTCCCAAGAACATGCTTAACAAATTTCTAGATAACTTCCCTTCCTCCAACCCCCCATTTATACTAGACATTTATTATAACAAGTGCCTAAAATATCCTTAACTATTCTAGAATACTAAGCATGGATGGGCTTAGGTTGGGCTAAGTGGGCGCATGACAGTTTATTTGAACTTCTCTTGGATGAATTTTGAAAAACCATTGAACAAATGGCTAAAATAGCCCAACTTCATATGATTTATTTTGATTTGATTCAAGGATAGCATAGCATTATGTTTTAATTTAAAGTCAGAAAATGCAAGTTTAATTGAGAAATTAAATACCCGACTCATCTAAAAGCTATCAATAGTTTAAAAATACCCCTGTTTTGCCTTGGAGCTAATAGAACATTTGTGGGCAATGGGTGAGACTAATGATCATGTAAATAGAATCAAGGTATGACTTTTTTTACTTTCATTTATTTCCTGTTAATCTTGTACTAGATCATCCTGTTTTCATCTATTTTGAATGGGATGTCGTTAAAGACAATGATGTGAAACTTTTCTGTTATATTCATATGAGATATATTTAATCATATAATAACAATAACGAAAGACATAAGAACATAAACACATAAGGAATCGATTCAACATTGTATCTTAATAGAGTTTAGAAAACTAACCTGGAGCACTCACGTTAGGTGCAGCGAAATTGATTGATGCGGAAGTATTCATCGTTGCGTGTAGATCGAAGTCTTCTAAAGCTCTATACGGTTTGCTTTAGAATGGGGCTGAACTGAATGCAGATTCGTGTAGGCAATAGGGACGTGATCTCCTTTATTTATAGGCCACTAGAGACTCATCCCATAAGGAGTCCTAGTTTATCTATAGGATTTGAATTTTAAATAATAGAAGATATACACTAATCTTAATGTTAATCAGGTAATTAACTTAATGAATTATCCTACTCATATTAGGAGATATATATCCAAATATGTAACTAGATTATAACTGATATAGGATTCTCTTGATAAGTATAAATATTTAAATCAATTGTCCTTTAATATTTATTACAGATAATGTTAAAGTCCAATTTATTTCCAACATTCTCCCACTGGACTTAACATAATCTGTAAGGACAAGAGAACCATAAATATTGTACATATCAAATGAAGGGCGCGCTAAGAAATTCTAACAGTTGTGAATTCATTCAAACTTGGTCAGAATAGATACCGTATGCAGAACTCAGAATCTACACCAGTTTGGCAAACTAGTTTGATTAAGAACCACTAGCACACAATATCATATTTCACATAAGTTCATTTGTGTCTAAATTTGAGCTTTTTATGCAACTTATTATATCTACCTGAATTAGCATAAATATGTAGCTCAGAGTCCACTGAATGTTTTAGAAAAAAATTCTAAAACTTACAAGCAAAAGTTCTTAACAATAGTGAACCAAGATTTGCTTATGTAGTCCGCAACTTTGGTTAAGTGCGGTGATTCACTTGTTTGATATAGATAATGACATAATTTTTTATTTTAGTTATTAAAATGACTCATATACTGGAATTCCTGATTTTATTAAAATGCACCAAAAGAAAATTACAAAGGAAAATTAAAAATTATAAAATAATTGGCTTAACCTCGACTCCCACTAAACTCAAGCAATGAGTTCATAACCGGCTAAAATCTCGACTCCACTAATCTTAAGTATCGAGTTTAGGTAAGATATATCCCTAGCATGTTTTTGGAAACTTACTAATGAGAGGGCTTTAGTGAATGAATATTCAAGTTAAGATCCCGTACCAATATGTTCAACAATAACCTCTTTTTCCTTAACTATTATCTCACACTGAAATATTCAAGACCAATATTCTTTGAATTGTTTGATCTTTTGCTATTTCCACTGAAAAGACTACAACTTTATTATCACAAAACGTCTTTAGAGGACTTGAAAATATAAAGCTAAAGACATTCGTTTGAATCAAGAAGTTCTTGATCCAAATGACCTCACAAACCCTTTCATAAATGGCTATAAATTCAACTTTCATATTTAAAGTTGCAATCATGGATTGTTTCATGGTTTTCCATGCTATAGCCCCTCCAGCAAGCATAAAAATATGGCCATTGTAGATTTCTTTGAGTTTGGATATTTACCTGCAAAATCTGAATCTGTATAACCCATAAGTTCTAGGTTTTTAACTTTTCTATAGACTAGCATGTGAGCTTTAGTTTTTTTTTGCAAGTACCTAAGTACTTTCTTACTTGCAGTCCAGTGATCTTTAGTTGGGTTTTGTTGAAATCTGGACAAAATTTCTACAACATATGCCAACTTGTGCATACATTATACTTCCTTTTAATTTTACATAAGACTAGTAATCTACTTCATCAACTAAATCCATCCCCCCATTTTTGAGAAATTTTGGACAGTTTATCACCTTTTTACATAAATGAGTCTTCTTTAGCACAAGTCTACATGTTAAATCTCTTCAAAACCTTTTGGATATAGTTTCTATGAGATAATTCTAATAAACCTTGTGATCCGTCTCTTTGAATTTCTATACCTAAAACATAGGAAGTTTCACCTAAGTCTTTCATATCAAAATTAGCTGACATAAATCCTTTAGTGTCTTTAAGCAACTTTAATATTGTTGTTAGCTAAAAGGATCTTATCTAAATACCAAAATGAGGAAAATGATTTTTTCTCAATTGTCTTTGATGTATATGTTAGTCCCAGATGGCTTAACAAGTATTGTAGAAGGGGGGGTTGAATACAATACTCAAAATTTTCACAATTTTAATTCTTTATATTGAAAAACTTTCAACTAGAATTACACAAAGAAACTTAAAGACTGTTGCGGAAAAGAACAGATGAACTATTCTAACAATCTTTCACAAAGTAAACTAAACAATACAGCAGAGAACACTAAGAGCAAGGCTATAAGGTTATCAAGCAATATGAAAATCTTGCACTGAGAGAAATCCAGAAAGCGTGATTTGTATGGAGTCTTCATCTTCCTTTTATAGTGAGGATAAGGTACTGAGCATTAAATGCATGGTACTATTATCCTCAAGTCACTTGCAACGAACCAATGGTCTTTGGAAAAGTACCAGTCAGGAGTATCTGCCAAATCCTCAAATCCTCAAATCCAGAAAGCGTGATTTGTATTGGGTGATTTATAGTACATCGCTGAGCCGGAGCGTGAGACGCTGACTCAACTTGAACTGGAGGAGCTGAAGATGAAGCTTCAGCGACGTCAGGAGTATCAGCCAAGAGAGGAATGGATGCAGTTGTCGTTATATTCACTGATTGCTGAGAAGTAGATGGAATGTCTGAGACATTTGATTCAGCGTTAGATATAGTGTTTATAGGAACAGCTGAGACCCAAGAAGTTTCAGCTTCACTATTATGCATATTTGGAATGATAGGACTATCATCTTCTACTGGATGAGCATGAGTAGTGGGAATAACTTCTGAATCACCAAGATGAGAAAACATCCATTGATTCAGTTCTTCTGTATCAGCGGACGGTTTAGAGTTCGTTGAACGGGATTCGTCAAACGTGACGTGAATAGTTTCTTCTACAGTTTGTCTTCTACGATTGAAGACTCTGAAGGCTTTGGAAACTGAGGAGTATCCAAGAAAGATTCCATCATCAGCCTTAGGATCAAACTTTCCAAGAGCATCTATGTTGTTCAGTATAAAACACTGACATCCAAAGATGTGAAGAAAGCTGATTGAAGGCTTTCTCCCATGAAAAAGTTCATAGGCTGTCTTTTTGAATCTTTTAACTATTAGCGACCTGTTTTGCGTAAAACAAGCAGTGTTGACAGCTTCTGCCCAAAACTGAGTAGGCAGGTGAGAATCGCTGAGCATTGAACGTGCAGCTTCAATAATTGTTCTATTTCTTCTTTCAGCGACTCCATTTTGTTGCGGTGTTCTCACTGAAGAAAAGTTGTGAGAAATACCCTTACTCTCAAAGAAGGAATCAAGAGAACTGTTTTTGAATTCAGTCCCATGATCACTCCTTATTGAGCGAACGGTCAAATTGTTCAGGGTTTCCATCTTCCGAACAAAGGTGATGAGTTATTCAGGGGTGTCACTCTTAGAACGGAGAAACGTTACCCAAGTGAAGCGAGATAATTCATCAACTATGACCAGCGTATATTTCTTTCCAGCGATGGATTGTTTGTTAACAGGGCCAAACAAATCCATATGGAGTAGTTGTAGAGGAGATGACACTGAAGAAACTTGCTTTGACTTAAAGCTTGCTTTGGTCTGCTTCCCTTTTTCACACGCTGAACATAACGACTCTTTGGCGTATGAATGCTGAGGTAGACCAGTGACTAACTCTTTTGAAGAAAGAGTGTTCAGTGTCTTGAAATTTAGATGAGAGAGCCTCTTATGCCATAGCCAGTTGACATCAGATGAGGCCTTTGAGAAGAAACAGGAGTTCTCAGTGGTTGTTGAGTCCATGTTTATTACATAAACATTTTCCAAACGATAACCGCTGAGAGCTATCTTCTCCTTTTTGTCAGTGACAAAGCAGGATTCCTTAGTAAAGATTACTTTGTTATCCATGTCGCAAAGCTGACTAATGCTTAGAAGATTATGCTTCAACCCTTCAACATATGCGACTCTTCTGAAGGAGGTTGTACCATTTGAAAGTACACCATACCCTCGGGTATGTCCTTTTCCATTTCCACCGAAAGTCACAGAGGGACCTTTCTCTTCCTTGTATTCAGCGAGCATGTTTTTCTTTCCAGTCATGTGTCTAGAGCATCCGCTATCGAGATACCAGATACCCTTCTTAACCTGCAATACAAAGGAAGATTAGTTTTTCTTAGGTACCCACTTAACCATGTATACACGTTTGTCAGTGGAAGTAGTTGGAATGGAAGGTTCAACAGTCTTCGCAGCATTTGAAGATTCAACTTTGTCTCTCTTCACTTTGGTTAATTTATTAACCTCAGTGGTAGAATTCACCTTGACCTGATTTGCACCAGGGTTGGTCTTCTTTGCCTTGGGGGCAGTCTTCACCTTAGCTATCTTTTCAGCTTTGGTGGTTGTGGGGCACTTACTAGCAATATGATCAGTGAGTCCACAGTGATAACATTTCCTATAGCTAAAAGTAGTTCTAGGACCATTTGAATGCTGAGCTTTTAATTTCAAATTAGAAGTGCCAGCACCAAGTAAACTATTGGCTTTAGAAATGGGACGAACATTCAGTTCTTCAGATTTCTTACCAAGGACATCCAATCTGAGTCTAGGAGTAGATCGCCGAATAAATCCAGATATATGCTTCCTTGATCCAGAGGGATGAGCCACTGAAGCTTTAGAAGCATTCAGCTTTGGTACTAAGGTACCCTTCTGAGGATTATGGTAAATAACAATTCCTTTACCTTTGTCTTTAGAGACAGAGGTAGGTTTTGAATAAAACATTTTCTCCTTGCCTTTTGAGGAGGTAGGAGTTTCCTCAGGGATTGGTGTAACGGACAAGGAGCACTGAGAAGATGAAGTATCAGCGACTGAGGATACGAACGTTCCAAATTTAAGCATTGAACGCTCAGTGGTTGGTTTTTGAGTTTCATATTAGTAACCCAAACCACGTTTATCACTCAGGGGAATCTGAGACTTTATTATCTCAGTGATCTTTGTTGAAGAATTACACCATCCTTCAACAGTAGCTTTTTCAGCCTTTAATGCAGCGATAGCTTCTGCTCGTTCGATTTTGACTAGCTGATTTAAATATACTTGATCTTTAAAATCTTCTTCAATTTTAGAAAGCTTTTCTATTTGAAGGTGGCAGTTTTTAAGCTTTTCAGCGAGATCAAGATTTTGGTTTTCAACCACAGTTTTGCCGTTCATGGCTTCGTATAAACTTCTAGCCAAGAGATCGATCTTACGGAGACTATCAGCTTCATCAATATTTGCAATATTGGTAAAGAAAGAAGGTGATACCTGAATAGCAGATGTTGAAGTGGAGGGAATGTCTGAACTTTCTTCCTCTTCTTCAATCTTGGCCATAAGACATAGATTTGCTTCATCATCTTCAGAGTCAGATGATGATGCTTCTTCATCAGAAGCAGCCCAATCATAGTCAGCCATCAGGCCTTTATTCTTCTTCTTAAAGCTTTTCAGCTTTGCATATTTTTCTTTCAGCTTTGAATATTTGTCATCTTTATTTATTGGAACAAAGGGTTTCTTTGTAAAAGCTGAGGGTCTAGAAACTTTCTTTGACCTGCACTCGTTAGCGAAATGTCTTGTCTTTTCGCAGTTAAAACAAGTAGCAGTAGCTTTATCAACAAAAGCTGATGATCTAGGCTTGTCAGTTATGGAAAGAGGTTTGTTCTTTCTAAACATTTTCTTTTTGGCAAATCTCCTGAACTTCTTAGTTAGGAGAGCCAAAGATTCATCATCTGAAAAATCAGAATCTGATGACCTTTCAGAGTTACTTTCTAACTCAGTGATAGTGACCGAGGGTCGCTGAGTAGAAGGTTCCTCTGAGATTAAAGCAACATGAGTGCTTCTGGAATCTTTAACAAGATTCTTCTTAAGATGGCTCGATTGCTCATGATTCAGCAACGTGCCATATAAGGTTGAAAGGGTCATTGATTTTAGATCCTTTGATAGCTTGAGACACATAGCATAATTGTCCCAGCTTTCAGGTAAACATTCTAGAAACTTTGTCAGCACTTCAAAGTTAGAATATTCCTTACCAACAGTTTTCAGATCTATAATTAAACAATTAAAACGTTGGTGAACTTCAGAGAGAGATTCATTCTTACCAGAAATGAAGCTTTCGTATTGTCTTACCAGGTTGATCTTTCTTGAATCCTGGACTTCAGACGTTCCTTCATACTGAACACATATTGTGTCCCACATGGCCTTTGATGTTTTCATATTCATGACGGAATGGTAGACTTCGTTAGGAAGAGCCAGAGATAGTATGGATCTGGCTTTTGTATCTATAGCCACTTTCTTCTTATCTTCGTCAGTCCATTGAAAGATTTCCTTAGGTACCAGCCTTTCTGGAATAGCAGGTCTATTCTCAGCGGTTGGAACAACAGCATCAATTCTTACAGGGATGAATGGACCATTTTCTAGATAGTAAGGCATAGTAGGGTCTACACCTTCTAAGAAGAGTGTCATCCTATTTTTCCATAAGTTGAAGTTATCTTTGGAAAATCTAGGGGGTTTAGCAAGAGAACCATTGTCTATATAATTTGTGTTTGTGTTGGTGGCCATTTTCAGATAATAGCAAGGAATAGAAATATCTTAGATTAGATCTTGTTTATGAGATTAAACAAATCCGCTCTGATACCACTTGTTGGTCCCGAAGGCCTATACAAGTTTGTAGAAGGGGGGGGGGGTGAATACAAACACACAGATTTTACTTTTCTAAATTGTTTATTGATAAATCATTAACAATTTACAGCTTGTTGCGGAAACAAGATTAAGGATAAACCTAAATCTAAACAAGTTGGAACACTAAGGTTTCTTGCACTAAGAGAGATAAGGAAATTACTAATAATAACCTATCTTGAGATAAGAGATTGAACTTGTCCAGAGTTAGCAAGTTACTTCAAATGAAGTGGGTTCATCTCTTTATATACTGCATGCATTTAATGCAAGTCAGTATACACTTTACACGTGTCATCAACTGGTTGGTTGCATGTCATTGACCTTGGTTGACAACCTTAGTAGCCGCATGGATGAACAGTGTAGTATCAGAATGGTTGTACGATTTCAGACAGTCGGAGGTTCTTTTCTGACATTTCGTACGGAGTCGTGCAAGGGTGGTTAAGACAAAAGTACTTTGTACGGAGGACTTCATGATCAGCTTTCGTTGATTCAGAGCATTATCATTTTCTATTCAGCGAATGATAAAGTTCAGCGATAGCTGAAGTCTTGTACTTGATACTTCACGTTGAGTGGACAAATCTGAGTCTTCGCTGATCCGCATCAGTTCATTAGGAGACTTGTCGCTGGTTCTTGAGCTTGATCTTCGACTTCAGCGTAGAACCTTTGTTGACGTGAAACTTGTCTTCAGGGATCATAAGTAAACAACTAACTTATCAGCGATCATCATAATGACTGAACAGACTCAGCGTTAATGATGAATAGTGTTCGCTGAATGTTTAATTTAAAGAGCAAGAGTTCCTATCAGCGGTACTGTAAGATCTTAGTACTTATCAGCGATAGTGAAACTCTGATACATATTGTTTACTTACAATTTTCACTAAGTATATAAGAGAGGGTCATTATCAAATCACTGAGGGTTTGGATCAACAATCTTCAACAAATCAAGTAATGTGTAACAAGATTAGGTAGAGAAGGACTAATTGTTTATTAGAAAAGGAAATCTAATCTAGAGAGAATAATGTGAGATTTAGAGATCTACATTTTTATCTATGAACTTGTTATTACAACAATACATGAAATGCTCTATTTATAGCCCTTCCCCCTTGTTACACCAAGAAAGCCCAAGCCTATTTACATGTCAAAGCCCATTAGGCCCAAAACTATTACTTTACAAAACTTTCTAATTAATTAGGACAACTTAAATGTCCTAACATTCTCCCCCTAACGTTTTGGAAAGTAAAATCACTTAAACTTTAACTCCTCTCCCCCTTGATTTTCTTGAAAAACTTTAGCGGTGTATTCTTCAAATGTAGGCTCGGCTCCCCCTTGAAAGTTGCTCTTATTCATCATATTTTCAACTTTGAAAAATCGGATCCAATGTACTCCATAACCCCGACTAAATGCACTAAAATCATCTTCAAAGTGTATGCATTTAGTGTAAAACAGAGAATCCGTCGTTAGACCACGAGTTGAATAAGAATTCGGCTTAAGAGCTTGGTCCGAATTTGCTCGAAGACATCTGTAAGGAAACCAATTTCACATAGATCCCACCGATTTAAGTATCCTCATCAGTGGGAAGAGTTCCACCGATTTCTAAAGACCACATCGGTGGAAGATGTCCACCGAATAATGCAAGCATTATCGGTGGAGATGTTGACCACCGATTTGTGAGAACAAAATCGGTGGACATGTTGTTCACCGAATTGTGAGGACAACTTCGGTGAATGATGACTTGTTTGTTTGTTGAGAAGAGTCTTCTATTTTCCACAAGTAGAGAGTCTTCAAGCTTGGTTTCGGTTGATCTTCGACTTCACCGAACAGTTGCTATAATGTACAAGTCATATGAAGAACCAAACTGAAATATTCTAAGTAGGATTTTAGGGAAAACATCGGTGAGTCAATTTCAAATCTTTGGTGACCCAACAATCTCCCCCTATTTGAATTTGAGCTCCTTTCTTAGAATATTTAGGAGTATGAAAGATTAAAATGTATTTTGACCCTTTTTACTCTCTTTTTTTGGGTTCTTTTCACATAGACCATTCTTTTTGTTCTTTTTGATCTTTTTCTTTTGTATGAGTATGTATACTATGTACAGTATATATAAGTAAATGAAAGTAAAGTTATGTACCAAAAAAATTCAAATAGAAAGGTACTTGTATTTAGATAAGTTTTCTCGTACAAATGTAAGAAGAGAAACAAACTATTACAAGCACCATTGAAAGAGAGAACCTACTTCTTGGAAAATTGCCTGCGCTTGATTTCTTCCAACGCATTTCTGAAGAAAGGTTGAGCTTCGGGAATGTTTGGAAATAGGTTGGTGATGCCTTGAAGAAACAGGGTGTCGGCTATGGCAATTTGAGCAAATCTGAAGAACGCACGACGACCGTAACCATCATTGAAGAACAGCCCGGGAATCGGTGAGCGGCTCAATGTCGTAGTAGGATATGGCACCGAAGTAGGGAGGGAAAGATTTAAGTTGCTTACATTTGGGATCTTTCCTTCCGTTGCCATTTCTTTGAACACTTTGTCGGTAGGATTCTTGACTAAGGGAAGACGGATTTCTTCTTTCATTGATTGAAGTTTTGCCCTTTCATCGGAGGAAAGGATGATGTTGTGTTTTCTTTTGATCTCCTTCATCCTTTCCATCAAACCTTCAATGCATTTGATAAAGGTGTCTTTCTTCGGGTTTGCACTTTTGACTAGATGTTTAGAGATCTCATACCATTTGGTGAGGCCGAGATTTTTGAGATGAGCATCTGTTAAACTTTTCAGCGAACCATCATCTCTGTTGACGATCAGCCTGATATCCTTCGGGTTGACTTTGGAAGTATCAATTTTAACATTTGAGATTTGGGCTCTGCTACTTCGGTGGTGCATGGTCTTCTTATACCAACTTATTTCGTCATTCTTTTCTTCTTCAATGGCACTTAGTACCGATTTCTGGATTTCGATGGCATCGGTGGATTTTGCTTTAGCGGCTTCTTCTTCGGCAGCTTTCATAGAGAGGGCTTTAGATTTATCTAACGCAATTTGAGCAAGTTTAGCTTCCTCAAGTTCCTGAGGAGAAAGACCGAGATCGGTGGTGGTTTCTTGGGATTGAGGCTTGAGTTTAAGAGTTTCAGCACCTTCAGGTCGAGCCCCATACTTAGCCAAATCCTTTTTCTTCTTTTCTTCTTTTGCTAAGTCTTCGGCCGAAATAACTTTCTTCCCTTTGTCTTTGGGAGCTTTGCTGGATTGCTCCCCCTCAGTTGATGCATCAATTTCCACGGCCGATGGGGACTTGATCGGTGAAGCGACTGATTCGGTGGTCCCTGTATGAGTCGGTGAAGAATTAGGTGATTTCGGTGATGGCAGAGAGGTTTTCGGTGGAGACTTGTTGCTGGTAAATCTCTTGATGTAAGGCAATTTCGGTCGAGCAGTGGTTTTCTCCCCCTCAGCAACAGCCGGAAGCTTAAAACCCAATTCATGAAACACCTTGTCAAACTTTGAGTGCAGAGAAGCCAAGCTTTTAGTGGTGGTATCGGGAACCAAGGAGAAATCCCCCAAGTCCATCTCCCATTGAGATTGCTCGGTGTTGGTAGTGTCGGTGGAGGTTTTTGAAAAGGACTCCACTTTTGAAGATAGGGAAGAGACTGTATCATTTATCGGTCGCAGGGCATCGGTAATGGCATCGAGAAGAATTCGTGGCAACTGAGACTCGAGCATGGTTATTCTGGAGTTTGCTTGGGAGAGCAACGAAATGGTGGATTGAAGAAAAGCAGAGTGGCGGCCAATGTTTGAAGAGGTCTGACCACCGATTTCTGGGAAAGAAAATCGGAGGCGTTGGGGATCTGCATCGGTGATGAGATTTGGGAGGAAAGGTGACATGACATCGGTATAGAGGATTCTCGGTGGTGGAGGGGATCGGGGTGGTGTCGGTGATCGGTGTGGGGTGGGTGATCGGTGTGGGGAAACGATCGGTGGTGTGGATTGGTTCTTCGGCGAGGGAGACTCGGTGGGATTCTCTTCGGTGGACGGGATGGTTCGGGGAGAACCAGTGTCCGCTAAAAGAAAATCAAAGAAATCATGTGGGGGTGGAGGTAATGGGGGGGAACTCAAGGCGAGTTGTGCTTCATCATCGATCTCATAGAGATCGGGTGGAAAGTCGTGAAGTGAAAAATCAGTACCCTCGAGGGGAGAGACCTCGAGGTCATCTCCACCACCCAAAGAATTGAGTGGGGAGGTAGGATGAGGTTCCTCCAATTGTACAACTGAAACCTTTTGAGAGGCAACAGAGGAGTCGGTGGGGTTAATGGCGGATTCCCTTGGCCTGGAGGGTTGAAGTTCAACAACTATCGATTTTCGAGAATCGACAGTTGGATTAGACGGTGGGGCCGATGGTTTCCGAGACCTCTTTGAAAGAGATCTCGAAGGGGAAGACGAGTGCCTCCGCTTATGAGAAGGGGATTGAACCGGGGAAGCCTCTGAGGGATCTCTCGGTGGCATAGTTCTAGAAGCGGGTGCGGAGGTGTCGGGGGCCGTACGTTGTTTCTTTTTCGCGCCGCCCGACTTTACTCGAGTAAGGGAAGATGGGGCCACTACATCATGGGGTGCTTTGGGAACTTCCGGGTGTTTAAATCCGAGAATTTCCGCATCGCCCCAATGTAGATCGGGAGAGAGATCGAGAGAAATCATACCTTGTCTTAACGGTTTGTCGGTGGCGAGAGGTCCTACATTTAGTGTTTTGAGACCGACAACTGGGGAAGACCAATCATATATGAATCGAGGCGCTTGAGATTTTCGATCCGTCTCTAATACCTTGTTGAGCTTGTGCTGAATGATCATCGAGATGAATCGCGGATAGGCAACGTAACACTTCTTAGGATGCTTGATTACCTCGACAAGTTCAGAAAAGAAGTATTGGGCGAAGTCGACTTTTCTTTGAAAGATGAGGGCATGGGCGAGCTTTGTGATGTATGACGGTGATTGATCATGCCCACTAGTTTTGCGAGAGAGGCAGTGAATAACATGGGCAAAGAAGAAGTTCCATATGCCTCCCATTTTACTACGGAGAAGAGTACCGGGGCCTTTAGAACTTTTGGAGGAATCGTCGATCACATAGCCGGTTGTTTGAATAACATCTTTATGTATGGTTTCCACAAACATGTCTTCGTAGGTTGGAAAAGCGTCAATTTTGAGGGCGAGGCGAACATCGTCGACCCCAAACGTAAGGTCGTGATCACCTTCTTCATTGGTAAGAATGGAAGCGTGAATGGCTTCGTTTGAGGGATCGTACACACAGGTTAACCAAAAGTTCCCAATGATCATTTTGCTCATCTTGGGGTTGCAAGAAAAAGCATGAAGAAGAGGGGAGCGAGTGAGAAACTTAGCTATCGTGGAGAACTCGGGATGAGATGGATCTGATTCGAAACGAGCGACATGATTGCATGGGTTGAACTTGAGGTCTTCAAACCGTGTGGGAGTTGCATTTCTGGAAGATGCCATTGAGTGAGATGAGGTCGAGAGAGAGATCAAGTGTGGGAAGTAAGATAATGGAGAAGAAGGTTTGAGGGATGATTGGGGTTCGAGGGATTTGCAGGTTTGAGAGAATCGGAGGTGTTGAGGAAGAAGGGGTTTTTATAAGGGTGAGAGGGAACAGTTTTTAAAAGAAATTATGAAAAGTCATGATGAGGTTTTGGGATGCGTGAAAGAATACGGCTTGGAATGGGAATGGTCACATCTCATCCTGACACTTAGGGTTTTCCGGCTTATGGAAGCATGGGGAAGTGTATTCGATAAGATTTGGGAATTGGTTGATTTCGGTACAGAGATTTGCATTTCGGTGTAAACACGTCGGTGTTATACTTTTCTACCGAAGTTCAAGAAAGATGTCGGTGTAGCTGTTTTTGAACACCGAAAAGACTTCGGTGTTAATGCTTGAGAGGCGTCGGTGGACTTTAGGATATTAACAAGAGATTGAGTCCACCGATATGTGATTTCGGTGGAGGCTTCTTAGTTGAATCGGGGGGGGTTTCGGTGTAGAAAGCACACAGATTTGAATACTCAGAATTGGAACCACCGAAATGTTATTTCGGTGAAGGAAAGAGAATCGGTGAAGAGAAAGTGTCCACCGATGTGAGATCGGTGGAGGAAGCACACAGATTTGAACACTCAGAATTGGAACCACCGAAATATTATTTCGGGTGAAGAGAAAGTGTCCACCGATGTGAGATCGGTGGAAAAGGAGAAACTTAGAGAGTGTCCACCGATTATTGAAAGTTTCACATACCAAGTTCACTTATTAGGAAGTTGAACCTGGCTTCATCTAGAGGTTTGGTGAACAGATCAGCAAGTTGTAGATCGGTGGGAATGAAATGTAACTCAACGTCTCCTTTGGATATGTGATCCCTAATGAAATGATATCTGATATCTATGTGCTTGGATCTGGAATGAAGAACAGGATTGTTTGCAATAGCTATTGCACTTGAATTATCACACAGAATTGGGACTTTGGAGAAGATTTGAGCATAGTCCCTTAGTTGGTTTCTCATCCACAGGATCTGAGCACAACAGCTTCCAGCAGCTACATATTCAGCCTCAGCAGTAGAGGTTGACACAGAATTTTGTTTCTTGCTGGACCAACTTACCAATTTACCACCAAGAAGTTGGCAGCTTCTTGTAGTACTCTTTCTATCAATCTGGGAACCTGCAAAGTCTGAATCTGAATACCCAATTAGTTCAAAACCTGAGTCTTTGGGATACCAAAGACCCAAGTGCAGGGTACCTTTGAGATACCGAAAAATCCGTTTTACAGCCTTTAAATGTGATTCTTTAGGATTGGCCTGATAACGGGCACATAGACAAGTAGCAAACATAATATCCGGTCTGCTGGCAGTTAAGTACAGAAGAGAACCAATCATTCCTCGATAAAGGGTAATGTCCACAGATTCACCTTTAAGATCAGCATTGAGTTTCAAAGGTGGTGCCATGGGAGTTTTCATAGGAGAGCTATCTAGAAAGTTGAATTTCTTCAGAAGGTCACGAATATATTTACTTTGGTTTATAAATATTCCTTCTGAAGTTTGTTTGACCTGAAGGCCCAAAAAGAATGTAAGCTCTCCCATCATGCTCATCTCATATTCACTCATCATGAGAGAAGCAAAATCATCACAAAGTGATTCATCAGTGGCACCAAAGATGATGTCATCAACATAGATTTGGACAAGAATGAGATTACCTGAGGTTTCCTTGATGAAGAGAGTGTTGTCGATTTTACCTCTGGAATATCCATGCTTTAGAAGGAAGTTGGCAAGAGTGTCATACCAAGCACGAGGAGCTTGCTTGAGACCATAAAGAGCCTTGTCAAGTCTGTACCCATAGTCTGGATGAGCTGAGTCATCAAAGCCAGGAGGTTGTTTCACATAGACTTCCTCTGCAAGTTCCCCATTGAGGAAGGCACTTTTAACATCCATTTGAAAGACCCTAAAATTTCTGTAGGCAGCATGAGCCAGAAAGATTCTTATAGCTTCAAGTCTTGCAACAGGGGCAAATGTTTCATCATAGTCAATGCCCTCTTCCTGTCTGTATCCTTGAGCTACTAGTCTGGCCTTGTTTCTGATAACTGTACCATCTTCATCCATCTTGTTTCTGAATATCCATTTGGTTCCAATGATTGTCTTCTTTCGGGGTCTGGGAACCAATCTCCAAACTTTGTTTCTCTTAAACTGAGAAAGTTCTTCTTGCATGGCAGTGATCCAACAAGGATCTGAGAGAGCTTCATCAATCTTTTTGGGTTCAATAAGAGAGAGAAAATTCACATAGAGACAAATATTTTCAACTCCTCTACGAGTTTGGACACCTGCTTGCTGATCACCTATGATTTGGTCTATAGGGTGATCTTTGGTCCATTTGGTTGCAGGAGGTAAAGGTGGTGGAATGTTTTGTGTTTGGGGTGAAGAAGTAGTGGGATCAGAGGTTCGGTGTGAGTCAATGGGATCGGTGGACGGATGAGCGTCGGTGGGAAAAGGTACATCGGTGGTGACATGGTCAATTTCGGTGGGAGATATAGAGGGTGACCCAACTTGATTATTTTTGGTAGAAGGAATTTGTGGGTTCAATGTAATGGGAGAAGCATCGGTGGAGATGGTTTGGGGAGCATTACCGATGCATGAGGAGATCCATCTGTGTAGTTCATCATCATCATCATTTGGAAGAGATGAGGATCTCAAATCATCAAACTTGACATGAATAGATTCATCAATGCATTTTCTCCTTAGGTTGAACACACGATAAGCTTTGGAGGAAAGAGAGTATCCAACAAAAATTCCTTCATCAGCTTTGGGATCAAACTTCCCAAGGTTGTCACGGTCATTTAGAATAAAACACACACAGCCGAACACATGAAGAAAGCCAATATTTGGTTTTCTGCCATGGAAAATTTCATATGGGGTTTTATCATGCCTTTTAGAGATTACCGACCTGTTTTGGGTAAAACAAGCAGTATTAACACCTTCGGCCCAAAAATAGGTAGGTAGATTTGATTCACTTAGCATGGATCTGGCAACCTCACACAGAGTTCTATTTTTCCTTTCCACCACACCATTTTGCTGTGGAGTTCGTACTGCATAAAAGTTCTGAGAAATTCCTTTCTCAGTAAAGAAGTTTTCAAGAGCACTGTTTCTGAATTCAGTGCCATTATCACTTCTTACTGATCGAACAAGTTGGCCATTCAGAACTTCATTTTTCTTGACAAAATTGATGATTTCTTCAGTAGCATCACTTTTGTACCTGAGAAAAAAGACCTAAGTATATCTGGTAAATTCATCAACAATTACAAGAATGTACCTTTTTCCTCCTAGACTAAGAGTGCTGACAGGTCCACATAGATCCATGTGCAGCATCTGCAGTGGAAGGGTGATGGAAGAGCATTGCTTTGTCTTGAAGGATGTTTTGGTGAGCTTCCCTTTTTCACATGCATCACACAGCTTTTCTTTGACAAAATTCAGCTTTGGCATACCAGTCACCAACTCTTTATTTGAAATTTTATGGAGGGTTTTGAAATTAAGATGAGAGAGACGTTTATGCCACAACCAGTTCCTTTTGGATGAGTCATCTGACACAAAGCATACATTGGATGAATTGTTGCTCAGTCCCATGTCAATGACATAGACATTTTCCATCCTTTTTCCAGATAACATCACGTTGAAGTTTTTGTCCACAACAGTATAGATACAAAGTTCAAAGATAACTTTATATTCAAGATCACACAGTTGGCTAATGCTGAGAAGATTATGCATGAGACCTTCAACAAATGCCACTTTATTGAAAGTGACAGATCCATTTGTGAGAGTTCCATAGCCTTTGGTGTAGCCTTTAGAGTTGTCACCAAAAGTGACAGATGGACCCTTTCCAGACACATAGTTGATGAGAAGAGATTTGTTTCCGGTCATGTGGCGTGAGCACCCACTATCCAGATACCATATTTGATGGTGCTCAGAAACCTGCATGCATACCATAAAAGGATCTTATCTAAATACCAAAATGAGGAAAATGATTTTTTCTCAATTGTCTTTGATGTATATGTTAGTCCCAGATGGCTTAACAAGTATTGTAGAAGGGGGGGTTGAATACAATACTCAAAATTTTCACAATTTTAATTCTTTATATTGAAAAACTTTCAACTAGAATTACACAAAGAAACTTAAAGACTGTTGCGGAAAAGAACAGATGAACTATTCTAACAATCTTTCACAAAGTAAACTAAACAATACAGCAGAGAACACTAAGAGCAAGGCTATAAGGTTATCAAGCAATATGAAAATCTTGCACTGAGAGAAATCCAGAAAGCGTGATTTGTATGGAGTCTTCATCTTCCTTTTATAGTGAGGATAAGGTACTGAGCATTAAATGCATGGTACTATTATCCTCAAGTCACTTGCAACGAACCAATGGTCTTTGGAAAAGTACCAGTCAGGAGTATCAGCCAAATCCTCAAATCCTCAAATCCAGAAAGCGTGATTTGTATTGGGTGATTTATAGTACATCGCTGAGCCGGAGCGTGAGACGCTGACTCAACTTGAACTGGAGGAGCTGAAGATGAAGCTTCAGCGACGTCAGGAGTATCAGCCAAGAGAGGAATGGATGCAGTTGTCGTTATATTCACTGATTGCTGAGAAGTAGATGGAATGTCTGAGACATTTGATTCAGCGTTAGGTATAGTGTTTATAGGAACAGCTGAGACCCAAGAAGTTTCAGCTTCACTATTATGCATATTTGGAATGATAGGACTATCATCTTCTACTGGATGAGCATGAGTAGTGGGAATAACTTCTGAATCACCAAGATGAGAAAACATCCATTGATTCAGTTCTTCTGTATCAGCGGACGGTTTAGAGTTCGTTGAACGGGATTCGTCAAACGTGACGTGAATAGTTTCTTCTACAGTTTGTCTTCTACGATTGAAGACTCTGAAGGCTTTGGAAACTGAGGAGTATCCAAGAAAGATTCCATCATCAGCCTTAGGATCAAACTTTCCAAGAGCATCTATGTTGTTCAGTATAAAACACTGACATCCAAAGATGTGAAGAAAGCTGATTGAAGGCTTTCTCCCATGAAAAAGTTCATAGGCTGTCTTTTTGAATCTTTTAACTATTAGCGACCTGTTTTGCGTAAAACAAGCAGTGTTGACAGCTTCTGCCCAAAACTGAGTAGGCAGGTGAGAATCGCTGAGCATTGAACGTGCAGCTTCAATAATTGTTCTATTTCTTCTTTCAGCGACTCCATTTTGTTGCGGTGTTCTCACTGAAGAAAAGTTGTGAGAAATACCCTTACTCTCAAAGAAGGAATCAAGAGAACTGTTTTTGAATTCAGTCCCATGATCACTCCTTATTGAGCGAACGGTCAAATTGTTCAGGGTTTCCATCTTCCGAACAAAGGTGATGAGTTATTCAGGGGTGTCACTCTTAGAACGGAGAAACGTTACCCAAGTGAAGCGAGATAATTCATCAACTATGACCAGCGTATATTTCTTTCCAGCGATGGATTGTTTGTTAACAGGGCCAAACAAATCCATATGGAGTAGTTGTAGAGGAGATGACACTGAAGAAACTTGCTTTGACTTAAAGCTTGCTTTGGTCTGCTTCCCTTTTTCACACGCTGAACATAACGACTCTTTGGCGTATGAATGCTGAGGTAGACCAGTGACTAACTCTTTTGAAGAAAGAGTGTTCAGTGTCTTGAAATTTAGATGAGAGAGCCTCTTATGCCATAGCCAGTTGACATCAGATGAGGCCTTTGAGAAGAAACAGGAGTTCTCAGTGGTTGTTGAGTCCATGTTTATTACATAAACATTTTCCAAACGATAACCGCTGAGAGCTATCTTCTCCTTTTTGTCAGTGACAAAGCAGGATTCCTTAGTAAAGATTACTTTGTTATCCATGTCGCAAAGCTGACTAATGCTTAGAAGATTATGCTTCAACCCTTCAACATATGCGACTCTTCTGAAGGAGGTTGTACCATTTGAAAGTACACCATACCCTCGGGTATGTCCTTTTCCATTTCCACCGAAAGTCACAGAGGGACCTTTCTCTTCCTTGTATTCAGCGAGCATGTTTTTCTTTCCAGTCATGTGTCTAGAGCATCCGCTATCGAGATACCAGATACCCTTCTTAACCTGCAATACAAAGGAAGATTAGTTTTTCTTAGGTACCCACTTAACCATGTATACACGTTTGTCAGTGGAAGTAGTTGGAATGGAAGGTTCAACAGTCTTCACAGCATTTGAAGATTCAACTTTGTCTCTCTTCACTTTGGTTAATTTATTAACCTCAGTGGTAGAATTCACCTTGACCTGATTTGCACCAGGGTTGGTCTTCTTTGCCTTGGGGGCAGTCTTCACCTTAGCTATCTTTTCAGCTTTGGTGGTTGTGGGGCACTTACTAGCAATATGATCAGTGAGTCCACAGTGATAACATTTCCTATAGCTAAAAGTAGTTCTAGGACCATTTGAATGCTGAGCTTTTAATTTCAAATTAGAAGTGCCAGCACCAAGTAAACTATTGGCTTTAGAAATGGGACGAACATTCAGTTCTTCAGATTTCTTACCAAGGACATCCAATCTGAGTCTAGGAGTAGATCGCCGAATAAATCCAGATATATGCTTCCTTGATCCAGAGGGATGAGCCACTGAAGCTTTAGAAGCATTCAGCTTTGGTACTAAGGTACCCTTCTGAGGATTATGGTAAATAACAATTCCTTTACCTTTGTCTTTAGAGACAGAGGTAGGTTTTGAATAAACCATTTTCTCCTTGCCTTTTGAGGAGGTAGGAGTTTCCTCAGGGATTGGTGTAACGGACGAGGAGCACTGAGAAGATGAAGTATCAGCGACTGAGGATACGAACGTTCCAAATTTAAGCATTGAACGCTCAGTGGTTGGTTTTTGAGTTTCATATTTGTAACCCAAACCACGTTTATCACTCAGGGGAATCTGAGACTTTATTATCTCAGTGATCTTTGTTGAAGAATTACACCATCCTTCAACAGTAGCTTTTTCAGCCTTTAATGCAGCGATAGCTTCTGCTCGTTCGATTTTGACTAGCTGATTTAAATATACTTGATCTTTAAAATCTTCTTCAATTTTAGAAAGCTTTTCTATTTGAAGGTGACAGTTTTTAAGCTTTTCAGCGAGATCAAGATTTTGGTTTTCAACCACAGTTTTGCCGTTCATGGCTTCGTATAAACTTCTAGCCAAGAGATCGATCTTACGGAGACTATCAGCTTCATCAATATTTGCAATATTGGTAAAGAAAGAAGGTGATACCTGAATAGCAGATGTTGAAGTGGAGGGAATGTCTGAACTTTCTTCCTCTTCTTCAATCTTGGCCATAAGACATAGATTTGCTTCATCATCTTCAGAGTCAGATGATGATGCTTCTTCATCAGAAGCAGCCCAATCATAGTCAGCCATCAGGCCTTTATTCTTCTTCTTAAAGCTTTTCAGCTTTGCATATTTTTCTTTCAGCTTTGAATATTTGTCATCTTTATTTATTGGAACAAAGGGTTTCTTTGTAAAAGCTGAGGGTCTAGAAACTTTCTTTGACCTGCACTCGTTAGCGAAATGTCTTGTCTTTTCGCAGTTAAAACAAGTAGCAGTAGCTTTATCAACAAAAGCTGATGATCTAGGCTTGTCAGTTATGGAAAGAGGTTTGTTCTTTCTAAACATTTTCTTTTTGGCAAATCTCCTGAACTTCTTAGTTAGGAGAGCCAAAGATTCATCATCTGAAAAATCAGAATCTGATGACCTTTCAGAGTTACTTTCTAACTCAGTGATAGTGACCGAGGGTCGCTGAGTAGAAGGTTCCTCTGAGATTAAAGCAACATGAGTGCTTCTGGAATCTTTAACAAGATTCTTCTTAAGATGGCTCGATTGCTCATGATTCAGCAACGTGCCATATAAGGTTGAAAGGGTCATTGATTTTAGATCCTTTGATAGCTTGAGACACATAGCATAATTGTCCCAGCTTTCAGGTAAACATTCTAGAAACTTTGTCAGCACTTCAAAGTTAGAATATTCCTTACCAACAGTTTTCAGATCTATAATTAAACAATTAAAACGTTGGTGAACTTCAGAGAGAGATTCATTCTTACCAGAAATGAAGCTTTCGTATTGTCTTACCAGGTTGATCTTTCTTGAATCCTGGACTTCAGACGTTCCTTCATACTGAACACATATTGTGTCCCACATGGCCTTTGATGTTTTCATATTCATGACGGAATGGTAGACTTCGTTAGGAAGAGCCAGAGATAGTATGGATCTGGCTTTTGTATCTATAGCCACTTTCTTCTTATCTTCGTCAGTCCATTGAAAGATTTCCTTAGGTACCAGCCTTTCTGGAATAGCAGGTCT
Organism: Saussurea involucrata; assembly: GCA_033807775.1. NCBI lineage: Eukaryota > Viridiplantae > Streptophyta > Magnoliopsida > Asterales > Asteraceae > Saussurea > Saussurea involucrata. The sequence goes on along the minus strand of CM066321.1, from coordinate 159,809,454 downwards.
ATTCTCAGCGGTTGGAACAGCAGCATCAATTCTTACAGGGATGAATGGACCATTTTCTAGATAGTAAGGCATAGTAGGGTCTACACCTTCTAAGAAGAGTGTCATCCTATTTTTCCATAAGTTGAAGTTATCTTTGGAAAATCTAGGGGGTTTAGCAAGAGAACCATTGTCTATATAATTTGTGTTTGTGTTGGTGGCCATTTTCAGATAATAGCAAGGAATAGAAATATCTTAGATTAGATCTTGTTTATGAGATTAAACAAATCCGCTCTGATACCACTTGTTGGTCCCGAAGGCCTATACAAGTTTGTAGAAGGGGGGGGGGGGGGGTGAATACAAACACACAGATTTTACTTTTCTAAATTGTTTATTGATAAATCATTAACAATTTACAGCTTGTTGCGGAAACAAGATTAAGGATAAACCTAAATCTAAACAAGTTGGAACACTAAGGTTTCTTGCACTAAGAGAGATAAGGAAATTACTAATAATAACCTATCTTGAGATAAGAGATTGAACTTGTCCAGAGTTAGCAAGTTACTTCAAATGAAGTGGGTTCATCTCTTTATATACTGCATGCATTTAATGCAAGTCAGTATACACTTTACACGTGTCATCAACTGGTTGGTTGCATGTCATTGACCTTGGTTGACAACCTTAGTAGCCGCATGGATGAACAGTGTAGTATCAGAATGGTTGTACGATTTCAGACAGTCGGAGGTTCTTTTCTGACATTTCGTACGGAGTCGTGCAAGGGTGGTTAAGACAAAAGTACTTTGTACGGAGGACTTCATGATCAGCTTTCGTTGATTCAGAGCATTATCATTTTCTATTCAGCGAATGATAAAGTTCAGCGATAGCTGAAGTCTTGTACTTGATACTTCACGTTGAGTGGACAAATCTGAGTCTTCGTTGATCCGCATCAGTTCATTAGGAGACTTGTCGCTGGTTCTTGAGCTTGATCTTCGACTTCAGCGTAGAACCTTTGTTGACGTGAAACTTGTCTTCAGGGATCATAAGTAAACAACTAACTTATCAGCGATCATCATAATGACTGAACAGACTCAGCGTTAATGATGAATAGTGTTCGCTGAATGTTTAATTTAAAGAGCAAGAGTTCCTATCAGCGGTACTGTAAGATCTTAGTACTTATCAGCGATAGTGAAACTCTGATACATATTGTTTACTTACAATTTTCAATAAGTATATAAGAGAGGGTCATTATCAAATCACTGAGGGTTTGGATCAACAATCTTCAACAAATCAAGTAATGTGTAACAAGATTAGGTAGAGAAGGACTAATTGTTTATTAGAAAAGGAAATCTAATCTAGAGAGAATAATGTGAGATTTAGAGATCTACATTTTTATCTATGAACTTGTTATTACAACAATACATGAAATGCTCTATTTATAGCCCTTCCCCCTTGTTACACCAAGAAAGCCCAAGCCTATTTACATGTCAAAGCCCATTAGGCCTAAAACTATTACTTTACAAAACTTTCTAATTAATTAGGACAACTTAAATGTCCTAACATTCTCCCCCTAACGTTTTGGAAAGTAAAATCACTTAAACTTTAACTCCTCTCCCCCTTGATTTTCTTGAAAAACTTTAGCGGTGTATTCTTCAAATGTAGGCTCGGCTCCCCCTTGAAAGTTGCTCTTATTCATCATATTTTCAACTTTGAAAAATCGGATCCAATGTACTCCATAACCCCGACTAAATGCACTAAAATCATCTTCAAAGTGTATGCATTTAGTGTAAAACAGAGAATCCGTCGTTAGACCACGAGTTGAATAAGAATTCGGCTTAAGAGCTTGGTCCGAATTTGCTCGAAGACATCTGTAAGGAAACCAATTTCACATAGATCCCACCGATTTAAGTATCCTCATCAGTGGGAAGAGTTCCACCGATTTCTAAAGACCACATCGGTGGAAGATGTCCACCGAATAATGCAAGCATTATCGGTGGAGATGTTGACCACCGATTTGTGAGAACAAAATCGGTGGACATGTTGTTCACCGAATTGTGAGGACAACTTCGGTGAATGATGACTTGTTTGTTTGTTGAGAAGAGTCTTCTATTTTCCACAAGTAGAGAGTCTTCAAGCTTGGTTTCGGTTGATCTTCGACTTCACCGAACAGTTGCTATAATGTACAAGTCATATGAAGAACCAAACTGAAATATTCTAAGTAGGATTTTAGGGAAAACATCAGTGAGTCAATTTCAAATCTTTGGTGACCCAACAATCTCCCCCTATTTGAATTTGAGCTCCTTTCTTAGAATATTTAGGAGTATGAAAGATTAAAATGTATTTTGACCCTTTTTACTCTCTTTTTTTGGGTTCTTTTCACATAGACCATTCTTTTTGTTCTTTTTGATCTTTTTCTTTTGTATGAGTATGTATACTATGTACAGTATATATAAGTAAATGAAAGTAAAGTTATGTACCAAAAAAATTCAAATAGAAAGGTACTTGTATTTAGATAAGTTTTCTCGTACAAATGTAAGAAGAGAAACAAACTATTACAAGCACCATTGAAAGAGAGAACCTACTTCTTGGAAAATTGCCTGCGCTTGATTTCTTCCAACGCATTTCTGAAGAAAGGTTGAGCTTCGGGAATGTTTGGAAATAGGTTGGTGATGCCTTGAAGAAACAGGGTGTCGGCTATGGCAATTTGAGCAAATCTGAAGAACGCACGACGACCGTAACCATCATTGAAGAACAGCCCGGGAATCGGTGAGCGGCTCAATGTCGTAGTAGGATATGGCACCGAAGTAGGGAGGGAAAGATTTAAGTTGCTTACATTTGGGATCTTTCCTTCCGTTGCCATTTCTTTGAACACTTTGTCGGTAGGATTCTTGACTAAGGGAAGACGGATTTCTTCTTTCATTGATTGAAGTTTTGCCCTTTCATCGGAGGAAAGGATGATGTTGTGTTTTCTTTTGATCTCCTTCATCCTTTCCATCAAACCTTCAATGCATTTGATAAAGGTGTCTTTCTTCGGGTTTGCACTTTTGACTAGATGTTTAGAGATCTCATACCATTTGGTGAGGCCGAGATTTTTGAGATGAGCATCTGTTAAACTTTTCAGCGAACCATCATCTCTGTTGACGATCAGCCTGATATCCTTCGGGTTGACTTTGGAAGTAGCAATTTTAACATTTGAGATTTGGGCTCTGCTACTTCGGTGGTGCATGGTCTTCTTATACCAACTTATTTCGTCATTCTTTTCTTCTTCAATGGCACTTAGTACCGATTTCTGGATTTCGATGGCATCGGTGGATTTTGCTTTAGCGGCTTCTTCTTCGGCAGCTTTCATAGAGAGGGCTTTAGATTTATCTAACGCAATTTGAGCAAGTTTAGCTTCCTCAAGTTCCTGAGGAGAAAGACCGAGATCGGTGGTGGTTTCTTGGGATTGAGGCTTGAGTTTAAGAGTTTCAGCACCTTCAGGTCGAGCCCCATACTTAGCCAAATCCTTTTTCTTCTTTTCTTCTTTTGCTAAGTCTTCGGCCGAAATAACTTTCTTCCCTTTGTCTTTGGGAGCTTTGCTGGATTGCTCCCCCTCAGTTGATGCATCAATTTCCACGGCCGATGGGGACTTGATCGGTGAAGCGACTGATTCGGTGGTCCCTGTATGAGTCGGTGAAGAATTAGGTGATTTCGGTGATGGCAGAGAGGTTTTCGGTGGAGACTTGTTGCTGGTAAATCTCTTGATGTAAGGCAATTTCGGTCGAGCAGTGGTTTTCTCCCCCTCAGCAACAGCCGGAAGCTTAAAACCCAATTCATGAAACACCTTGTCAAACTTTGAGTGCAGAGAAGCCAAGCTTTTAGTGGTGGTATCGGGAACCAAGGAGAAATCCCCCAAGTCCATCTCCCATTGAGATTGCTCGGTGTTGGTAGTGTCGGTGGAGGTTTTTGAAAAGGACTCCACTTTTGAAGATAGGGAAGAGACTGTATCATTTATCGGTCGCAGGGCATCGGTAATGGCATCGAGAAGAATTCGTGGCAACTGAGACTCGAGCATGGTTATTCTGGAGTTTGCTTGGGAGAGCAACGAAATGGTGGATTGAAGAAAAGCAGAGTGGCGGCCAATGTTTGAAGAGGTCTGACCACCGATTTCTGGGAAAGAAAATCGGAGGCGTTGGGGATCTGCTTCGGTGATGAGATTTGGGAGGAAAGGTGACATGACATCGGTATAGAGGATTCTCGGTGGTGGAGGGGATCGGGGTGGTGTCGGTGATCGGTGTGGGGTGGGTGATCGGTGTGGGGAAACGATCGGTGGTGTGGATTGGTTCTTCGGCGAGGGAGACTCAGTGGGATTCTCTTCGGTGGACGGGATGGTTCGGGGAGAACCAGTGTCCGCTAAAAGAAAATCAAAGAAATCATGTGGGGGTGGAGGTAATGGGGGGGAACTCAAGGCGAGTTGTGCTTCATCATCGATCTCATAGAGATCGGGTGGAAAGTCGTGAAGTGAAAAATCAGTACCCTCGAGGGGAGAGACCTCGAGGTCATCTCCACCACCCAAAGAATTGAGTGGGGAGGTAGGATGAGGTTCCTCCAATTGTACAACTGAAACCTTTTGAGAGGCAACAGAGGAGTCGGTGGGGTTAATGGCGGATTCCCTTGGCCTGGAGGGTTGAAGTTCAACAACTATCGATTTTCGAGAATCGACAGTTGGATTAGACGGTGGGGCCGATGGTTTCCGAGACCTCTTTGAAAGAGATCTCGAAGGGGAAGACGAGTGCCTCCGCTTATGAGAAGGGGATTGAACCGGGGAAGCCTCTGAGGGATCTCTCGGTGGCATAGTTCTAGAAGCGGGTGCGGAGGTGTCAGGGGCCGTACGTTGTTTCTTTTTCGCGCCGCCCGACTTTACTCGAGTAAGGGAAGATGGGGCCACTACATCATGGGGTGCTTTGGGAACTTCCGGGTGTTTAAATCCGAGAATTTCCGCATCGCCCCAATGTAGATCGGGAGAGAGATCGAGAGAAATCATACCTTGTCTTAACGGTTTGTCGGTGGCGAGAGGTCCTACATTTAGTGTTTTGAGACCGACAACTGGGGAAGACCAATCATATATGAATCGAGGCGCTTGAGATTTTCGATCCGTCTCTAATACCTTGTTGAGCTTGTGCTGAATGATCATCGAGATGAATCGCGGATAGGCAACGTAACACTTCTTAGGATGCTTGATTACCTCGACAAGTTCAGAAAAGAAGTATTGGGCGAAGTCGACTTTTCTTTGAAAGATGAGGGCATGGGCGAGCTTTGTGATGTATGACGGTGATTGATCATGCCCACTAGTTTTGCGAGAGAGGCAGTGAATAACATGGGCAAAGAAGAAGTTCCATATGCCTCCCATTTTACTACGGAGAAGAGTACCGGGGCCTTTAGAACTTTTGGAGGAATCGTCGATCACATAGCCGGTTGTTTGAATAACATCTTTATGTATGGTTTCCACAAACATGTCTTCGTAGGTTGGAAAAGCGTCAATTTTGAGGGCGAGGCGAACATCGTCGACCCCAAACGTAAGGTCGTGATCACCTTCTTCATTGGTAAGAATGGAAGCGTGAATGGCTTCGTTTGAGGGATCGTACACACAGGTTAACCAAAAGTTCCCAATGATCATTTTGCTCATCTTGGGGTTGCAAGAAAAAGCATGAAGAAGAGGGGAGCGAGTGAGAAACTTAGCTATCGTGGAGAACTCGGGATGAGATGGATCTGATTCGAAACGAGCGACATGATTGCATGGGTTGAACTTGAGGTCTTCAAACCGTGTGGGAGTTGCATTTCTGGAAGATGCCATTGAGTGAGATGAGGTCGAGAGAGAGATCAAGTGTGGGAAGTAAGATAATGGAGAAGAAGATTTGAGGGATGATTGGGGTTCGAGGGATTTGCAGGTTTGAGAGAATCGGAGGTGTTGAGGAAGAAGGGGTTTTTATAAGGGTGAGAGGGAACAGTTTTTAAAAGAAATTATGAAAAGTCATGATGAGGTTTTGGGATGCGTGAAAGAATACGGCTTGGAATGGGAATGGTCACATCTCATCCTGACACTTAGGGTTTTCCGGCTTATGGAAGCATGGGGAAGTGTATTCGATAAGATTTGGGAATTGGTTGATTTCGGTACAGAGATTTGCATTTCGGTGTAAACACGTCGGTGTTATACTTTTCTACCGAAGTTCAAGAAAGATGTCGGTGTAGCTGTTTTTGAACACCGAAAAGACTTCGGTGTTAATGCTTGAGAGGCGTCGGTGGACTTTAGGATATTAACAAGAGATTGAGTCCACCGATATGTGATTTCGGTGGAGGCTTCTTAGTTGAATCGGGGGGGTTTCGGTGTAGAAAGCACACAGATTTGAATACTCAGAATTGGAACCACCGAAATGTTATTTCGGTGAAGGAAAGAGAATCGGTGAAGAGAAAGTGTCCACCGATGTGAGATCGGTGGAGGAAGCACACAGATTTGAACACTCAGAATTGGAACCACCGAAATATTATTTCGGGTGAAGAGAAAGTGTCCACCGATGTGAGATCGGTGGAAAAGGAGAAACTTAGAGAGTGTCCACCGATTATTGAAAGTTTCACATACCAAGTTCACTTATTAGGAAGTTGAACCTGGCTTCATCTAGAGGTTTGGTGAACAGATCAGCAAGTTGTAGATCGGTGGGAATGAAATGTAACTCAACGTCTCCTTTGGATATGTGATCCCTAATGAAATGATATCTGATATCTATGTGCTTGGATCTGGAATGAAGAACAGGATTGTTTGCAATAGATATTGCACTTGAATTATCACACAGAATTGGGACTTTGGAGAAGATTTGAGCATAGTCCCTTAGTTGGTTTCTCATCCACAGGATCTGAGCACAACAGCTTCCAGCAGCTACATATTCAGCCTCAGCAGTAGAGGTTGACACAGAATTTTGTTTCTTGCTGGACCAACTTACCAATTTACCACCAAGAAGTTGGCAGCTTCTTGTAGTACTCTTTCTATCAATCTGGGAACCTGCAAAGTCTGAATCTGAATACCCAATTAGTTCAAAACCTGAGTCTTTGGGATACCAAAGACCCAAGTGCAGGGTACCTTTGAGATACCGAAAAATCCGTTTTACAGCCTTTAAATGTGATTCTTTAGGATTGGCCTGATAACGGGCACATAGACAAGTAGCAAACATAATATCCGGTCTGCTGGCAGTTAAGTACAGAAGAGAACCAATCATTCCTCGATAAAGGGTAATGTCCACAGATTCACCTTTAAGATCAGCATTGAGTTTCAAAGGTGGTGCCATGGGAGTTTTCATAGGAGAGCTATCTAGAAAGTTGAATTTCTTCAGAAGGTCACGAATATATTTACTTTGGTTTATAAATATTCCTTCTGAAGTTTGTTTGACCTGAAGGCCCAAAAAGAATGTAAGCTCTCCCATCATGCTCATCTCATATTCACTCATCATGAGAGAAGCAAAATCATCACAAAGTGATTCATCAGTGGCACCAAAGATGATGTCATCAACATAGATTTGGACAAGAATGAGATTACCTGAGGTTTCCTTGATGAAGAGAGTGTTGTCGATTTTACCTCTGGAATATCCATGCTTTAGAAGGAAGTTGGCAAGAGTGTCATACCAAGCACGAGGAGCTTGCTTGAGACCATAAAGAGCCTTGTCAAGTCTGTACCCATAGTCTGGATGAGCTGAGTCATCAAAGCCAGGAGGTTGTTTCACATAGACTTCCTCTGCAAGTTCCCCATTGAGGAAGGCACTTTTAACATCCATTTGAAAGACCCTAAAATTTCTGTAGGCAGCATGAGCCAGAAAGATTCTTATAGCTTCAAGTCTTGCAACAGGGGCAAATGTTTCATCATAGTCAATGCCCTCTTCCTGTCTGTATCCTTGAGCTACTAGTCTGGCCTTGTTTCTGATAACTGTACCATCTTCATCCATCTTGTTTCTGAATATCCATTTGGTTCCAATGATTGTCTTCTTTCGGGGTCTGGGAACCAATCTCCAAACTTTGTTTCTCTTAAACTGAGAAAGTTCTTCTTGCATGGCAGTGATCCAACAAGGATCTGAGAGAGCTTCATCAATCTTTTTGGGTTCAATAAGAGAGAGAAAATTCACATAGAGACAAATATTTTCAACTCCTCTACGAGTTTGGACACCTGCTTGCTGATCACCTATGATTTGGTCTATAGGGTGATCTTTGGTCCATTTGGTTGCAGGAGGTAAAGGTGGTGGAATGTTTTGTGTTTGGGGTGAAGAAGTAGTGGGATCAGAGATTCGGTGTGAGTCAATGGGATCGGTGGACGGATGAGCGTCGGTGGGAAAAGGTACATCGGTGGTGACATAGTCAATTTCGGTGGGAGATATAGAGGGTGACCCAACTTGATTATTTTTGGTAGAAGGAATTTGTGGGTTCAATGTAATGGGAGAAGCATCGGTGGAGATGGTTTGGGGAGCATTACCGATGCATGAGGAGATCCATCTGTGTAGTTCATCATCATCATCATTTGGAAGAGATGAGGATCTCAAATCATCAAACTTGACATGAATAGATTCATCAATGCATTTTCTCCTTAGGTTGAACACACGATAAGCTTTGGAGGAAAGAGAGTATCCAACAAAAATTCCTTCATCAGCTTTGGGATCAAACTTCCCAAGGTTGTCACGGTCATTTAGAATAAAACACACACAGCCGAACACATGAAGAAAGCCAATATTTGGTTTTCTGCCATGGAAAATTTCATATGGGGTTTTATCATGCCTTTTAGAGATTACCGACCTGTTTTGGGTAAAACAAGCAGTATTAACACCTTCAGCCCAAAAATAGGTAGGTAGATTTGATTCACTTAGCATGGATCTGGCAACCTCACACAGAGTTCTATTTTTCCTTTCCACCACACCATTTTGCTGTGGAGTTCGTACTGCATAAAAGTTCTGAGAAATTCCTTTCTCAGTAAAGAAGTTTTCAAGAGCACTGTTTCTGAATTCAGTGCCATTATCACTTCTTACTGATCGAACAAGTTGGCCATTCAGAACTTCATTTTTCTTGACAAAATTGATGATTTCTTCAGTAGCATCACTTTTGTACCTGAGAAAAAAGACCTAAGTATATCTGGTAAATTCATCAACAATTACAAGAATGTACCTTTTTCCTCCTAGACTAAGAGTGCTGACAGGTCCACATAGATCCATGTGCAGCATCTGCAGTGGAAGGGTGATGGAAGAGCATTGCTTTGTCTTGAAGGATGTTTTGGTGAGCTTCCCTTTTTCACATGCATCACACAGCTTTTCTTTGACAAAATTCAGCTTTGGCATACCAGTCACCAACTCTTTATTTGAAATTTTATGGAGGGTTTTGAAATTAAGATGAGAGAGACGTTTATGCCACAACCAGTTCCTTTTGGATGAGTCATCTGACACAAAGCATACATTGGATGAATTGTTGCTCAGTCCCATGTCAATGACATAGACATTTTCCATCCTTTTTCCAGATAACATCACGTTGAAGTTTTTGTCCACAACAGTATAGATACAAAGTTCAAAGATAACTTTATATTCAAGATCACACAGTTGGCTAATGCTGAGAAGATTATGCATGAGACCTTCAACAAATGCCACTTTATTGAAAGTGACAGATCCATTTGTGAGAGTTCCATAGCCTTTGGTGTAGCCTTTAGAGTTGTCACCAAAAGTGACAGATGGACCCTTTCCAGACACATAGTTGATGAGAAGAGATTTGTTTCCGGTCATGTGGCGTGAGCACCCACTATCCAGATACCATATTTGATGGTGCTCAGAAACCTGCATGCATACACAGATTAGTTCTTTGGTACCCATTTTGTAATGGGTCCTTTGGGGTTAGAAGAAACTGAGTCCTTTGAATTGGTTCTATCTATTCTTTCCTTGGGACAATCCTTAGCTAAGTGAAACGTGTCACCACAGTTATAACATTTTCTATAGATACAAATCTTTTTAACACTATGACCACTTTTCCTGTTTAGGCTTTTAACATTAGGTTTTATTACCGTGTTAGAAGAGAACAGAGCAGAAGGCTTGGACCCAGGAATTCCTTTGTCAGAGTTGTGGATTGGAGAGTTGGATGATTCTTTGGGGTTTGACTTTTTCAAAAGAACAGATCTTGGAATAGGAAGACTAGAAGTGTTACCAGAAAAATTATTTGGGGTGAATCTTTTGGGATGGGAAATGGCCACTGATTCGACCACCGATTTCCCTTTGTCAGAAGATGAAAAACCTTTTGTGGGAACTTGAGGTTCTCTTTTGGGAATCTTTGAGGGCTTAGGTTCAGAGTATTCATCTATGTGAATAGACTTTAATAACTCATGGAGAGGTATTGGAGGATCATCGGTGTGGTTTGATTTTTTCAGCAATGAGACTTTTGAGGAGTTTGAGGAAGAGGCTTCATCAAAGGTTGATCTTTTTGAGAGATCAGGGATGAGTTTTGAAAATTCATCAGAGTCAAGTTCCTCAATGATTTGAATTGAGGAAGCCTCTTTTGCTTTTATAAATATTCCATATTTTCGAGCTTCACCCAGATCTAAAGAATTTAAGGAGATGGAATCACAAGAACTTGAGTCAGATGCATCATCCCACACACTGGAGATAGGAATAGGTGCATGGGAAGAAACTTCAGGATAGACTTTGCCGAATCCTAGACCGAATTTGCTCTTTCCACTGATTTGACTTTGAAAGAGTTGTTCAAGATTTTTTGAAGAATCGGTCCATTTTCTTACAACCTCTTGCTCCTTTTTAAGTTCCTTAAAAAGCAAGTTATTTTCTTTTGAAATCGCATGATTTATAGTTTTCAAGTCCTCAAGCTCAGCTTTTGTTTCCTCAAACTTTTTAAGCTTAGACATGCAAATTTCAAGTTCAGATTTGAGTTCTTTCACTTGAGCAGATTTTCTATTCTTGCTATCTTTGACAGAATAAAAGTCTTTGGTTAAAGATTCATACGCATCTATCTTTTCACTATCACTCATATCATTAAAAGGATGTACCTGAGCATAAGCTGTCGAGCACCCAGTCGACACAAGAGCCATTGGAGAGATAGCTTTGTCAGAATCCTCCATCTCTTCAGAAATGGCCATGAAGCACATATTGTTAGAATCACTGTCAGAGGTGTCTTCTTCATCCCAGTTATGAGTTTCTGCCATTAGACCTTTTCCTTTTCTTTCAAGACCCTCACTCCTTTCTTTCTCTTTCTTGTACTTGGCTTTATACTTCTCAGCGCGCTCCTGATGGTCTAAGGAAGAGGATTGGGAATCCTTTTTGGAAAAGGTTGATTTGAAAGGATTATTTCTGGGTTTCTCATTCTTTGAAGAATATTTATCAGAGGATGGGTTCCTAGACTTAGTAACACGCTTACTCCTACACTCAGATGCAAAGTGTCCTTTCTTGCCACAGTTAAAGCACTCTTCATTTGACTTATCAGATGAAGTCTTGGAAGCAGAAGATTTTCTAAAGTTTCTGGATTTGATGAAAGGACGAAATTTGTTCTTATAGCCAACCATCATTGCCATTTCTTCAGACAAATGTTCAACCATAATTTCCTCACCTTCATCATCAGCATCACTAAGATATGCCTCCGTTTGGTGGGTAGAGTTATTTTGGCTGTCATTTTCAGAGTCTAATGACGGATAGGTGATTCTAGGAACATTTTGAGATTTCTTGGAGCTTTCACTGACAAGAGCTATAGAAGAGCTCTTTATCTCTTTGATGAAAGATTTCCTTTGTAGCTTTGTTTGCTCAAAATTGAAGAGAGTTCCATAAAGGACAGTTAAGGGCATGAACTCAAGGTCCTTGGTAGTTTTAATGCAAGTACATATATTCTCCCAGAAATCTGGAAGACAATCCATGAACTTGCTTAAGACTTCCTCATTATCATAGACTCTGCCCAATAACTTCAGATCATTTAAGAGAGAGTTGAAACGATTATAGTAGCTAGGAAGAGATTCTCCTTTTTCAAAAGCAAAGAGTTCATATTTTCTAATGAGACCAATTTTTTTACATTTCTTTACTTCCACAGTACCTTCGTACAGTACACACAGAGTGGTCCACATCTCTTTGGCAGTTTCAAAGTTAACCAGAGAGTGATAGACCTCATCAGGAAGAGAGAGTGCAATAATTGCTCTTAGCTTAGAGTCGAGAGAGACCAAACGTTTTTCCTCATCAGTAAAATTCTTAGGATTTTTGAGGATGTAACGACCAGTAGCACTGGATTTTTCTTCATCAGAATCACTAGATATTTCTTTTTCCAAATTTTCTTTACCAGGCCTCTGCGTTTCAAAGCGAGCCCAAACTCTGGGGATGATAGGTCCCTCTTTGAGAATGTTTGGATATCTAGTATCCACTCCCTCCATGAATAGCATCATGCGGCTCTTCCACAAAGAGAAGTTGTTAGCATTAAACTTAGGAGGTTTGGTTATGGAGCCATTATCAGAAAAGTTGTTTTGAAAAGAGTTTTCAATTGTAGAAGAAGAAGAGGCAGCCATTGCAGATCAAGTTTATGGGTTTAAACTTTCTGCTCTGATACCACTTGTTAGTCCCAGATGGCTTAACAAGTATTGTAGAAGGGGGGGTTGAATACAATACTCAAAATTTTCACAATTTTAATTCTTTATATTGAAAAACTTTCAACTAGAATTACACAAAGAAACTTAAAGACTGTTGCGGAAAAGAACATATGAACTATTCTAACAATCTTCACAAAGTAAACTAAACAATACAGCAGAGAACACTAAGAGCAAGGCTATAAGGTTATCAAGCAATATGAAAATCTTGCACTGAGAGAAATCCAGAAAGCGTGATTTGTATGGAGTCTTCATCTTCCTTTTATAGTGAGAATAAGGTACTGAGCATTAAATGCATGGTACTATTATCCTCAAGTCACTTGCAACGAACCAATGGTCTTTGGAAAAGTACCAGTGGACTTCTAAAAAGCTGATAAGTCACTATCACCTTTTTCTTGAAACAAGGAATAGAAGTCATACTGAAGGGACATCTTCCAAAAAGATAATAAGACAAAAGGTTGCTTTTGCCTGTAAGAAGATTTTGTACCGAAGTAAATGATCTTCTTGATGTGGATTCCAAGACAATCATACCGATGATGTTTCACCGATACAATTGTCATTGGTCTTTGAAGACATCTGTAAGGAAACCAATTTCACATAGATCCCACCGATTTAAGTATCCTCATCAGTGGGAAGAGTTCCACCGATTTCTGAAGACCACATCAGTGGAAGATGTCCACCGAATAATGCAAGCATTATCGGTGGAGATGTTGACCACCGATTTGTGAGAACAAAATCGGTGGACATGTTGTTCACCGAATTGTGAGGACAACTTCGGTGAATGATGACTTGTTTGTTTGTTGAGAAGAGCCTTCTATTTTCCACAAGTAGAGAGTCTTCAAGCTTGGTTTCGGTTGATCTTCGACTTCACCGAACAGTTGCTATAATGTACAAGTCATATGAAGAACCAAACTGAAATATTCTAAGTAGGATTTTAGGGAAAACATCGGCGAGTCAATTTCAAATCTTTGGTGACCCAACAGTATACACATTTATCCACAATATTTTCTGTAAAACCAAAACTTGATATAACTGAATCAAAATTTTTTATACCATTGTCTTGAAGCTTTGCTTAAGCCCATATATGGATTTCTGAAGTTTGCATACATGAACTTCCTTTCCTCCTGGTTCACAAAGCCTTCAGGCTACTTCATGTATATAACTTCTTCTAGTTCTCCATTTAGAAAAGTCGTTTTAACGTCCATTTGATGCAACTCCATATCATAATGAGCTACTAGAGCCATTATGATTTTGAATGAGTCGTTAGTGGATACTCGAGAGAACATTTTTGTATAGTAAACAACTTTTTATGTGAAACCTTTAACAACAAGTCTAGCTTTATATCTAACAATTTTGCCATTTGAATCTTTTTGAAGTCTTAAAACCCCAAATTAAACCTATTGCCTTTATACCACTCAAAGGAATCTTTCAAATAAAAAATAATCTAAGTTTGTGCTTAGAGATATGACCTAACCACATGTGACAAAGATTTGCAAAAAATTCTCTAAGGATGGTTCTTTTGTGCTGTATTATAAACAACATTCAAATAACAAAAATCTCTTAATTAAACTGAAGGTAAATTTTTATCTGTGCTCTCTATTTCTTATAGTTGGAACCGGTCACGACAGGGATCAATTTAAAATTGACAAAGCCTAAAAACAAGGCAATAAAAAGAATGTATGAGTTGTCATTCGTAATTAATCATTATCTTAACCCCATAACTGAATACAAATATCAAGTAATACTTATGGTAGTATAAAACTCAATATTAAAAAATTCTATATCATCACACTACACACTACACATATCAGTTATCCAATGAAAACAATCAAATCTATTGATAAGAAGAGTTTCAAAGTATCAAGATAGACATGTGTGTTTATATGTGATGCTGTTCTTAAACCAAAATTACTCAGAATGCCTCTTCTATGGAAGAATATAATTCAAGTAAATGTGATTTGAGATACACAAGGGTTGACTGATTAATCTGTATAAATTTTCTCTAAAAAGATCAATTGCTATGGCAACATGATCTTATGGTTTAGAAACTTTTCAGTCAAGGTTCTATAGTTTGTGAATTGATGAAGGTAAACAATCTGAATTTCATATAGGTTGGGAGATATTGGGGTTGTTTAAAAATTCACAAAAGTTTGTTTATCAATTAGGTGTCCATAGTCATTTAATATTTGAACTATATGATTTTATAAACATATCTATAGATATATTGAATAATCTATAAACCCGTGTACGATATATTGATAACCATATTGTTTTAAAATAAATGTTTTAGATCCGAACACACTTTAGCCAATAATCAAATAAAATCAAACTTAGAACAATGTCATTTTTTAAAACATTTTCCTATCTTGAATTCAAGTTTTTGATCGGTATTGCTTAAGTAATTGGGGTATATGAATCCCAATTTTTAGAAGTGACCCTAGAATCTTTTATATGATAAGATATTTTAGAATATCAAGATTAAATTTCTATAGCCGAATTAATGAAAATGTTTTTCTTTTATTTTCAATATCACGGTCTTAAAAACCAAAATTTAAGCTTAATTGGGCTCTAAAAGTTATCCAAATTTAAATTACTGAATCAAATTTGAATTGCATCAATAATCAAAAGAAAATGTTAAATAAAAATACACATAAAAGATATTGGCCCAAATAACTTAAATGAGGTTAGCTTACTTCCTTAAATAAATTTTATGGGGCAAAATTTATGATTTAGTATGCTCAATAAATCCACTAAAATACTTTAACAAGGCCAAATCCAATAAATGTCATACTAGTCCAATGGATTACACTAGACAGTAAATAATTGTATTAACAAATTTAATCCAGTTTATTAATCAAAAGGCATTCTAATTATATCAATTTGTCAATTAAGTTATTGACCCATGAAATGGATATATGACTATAAATCTTTAATGAAACTTGAACCGAATAAATTTATATTTACTTAAATAAAATACATTGGTCTAAATTTTAAGTTAGATTATTGAATCAATTTTGAATACAATAAATCGGCAATACATGGATTAAATTAATAAATGTTATTAACTAATAACATATTAATCTCCATATCCATATCCATATCCATATCCATAACAAAACATGAGATAATGACAATTTATAACGGATAAACATAAGTTAAATACCGCAAACTTTATGATATCACAAACAACTTAATTAAAATATAAATTGTTGATGATTATCTCATTCCATAATACCAAAATTTAAATTTGACTCGGTCAAAATATATATAACGTAACTATATTCAATTTAAACTGATAATCAAATCTCAACTCATTTTATATGTAACCTTGTCTATTTAATAAATAAGTAAATAATCTATTACTTAACTTAAAAACTTGTAGAGATTAGGGTTGAGAAGATCAAACATGGAGAATGGAGAGGCCTTAAATAAAATTGGGTGCTCATAAAGAATTTCCGAATAAGCTATTGCCATAAATTTAAATTATATCAATAATCTCAATGTAGAACAAAATTTTAATGGCTCAAATATATAGAAGGAATAATAGTTGGCTTAACTAAATAAGATTAACAAACCTTTTGAATAAAATATTCAAAATTGAGATGTTCACATTGAATTAATATGTTCCACATATTCATATAATTGAATTATCATTAACATGGACCAAAATAAGTCACGTTGACCAAAATTAAATAAATAAAAATGGCACAAAAAATTCAATTAAATGTGTTTTGATCCAAAACTTAATTGCAAGAATTTTACTTTAAAAAGAAAATAACAAGCTTCTAATAATCAGTCAATTCATATGGTAAACTTGATATATATAAATGACAATTGGTTTCAAAATAGTGATGGCCAAGTCTTAATTCTAACTTAATCGGTTCAATTCATAATAATGTACCAATACCAATTAAAACTAAATTACATGAACCCAAAAAATAACATTTATTTAGGCTAACAACAATAATGTGTTCACACATTTACATAAACATATGTAACTCAATCAAGCTTAATAAATGTGACCCAAAAATTAAATGGTCCCAAAAATTAATGTAACATCCCAATTTTTTTTTTTCGTTACATCATACAAAAACTAAGGTTGGCGGAAACAACCTATACACAACTGAGAACAACTACTTCTATAAGTGGCACCGACGCTGTCTCAACTGCTTCTGTACTCTATCCTGCGCTTGCTCACTTACCGGGGCCTTCTACTCTAAGCTTACCTGAAAAGGTTTTAGTTTTGAAAAGCGAGGGTTAGACCAAAAGGTCTAGTGAATTCCCTCCAAAAACATTCAACACGGTATAAAATCATTTCATAGAACACATACTTTCACATCTTTCTCATAAACATCATCCAAGGTCAAACACAGGGTTCAGGGTCGCATAAGCTACTCCGATCGGGGCCTAACGGACACCCTCTCGTCTACGCCGAAATCCAATGGACTCCTCGTTCCTTCATGTAGGAGAAAACGAATTCCAACCTACAAGCTAACCTCCATATGCCCAAGGAATCAGAGATCCCAAGGTACCCTGACCCCACCGTGCGACCGACTCCACATAGCATTCACATAGTTCATCATAAACATAAAACATGAAAGCCGTATAACCTTTACAATCCATTTCATATTGCTAAACAATCTTTTCAGTAGAGCATACTTTTCATGGAATCGTAAAAGCTTGTAAATAAATCATGCTCATAAACATACCCTGATCAGTAAAACATAAAGCTTTCATTTACGTAAAATTCGTGTAAATTAACAGGGCATTTTCATATAATCATTTTCCTTTGGAACCACGTAAAATCACGTATTTTAGTTAGAAAAACTCACCTGGCTTGCTCGCTCCAAAGCTTCTCACTTAGACTTCCGTTCTCTAGGTGGAACACCTAAAAATTTAGCAATCATACGTCATAACTCTTTATTTTTATCGCTCGAGCTTGCTCCCGAACTTAACCCAAAGTTTCCTAAGTGGTTAGGCTACACCTCTAGTCCAAGACATAATTCTTGGACTATACTTATCGGTGCAAGACATAAACTTCCGAATCTTAAAATAATCCAAGTCCAAATATCCAAAAATTTAAATAACTAACAATCCCCTTTTACTAAACAATTCGGTTGTGGTTCAAGAGCAATTGGATTTGGTCCAATCGAAAATAAGTCCCAACCACGTGATGGACACCAAATTCCAATCAAAAAAATTAAATCCTTATTCTTTGTGGGTTTGGTCCAACCAATCACACTCCTTCCACCGCCCAACACTTAAGCCCACGGTTCACAATTAAAAAGTCCCACCGAAAGAAACCATCCTGGAGCCCAACCTCTACTCCCGGTAAAGAAATGGTGCAGTCCCGGTAAACCATAATTGGAGTCCCGGTAAACCACAATTGGAGTCCCGGTAATTTCCTTAAAATGGGTCCCGGTACCAACAAGTCCCGGTATTCGACGATTTCAACGGAACTTAACTTTCTTTGCTTTCAACTTAACACAATTAGATTATCCATCCTATTTCAGCCACAATTGACGTTTCAATCTCATTTATTCACATACAAGGCTAATTAACCCATTTATCAAACCCATAAAGATTTAACCCCTTTTTACCGTGTTCTTACCAGATTTCTCTGCTCAAAATTAAAAGTAGTCAAAGATATATTTACTCACTTCTCTACTAAGCAGGAAATTACACATAGGAAAAGATTTCTTACCAAGAAGACGAGCTTCTTCTATCGATTTGGATCACGAACTGATTTCTTCCTTTCTTGCTATTCTTCTCAGCCGCCACAACCAAACCAGGAGAATAATCATTATTCAAACCTAGGGATTTGGAATCATTTATATCTCTCAAAAATTGCACAAAGGTCCTTATCAACAACTTTCATTCCTTTCATTTTAACCACCAAACTTTCAAAACCTACTAGGATTTTGGGTTGTTACAACTAAATGGTCCAACAAATTAAAGGACACCGTGTATTTATACCCTTAACAAAATAAACTTTGCTTGAAAAGAAATGAAAAACTTTACAGTAAAAATTGGATCAAAGCACAAAGCTATAGTCCCCAAAACTTTCCTTCTCTTTATTTTTTTTATTTTAAAATATGGCAGAAAAAAATATATAAAAACTCCATAATTTGTATGGCAATTCACTGGAATACTTATGTCGAGCAATTCATCGACTTACTTTTAATGAAAAGAAAAAAATCAATGATCCAAACAAAAATACTTAACAAGCTCAAATTCAATTAATTTGATAATTAAATCTCAAATTCAATTGACATGTATAATATTTTAGATTTATATAAATAGCCATCCCATTTATATATTTTTCAATAAATTGTTTATTAAATAAAAAACAAAACAAATAGATAATCTATTAAAATATACGTATATTATAGGTTTGAGAGAGGCATTGCCTCTTCCTGGTTTTGGTAGGTACGCAATTAATATTGCATAAGAAATCACGATTGATAAAAACGATCGCAACGAACGAATAAAAAATTTATTTTATTATAGATTTTTAGTAAACTATAATTGGTTTATGAACCTATGTAGTTTTAGGCTCTGATACCATTTGTTATATTCATACGAGATATATTTAATCATATAATAACAATAACGAAAGACATAAGAACATAAACACATAAGGAATCGATTCAACATTGTATCTTAATAGAGTTTAGAAAACTAACCTGGAGCACTCACGTTAGGTGCAACGAAATTGATTGATGCGGAAGTATTCATCGTTGCGTGTAGATCGAAGTCTTCTAAAGCTCTATACGGTTTGCTTCAGAATGGGGCTGAACTGAATGCAGATTCGTGTAGGCAATAGGGACTTGATCTCCTTTATTTATAGGCCACTAGAGACTCATCCCATAAGGAGTCCTAGTTTATCTATAGGATTTGAATTTTAAATAATAGAAGATATACACTAATCTTAATGTTAATCAGGTAATTAACTTAATGAATTATCCTACTCATATTAGGAGATATATATCCAAATATGTAACTAGATTATAACTGATATAGGATTCTCTTGATAAGTATAAATATTTAAATCAACTGTCCTTTAATATTTATTACAGATAATGTTAAAGTCCAATTTATTTCCAACATTTTCTCACTATCATGTTTTCACTCTTGTTTACTAGAACGTATTTCTACTTCTAGAAGTATGCTCTATTTCATGAATTGACTTGACATACCACGTTTGTTATCCGACGACTAAATATTTTTGCCGGCGTATTTTTTCCGTCGGGAAAAGTTTTTCTTGATGAATTCATTACCACAAATTTGAGTTTATAGGACGTCTAATATATATAAGCGTCTTAATAGAGTTCTTTATAGGACATTACTTTATATAACCAAACAAAAAAACGTTCTATCTAAAAATGTTACAATAAATTTCTAAGACGCTTTTAGCGTCAAGGTTTTAGAACATTTTCAAAAAAAATGTCGTATTAGCTAATTTTATAGGACGCTTTTGAAAAGTGTCCCATAAACCCATCTTTTTAGAGAACACTTGTGTTTATAAGACTCTTTTTCAAATAGTGTCCTGTAAAATAGTTATTATAACGCTTTATTTGAAAAATGTTCTAAAATATTTGCTACGACGCCACATGCGTTCTATAAACTTTTTGTATCACTTTTAGATATGACGTTTTTTTGTTTGGTCCTATAAACTTTGGTCATATAAAATACCTTATTAGGATGCTAATTTATTTTAGGTGTCCCATAAACTCAATTTTGTTGTAGTTATTCGAACGACTTTTGAATATACTATCCTTCATAATTCGATGATACAACTGCAACACATATGAAAAGTGTTCATTAAAATCGGTCGGAGATTGTTTCTCTTTCAATAAAACTTGAGGATATACAGTACAAAATGTATCCTTTTTATTCATCCTCAAACTCACGAAAAATATAATTGATACATTATAACTGTAACACCCGTAATTTTCGGATAGGTCCAATTTCGAATGTGTGTGGAACCAATCTTTAAGAAAAATATGAAAAATAAGATTTTGGGTTAAATCTTAGATTTTATGGTCTTGTTGGATGAAGAATTCGAATACGAGTACAATGGTTCTTTCCGGAGCGAAAACGGAGATAAAACGAGGAAGTTATGGCCAAAACAAGTTTCGGTACGCACTGAGCTATAGTGCCCAGCGATTGTGACACTGTCACAATCGCCGTGTCGCTATCGTCCAAGAGGTACCGAGAGTTGGGGGATAGCGGGCGATTGTGCTACGACGATAGTGACAGTGTCACTATCGCGTGTCACTATCGTCGTCGGCCTCCAGGGTGTTTTAAACCCACGACTTCAACTCCCCTTTCATTTCTTATTTCATCCATCTCTCTCTAAACTCGTTTTCCCTCAAGAAAATCCTACAACCCCTCCCCTCTCCTTACTCATTTCTTCACCTAAATCAAACCCTCTTCCACCATTGATGAATATTTGAGAGCTTGGAGCTTTTATGGAGACTAGGAGCTTGTTTTTGGAAGATTCAAGTGGATAAGGTAATATCTCTACCCAAAAGTGTTATTGATGTTGATTTCATGTTCCTTTCATCTTGAGATGTTGTGAAACGATTTTGGTGGTGATTGGTGGAAAGATTCTTCATCTTCTTCATGTATGGAACTAGGGTTTGGTATAAGTTGGGTATTTTGGTATCTTATGGATGGATGATGATTTCTTTTGGTTAGATCTTGGTATTGATGGTTGGAAACTTATGGATCTAGGTTTTAGAAGTTTTAGCTTGAGGATGCAAACTTCATCAAAGGAGCTTACGATGGAGAAACTCTAGATTTAGCTAAATCTAGCAAGGTGAGTTCAAGTTACTTTGCGAAAACTTTGTACATGCCAAAATGTTATTTTTCCAGGCAATTATGTGTTTTACCTGAAAATTATTAATGTTGAGTTATTTGGTGGATTTTACCTTTTGAGGTATTAATTGTGGTAAACATTGTAAAACACTACTTTTGGATATTTTGGAAAAATGTGATAGATAAATCTTATATGAAAATGGATTGTTGATTTATGTGACAAATGGAGTCTATTTATTATGGAAATGAATTTTGTGGATATTTGGAAATATGCATATAGTACATCATGAGATGTTTTGAAAATGTAAAGGTTGAGTCCTTTTGGAAATGAGGGTTATCCCGATCCAAGGTTTTATTTCGGGTTTTCACGGATTTGAAGTACTTACTGACAACCGGTGTGTGTTGTTATACTTAATGTCATTTTATGACTTTCATGAACTATCTTTCGAGTTAGTTGAGCTTGTGGCTCAGTATTGGATTTTATTAAGTTTTGGGGACAATTGTTCTTTTTGATAGCTCAGAGTTGAGCTTTGATCATGATTTATGTTATTGGGGAATTGCATGTTTTGAATGCATTTGTTTATATGTTTGGGGTCATGTAATATTTTAGATCTTGTTGGCCATGGATCCATAGGCATTTGAGTTTCCCTTAGTCTCGCGGGCAAGAGGTCGGAATTGATTGAGCTCAGTTTTACGAGACGTTAGTTTATTTTGTAGCACGGAATATGCATCAGGTTCCATGATAAGTAAGGCGTGGACCTAGATGGTCGGGCGTCGTCTCATGGGCAGTAAGGTGTAATTCCATATATGTGTTTAGCACGAGATAGGCATCGAGTTCCATGATAAGTAGGGCGTGGACCTATATGGTCGGACGTCATCTCATAGGCAGTAAGGTGTAATCCCTAATGTGTTGTTGTGGATTTGGTGACCCAAAATATAGACCTGGAGTGGTTGAAGTTGGGGGCATCCTAGTCTCGTGAGAAATAGATCTGGAGTGATTGAGCTCAGTTTTACGAGAGTAATCCATGTGGGTGTTTTTATTACATAGTAAATGACCCACATTGGTGTTCCGTCACGTGCGATGTATACGGGTCTCCCCCGTCACCGAAAGATGTTGTTTTGGGTATTTGTTACTACTCATGTTTTCGGTGACGTGTTCTATTTATATGGATTGTTTTCCATGGTACGTAAGTTATGGTTTATATCTCATCCGTGTATGATGTTTTGGGTATTTGTGTTACCTCCACCTTCAACGGATACGGGTCTTCCCCGTTTTTGGTATTTGATCTTATTACCTTTTACGGTCGCATTAGTATCGCTTCGTATTGTGTTTTTATAAAGAGTTATATTTAACGGATTGTTTTCATGTTTTATGGGTTGAGTATGTATTGTCAACCGTATTTGAAGGTTTTGCCTAAACTAAACTTATTCACGTATTTGAGTGAGTTGGAAATGTAATTCATTTAGGAAAACGTATTATACCTTTCGGGAACTTTTCTATGGAAGTGCGTGAGTTGGAAAATGAATGAATTGCTTTAAAGAAAACTCTTTTGGGATCATGACTAAAACTATTACTCTACGATTTATGTTTTTATATAGTCATGATAGGCGTAAGTCTAACCCTTTTTATTTGTCGGCATGTGCAACAGGCTCAGGTTAGAGTAGCTCTGGCTACATTGTGAAGTGGAAAGTGCTAGTAAAGTGCACGAGAGGTGAATTGTTTAGTGAAGTCTTCCGCATTCGTTTGGACTAGCAACTTGCATTGTATTAAGTGACACCCGATTGGTTTATTTTCTTGTAGATATTGAGATGTTTTAATTCTGAGGTAATTCGATGAAGGAATTGTAGAGATGATCAAATGTATTCAGATATTTTGTTGAAATTTTGATTAGTTGCTCTTTCCAAATTTGAGGGTGTTACAAGTTGGTATCAGAGCATAAGTTTGAGAGATTTAGGTGTTGATTTTGGATACCTAGACTCAAACTAGCGTTTGTTTAGGTAAATGAGAGTGAAGTTCACCTTTAGGCACTTTAAGATAGGATGTTTTGGGATCAATGGATGTTGTTAGAAACGAGAATCACGTCGAGACTAGCAAGGATAATCATGTACGGTTAGTTCATAGTGATACCTGACCAGTATCATGGTGAACCTACTAGTACATGTGCGTACTTGAATTACTTTAGTGTGATGATCGTTGGGGTAGTGAAGGAGGTTCTAAGATGGTAGTCGTTGGAATAGATGGACGATTCTAGTATTAGTCACTTAGAGTGACGATAAACATGATAATTGTTTTAAGTAGACCGTTTTGGGTCGAGGTTGATGGTTGGATTAGAACCATAGGCTTATTGAGCCGACTTTGATTTGATGAAAAATCGTAAAGTTAATTGATGTATTTCCTAACTTGCCTTAAGAGGTTTGATTATCCGGATGACAATAGTGGACCGGAGGGATTTGGAAGAGTATGAGTTGAGACGTTGAATGCCGACTAAGTCATGCAAAAAGTTTATTTTGGAAATAAATTGCATCAACTATTTCTTGTGTTTCCAATCCTTATATGGATTGTGTTTTGAATTTTGAGAAATGTTTAGCACACACACAAGATTACAAATCATGGTTTTGAACGTATATGAAACAGTTTTATTGCGGGAGTTGCAAACTCCGCCAGGATTTGTTTTTCTTTATTTCATTGTTGTTCAACATTTGTTTTGGATATAATGACAATAATATTTTTATGATGTTTAAGATGTTGGGCAATAACTACGACTTATGACTTTAACATTGGATCTCCTCCACATATGTTAAGGTTTAGATGGAAAGTTATCTTCCATTATGTCTATGTTGAGTTTTATTGAAAAATCTATTTAATGGAAGTTTTATCGGAAGTGTTGTTTAGATCGGGTTACAACAAAAAGAGAATTTTGGGAGTCTTGGCATTTTGGCCATGGTTTTGCGTTATGCAATTTGGTTGTTGGAAGTGAGATGTTTGGCACCATTTGGCTGAGTTGAGGCAATTAAGCCCATGGAGTTTTACGAAACTTCGTTTTACAACATGTTGGGTCGTGTGGGTACAAATTTTATAAGGAACATACTTTAACTATTGCGTGTGTTGATTTTGGATTGTATTGGGCATTTTGACTCTTTCGGGTTTTATTGAGAAGTGTTATTTATGCCGTAAGGCGATCAAACAGAATGTTTTTGGAACTTTTATGTCGCGTAATTTCTCTTTCAAAGAGTTGTGTTAGCACGTTTTGATACAATTTATTTAATTGTCGGATTGATTTATACGTGGCATGAGTAATGCATGAGAGAACATGCTAGTTGTACTTCTTAACAATTTGCCTTATGTGCTTCCGACTAAATGAGTATTTTATTGCCCTTTCTTGCAAACGCATGGTATTGATATATGGATGTGCATAAATTGGTAGTCACTAACTCTCGAAAGCTTTGATAAGTGTATCGTGAATGAAAATGTTTTATTGATTTATTTCATAATTGATGGTCGTTTGGTCAAGGATACGTTTTAAAATGTTAGGGTTTATGCACGGTTTGCGATACGGTACATTTTGAAACATGAAAATGTGAGTCGTTGAACTTCGGTCAACTTTGGCTTGAGCAGTATTTTGGAAAGTTGTAAACCTTTTGGTTTTGGAGAAAATGGGTATTTTTAGTATTCTAACGAGTAAGTTTAAAACATTGTCATTTCAACGTTTTGTATTGCGAATGCGAAATTTTGGTGTAAATGCTCCGTGATGGAAATTTTGGAAAATTAATTGACCTAAACTAGGGTGCGTGGAATTGCTTAAAATTTTGGAACGTTAATACACGCCGTTTGTATGAGCCAGCATTCGAAGTCGATTTAAACTCTTTTGGTGTCAATCGTTTACAAACACTTATTGCTCCTAAGTTTTGGGAAAATACATTAAGGTGTGAGTATGGTCACAAACGTTTTACTCTCATGTCATTATATGACTAGATGAGAAGATTTTGAATATTGATTTAAATGATTTCATCTCTTGAAATTTGTTACGAATGATTTGATACATGTATTTTCGTTTCAAGAAAATCTCTAAGAGAGTGTTACAAGCTTGCTTACTTAATGCAATTTAAAATTTCCTCTTGGCATTTTAGTCAACATCTTTGAATGATGGGAACGTATTTAGTTTTTCTTTAAACTTAGATTTGACGCAAATCACTCTATGATTTTTTTTTATCAAAGTACATTTATGGGATTGTTTCACCGGTTGTGAAATAAACAGACGTGTGCGTACTTAGTGGTAAATCTTATTTCACACTAGTCATGGTTTAAAAAGGGAATTTTGGAATCGGGTGACATTCAAACCCTTTGAGGCACATATAGACCTTTTGGTTGCACACTATTTAAGGTGGGAAATTACCTTACGTATATGACATAGATCAATACATGCTAGAACCGTACTGGTCTCTTTCAGAGAAGTTGTTTGCTATGATTTCGCGCTTTGTTAACGATACAAAATTTTGATGAAATGGTTTTCAATATGATTTTCATATGTGAGATGAATATACCTATTTTTGCACAACTACCGAAGTGGTAGTAGTAGATTTTGTGCGTACAATAAGATTGATATGAAAAACCTTTATGTTAAAAGTTTTTATGAACTTTTCGATTGGCATATTTGTTAAACATTTTGTTTGTAAGGCCTTGAACTCATAGGAACCTTGGAAAGGTTAAGTAACTCAGTTAAGAGTAAGTGCGTGTAGCACTTCGACGGTGGAAGGTTAGGTATTCCACGCGTATTGGTATTATAGGCCGGATGATATCAGTAGTGAAGTCAATGTGTTTGTGGTAATTGGAGGGTTAGACTTGCGGTAACGTATTTCGAGGTTGGTATAGCCATTTTGTTGGTAACCTTAGTTTGTGGAAACACTCGGTAAGCGGGACTTGGGTGGGGAGTCCTGTTAGAGTTCAGAGTTTGGTGGTATAACTAGGTGTCAACCTTTGTTGGTTTGAGGTCGGAAACCGTTAGCGTATTCGGAGGGTGGAGTCCGATTTTAAATGAAATATTGGTAATGGTAGTAGTAACCTTAGAAGCTCAATTGTGATGAGTGGTTTTGGTGGAATAACCTTCGTGTGTGGTTAATAAACCTGTCGGATTGATGATCAATGTTGATACGGATTTTGGAGTCTACTCGATCTCGTTGGAGTTAATCGGCAGTTAATGGTAGGAATGATCGGAGTTGATGATTTTGTTGGGTTCGTTAGTGAACAAACCGCGAGGTGATTTAGAGATGAAACTAAAATTGAGGAAGATGGAACGCTTTAAGGTTGGGAGACAACCGAAGTTGTTTAACTAGGAGTTATTCCAGTGGTTAGAGTGTTCTTCCGGACTTAAGTAACGTGTACTTGAAGGGGTTTTGTTGGTAAGAAATCGGTTCGAGGAACTGTCTATATGGCTGTGTGGGAAATTTAGATTCAGTTAGGAATTGGTGAATTGTGGTCGACATTGAGTCGGCTAGCCTTGGGTTGTAAGGGATCTAGATTTCGAGGACGAAATCATCCTAAGGTTGGGAGGATTGTAACACCCGTAATTTTCGGATAGGTCCAATTTCGAATCAGTGTGGAACCAATCTTTAAGAAAAATAATATTTTGGGT
Source organism: Saussurea involucrata (assembly GCA_033807775.1). Classification (NCBI taxonomy): domain Eukaryota; kingdom Viridiplantae; phylum Streptophyta; class Magnoliopsida; order Asterales; family Asteraceae; genus Saussurea; species Saussurea involucrata. The sequence goes on along the minus strand of CM066321.1, from coordinate 159,782,415 downwards.
TAAATCTTAGATTTTATGGTCTTGTTGGATGAGAAATTCGAATACGAGTACAACGGTTCTTTCCGGAGTGAAAACGGAGCTAAAACGAGGAAGTTATGGCCAAAACAAGTTTTGGTACGCACTGAGCTATAGTGCCCAGCGATTGTGACACTGTCACAATCGCCGTGTCACTATCGCCCAAGAGGTACTGAGAGTTGGGGGATAGCGGGCGATTGTGCCCCGACGATAGTGACAGTGTCACTATCGCGTGTCACTATCGCCGTCGGCCTCCAGGGTGTTTTAAACCCACGACTTCAACTCCCCTTTCATTTCTTATTTCATCCATCTCTCTCTAAACTCGTTTTCCCTCAAGAAAACCCTACAACCCTTCCCCTCTCCTTACTCATTTCTTCACCTAAATCAAACCCTCTTCCACCATTGATGAATATTTGAGAGCTTGGAGCTTTTGTGGAGACTAGGAGCTTGTTTTTGGAAGATTCAAGTGGATAAGGTAATATCTCTACCTAAAAGTGTTATTGATGTTGATTTCATGTTCCTTTCATCTTGAGATGTTGTGAAACGATTTTGGTGGTGATTGGTGGAAATATTCTTCATCTTCTTCATGTATGGAACTAGGGTTTGGTATAAGTTGGGTATTTTGGTATCTTATGGATGGATGATGATTTCTTTTGGTTAGATCTTGGTATTGATGGTTGGAAACTTATGGATCTAGGTTTTAGAAGTTTTGGCTTGAGGATGCAAACTTCATCAAAGGAGCTTACGAAGGAGAAACTCTAGATTTAGCTAAATCTAGCAAGGTGAGTTCAAGTTACTTTGCGAAAACTTTGTACATGCCAAAATGTTATTTTTCCAGGCAATTATGTGTTTTACCTGAAAATTATTAATGTTGAGTTATTTGGTGGATTTTACCTTTTGAGGTATTAATTGTGGTAAACATTGTAAAACACTACTTTTGGATATTTTGGAAAAATGTGATAGATAAATCTTATATGAAAATGGATTGTTGATTTATGTGATAGATAAATCTTATATGAAAATGGATTGTTGATTTATGTTGATTCACGGATTTGAAGTACTTACTGACAACCGGTGTGTGTTGTTATACTTAATGTCATTTTATGACTTTCATGAACTATCTTTTGAGTTAGTTGAGCTTGTGGCTCAGTATTGGATTTTATTAAGTTTTGGGGACAATTGTTCTTTTTGATAGCTCAGAATTGAGTTTTGATCATGATTTATGTTATTGGGGAATTGCATGTTTTGAATGCATTTGTTTATATATTTGGGGTCGTGTAATATTTTAGACCTTGTTGGCCATGGATCCATAGGCATTTGAGTTTTCCTTAGTCTCGCGGGCAAGAGGTCGGAATTGATTGAGCTCAGTTTTACGAGACGTTAGTTTATTTTGTAGCACGGAATAGGCATTAGGTTCCATGATAAGTAAGGCGTGGACCTAGATGGTCGGGCGTCGTCTCATGGGCAGTAAGGTGTAATTCCATATATGTGCTTAGCACGAGATAGGCATCAAGCTCCATGATAAGTAAGGCGTGGACCTATATGGTCGGGCGTCGTCTCATAGGCAGTAAGGTGTAATCCCTAATGTGTTGTTGTGGATTTGGTGACCCAATGTATAGACCTGGAGTGGTTGAAGTTGGGGGCATCCTAGTCTCATGAGCAATAGATCTGGAGTGATTGAGCTCAGTTTTACGAGAGTAATCCACGTGGGTGTTTTTATTACATAGTAAGTGACCCACCTTGGTGTTCCGTCACGTGCGATGTATATGGGTCTCCCCCGTCACCGAAAGGTGTTGTTTTGGGTATTTGTTACTACTCATGTTTTCGGTGACGTGTTATATTTATATGGATTGTTTTCCATGTGTGAGTCCATGATCTTTGTTGGTCCCGAAGGCCTATACAAGTTTGTAGAAGGGGGGGTTGAATACAAACACACAGATTTTACTTTTCTAAATTGTTTATTGATAAATCATTAACAATTTACAGCTTGTTGCGGAAACAAGATTAAGGATAAACCTAAATCTAAACAAGTTGGAACACTAAGGTTTCTTGCACTAAGAGAGATAAGGAAATTACTAATAATAACCTATCTTGAGATAAGAGATTGAACTTGTCCAGAGTTAGCAAGTTACTTCAAATGAAGTGGGTTCATCTCTTTATATACTGCATGCATTTAATGCAAGTCAGTATACACTTTACACGTGTCATCAACTGGTTGGTTGCATGTCATTGACCTTGGTTGACAACCTTAGTAGCCGCATGGATGAACAGTGTAGTATCAGAATGGTTGTACGATTTCAGACAGTCGGAGGTTCTTTTCTGACATTTCGTACGGAGTCGTGCAAGGGTGGTTAAGACAAAAGTACTTTGTACGGAGGACTTCATGATCAGCTTTCGTTGATTCAGAGCATTATCATTTTCTATTCAGCGAATGATAAAGTTCAGCGATAGCTGAAGTCTTGTACTTGATACTTCACGTTGAGTGGACAAATCTGAGTCTTCGCTGATCCGCATCAGTTCATTAGGAGACTTGTCGCTGGTTCTTGAGCTTGATCTTCGACTTCAGCGTAGAACCTTTGTTGACGTGAAACTTGTCTTCAGGGATCATAAGTAAACAACTAACTTATCAGCGATCATCATAATGACTGAACAGACTCAGCGTTAATGATGAATAGTGTTCGCTGAATGTTTAATTTAAAGAGCAAGAGTTCCTATCAGCGGTACTGTAAGATCTTAGTACTTATCAGCGATAGTGAAACTCTGATACATATTGTTTACTTACAATTTTCACTAAGTATATAAGAGAGGGTCATTATCAAATCACTGAGGGTTTGGATCAACAATCTCCCCCTATTTGATTATGACATAGCAACAAAGAAAATTGCTATTTAATGAAAACATAAGGATAAAAAGAACTCATAAAATATTTGTCCCTTTTACTGTTTTCTGGGATCTTTTCAGTACTTATGGAGTAAAGTACATTCGCTGAAATCTTTCTTTAAAACTTTGAATCAGGTTACAAAGAGAAATGGAAAGATTGCAAGTACGAGCGAAATAAATTACAAGTACAAAAGGATAACTGATAAAATAGATGAAAGAGGCGATCCTATCAGCTTACAGAGGTTCTTCCTTAATGAGAAGTTCATCAAGGGTCTTTTCAGTGCGGATCATCCAGTCAGGAACCGTTACACCTCGTTTTCTTTTGTTCAGCGCTTCTTCAAAGATCAAGGGTTTTAGGTGTCGTGCCTGAATATCTTTTCTGAAGTCACACCACCAGATGAGATCTCTGAGCTGTTCGATTGGAGTGATTGGAAGCTCAGCGATCCGTTGAAAACATTTACGCCCGTCGTAGTCGAGAAAGAATATTCCATAAGGATCACTGATGACTTTACCAGGGACGAAAAGTTCACATGGTGGCAAAGAAATGTCAAGGGCAGATAGATCAGGGTCAGGACCAAGCACTTCAGCGCGAGAGAAACCAATTCCAGTTTCATTTCGTATGACAGGACCTGAGTTTGAATCTTGACGTTTCTTCTTTAGAGAGGCCCTTTTTCTTTTCAGCTTAAGATCAGGAAGAGGAGGAATGTCCACACAAGAAGAAATCAAATCGATCTGTCTGTTTATCAGCTTTTCGAAATGATCCTTGTACTTAGATTGTGACGTTTGGATAGCTAACCTCATCTCCAGCCATTCAGAGAGACCATACCTTTTTACAGTGTCAGCGCGAAAGGCTTCAGATTGGCCATCTTCTCTGAAAAGTTTGATGTCAACAATAGGTACTCCGATAGAGGTTCTTCCAGAGATGAATACCTTGTTGATCTTCGCTGGACGATATCTGAAGTGTATTTTCTTTTTACACCAGATCAGGGTGGTCTGAGAAACTTCAGTTTTCTTTTCCACGATCTTCTGAGCTTCTTCCCAAAGCTTTCGTTGGACTTGAATGGGAACACGTTTCAGCTTGGGGTCTTTGACTGATTCTTGAGTAAGCTTGATGGCGTATTCTCTGTCTTTTTCTTCAGCTTCCTTTCTTTCAGCGATTAGGCGTTCAGCTCTGAGATGTTCCTTGTATTCAGCTTTGAAATTCTGAACTTTGGAGGAACTGAAGGAAGTTGATCACGCCTCAGAATGATTCGCTGATCCTCGAATCGCTTTATTATCTCCTCTCTTCTTTTCTGATCCTCTTCACTTAGCTTTTGAGGAACTAAGGAAGGTCTGCGTTTGTGAGAGAGAGTCTGTTCTTCAGGTTCATCAGTCTCAGAGATCAAATCCAAGACTGGGATTATTTCTTCAGCATCAGCTGGTATAGTTGTGGAGCCTTCAGCGATATCCTCAAACAGGGGAGAGGACTAGCTGAAACACAACGATCTTACAAGTAAGAACTTGGGTAGAATCAGATAGAGAGAATTGGTTCAAGTGTATAGGCTTGGGTAGAGGAACTGATAGTGTATGATAGAGGAGGGATGGAGTAAGAGATGTTTAGTGTACCTGACAAACCGGCTTTTCAAGCAAGATCATCAGATTGTCATCTTCAGCGACGCTTTTGCCTTTGCCTTTCTCAGCTCCAGAGGCTGAGGGCTTTGTCTTTGTCCGCTCCCCTGAAGGTTCATTTATCGAGATTCCCTTAAGAGCTTTGATCTTCGGAGCAGGTTTGACGATAAAGAAGTCATCGTCATCTTCATCATCATTATCATCATTCTTTGGAGAAGAAGATGGTTCATTATCAGGGATGTCGACGGCTTCATCATCTTCTGCTTCAGATTCTTCAGCGTCTTCTTCGAGTTGCTCCCCCTCAGATACAGAGGCGAGCTTATCGGTTCCCTCGGGGTGTTCATCTCCCTGAGGTCCAGCGACTGCTTCAGCTTCAATAGTCTTCTCACCTTCTTCAGCGAAGGTGAGGTCTTCGTTCTTCTCTCCCCTGATAGATTCATCATGGGAAAGGTCTTCAGCGCTCTTGGAAGGATTTTCAGCGCTCTTCTCCCCCTCTTTTTCATGATGACTGGGGGAGGAATGGGTAGATTCAGCAGCGTTGGTAGGTTCTCTGTCTTCTTGGCCAGAGAGACCTACACGAACTTCAATCTTTGCTAATCTGTCTTCTAGGCCAGAAATAGCAGGATTGATCTTCCCGAGCTCAATGCGATCCGCCGCTGTAAAATGTTCAGATTCACGGACAGGAGCAGGAGTATTCGCCTTGTGCAGCAGCTGTTCGATCATAGTCTTTATCGAACCAACGTCAGTCTTTACAGAGCTTAAGTCGGTCGTCAGAGTGTTGACATTTGTCTTCACAGCAGACATATCTCCCTCTAGTGTTCCAACCGATGTCTTCAGCGTTGTTACCTCGCTGGACATGGATGAAACTGAATTTTTGAGAGAGGTGTAGTCTGTGTAGATATCAGCGAGCACCTTGGCGAAGTCGCTGAGAGTTTTATCAACCTGCTTCATGTCATCTGTGGAAGCCTTCTTCTCCACCACCGTTGTCAGCTTGTTCAGATTCTCTCCAGCGTTTGTTACAGCTGTAGAGTTATTGGAGAGAGTAGTGGTGAGACCTGTCAGCTTTGTCTCCACGGACTTCAGAGAGGCGTTGATATCTCCCAAATTAGGACCTGTAACAGATAAGAACTTGTGAACAAAGGAAAGCTCAGAAGTTTGGGGTTTAGTCACAGTGTTTATGGGTTGTTGTTTACCTGCTGGAGGATTGGTGAATTCATTGAAATCACGGGTTCCTGAGTAAAGTTCCATGTCATCTTCAAAAGTGCCCATGGATTGTTCTGCAGGTCCTGTCTTCATCATCTCTGGATTATCAGCTTTAGCTTCCGTATAAATGATGGCATCTCCAGCGATAACTGGAGGAGAGACCAAACGAGTAGAGGGAGAAGCGAAGGATGAGATTGGAGGTTGGGTTCTGAGTTCAGCGTTGGAATCGCTGAGAATCACTTCATCAGTCTTTTGAGAGACTGGGGGAGGTTGGGAAGTTTCCAAGTTTGTAATCTCAACGTTTGGAGACGCTGAGATTTGGATGGAAGGGATGGCTTGTTCAGGTGTGGCAGAGCGTACCACTGAACGTTCCTTCAGCTCTGTAGAAAGAGCTGAGGAGTCTTCAGCATGAGATTGTTGGGGTTGCTCCTTTGTTTTCTTGATACTTTTAGAATCAAGTGGGGTGGATGAATGTTTCCTTTTCTTAGAAGGAGAGGATTTTGTGGCCAGGGTATCAGCGATGGGTATTGTCGCTGAAGGAGCCACAGAAGTAGAAGAAGAAGGGTTGAGAAGAGTTAAGAGGGTAGAAAGACGTACCTCATTTTCAACAGGTTTGAAGTCGAGTACCTTAGGGCCAATCTGAGAGAGTTTCATATCGCCCTCTTGTGGGTAGCTGTCTTTCAGGCCATATTGAAAGATAGCGCTGATGAATCGGGGGTAGGGAACCCATGCAGGCCTGTCAGCGGCATAGTCTACTCTTTGCAGCAAGTCATCATAGATGAGAGATGCCCAGTCAATGTGTAGACCTTTCAGCAGAGCGTATCCCATAGCTTGCTGAGGTTGAGCGGCTTGATCAGAAGAGCCTGTCTTGGCAGTCATGCAGCTGATAAGGTGAGCGAAGATGAAGTTCATCTCGCTGGGCATTTTCGATTTTTTCAGCAGTGTTAGCTTCTTCTCAGGCTTCTTGTCTCTGCCCATTTCCCATACATAGCCCATTGCATCAAAAAATGCAATAAGAGCTTCTTTGTCAGCGAGCTTCTTATGGTCAGGGAAAGGAACAAAAGGTTTTTCCTTTGTAGCGATGGGAAAGTTCAGAGCTTTGCGAATGATGGCAGGTGTGATCTTTATCGTGCCATATTCAGTATCGCAGAGGATACAATCAACTGTTTTGGAGGGATCTTTGGCGGATGGTAGCTGAGAGTGTCTGGCAGAGTACCAGAACTGAGATAGTAGCAGCTGACTTGCAGGGGGTGAGATGGTCAGGGCTGTTGAAATGCAGCAATTCTTCAGGAAATTTACAGCATCTGTCAGATGTGTGACTTGCTTTCGAGGAGGAAACTCGAGAAACGCAGAAAGGTTGTTTATCTTAGTCCAGTCTAGTTGATCCAGAGTGAACTTAACCTGAGGAGCCTTGAAGAATTCCATTTCCTCAGAGTCAGTAGATATGTTCTCAGCGGTAGTAGGAATGTTAGACGTTGCCATTTCCTGTATTATCAGTTCAGCCAAAGATTAACAAATAAGAATAATCTTAATATGGAAAGATTTTCCATTAAGATGGTTCGAATTTTTTCCATTTCATTCAGACAAAATGTCTTAATGAAGATTAGGGTTTTTCTTGATTTTGAAAACGGAAAATTTAAACCCAAAAAAAATCTTGTTTTCCAGTTTTCTTTGAAGATTGGGATTCAGGAAAAACGAATGTGAACAACAAGTTTAAGATTTTTGCATTTAAACTTGAAGAACAACCATGAAATGGTTGTGTTCATAAAATCATGAAAGAAAATGATTTCATTTTAAGAAGTTCTTTTGTTTGATCTTGTGAAAATAAGGAGTAGATCAGTAACAAGTTATTTTGCATTAGGTAATAAATAAGAACATATTAACCTTGATGTTTGATGAAGAAGATGATGAACAGTTCTTGAAGTTTGAAAGCACAAATGCAACAGTGAATTCTTTCTTGCGGAGGAAGATTGATCGCGTAAAAGAAAAATATAAACAAAGAATTTGTTTATATAGAGATTTTAGAAAGAGAAAATCTTGAGCGGGAAAAGATTTTCATCATGACACGGACACGTGTTTGCATTTGATTGGAAGTTTGAACGAGACGTGCAAACGTGTGTCAGGAAGAGAAAACGTGTCGGGGTTTTATCCGTTGCAATGACGTCACAACTGTCCTTTCATATTCTTGGTTGTCTCTGAGGTTTTGAAAAACTCAGAGATACTTTTGAGAGGTTGTTCCACATACACTTCTTCATTCAGCTTTCCATTTAGAAACGCTGACTTAACATCCATCTGATGTACTTTGAAGTTTTTGTGTACATCATATGCTAAGAATAGACGAATAGATTCAAGTCTTGCTACTGGAGCAAATGTTTCGTCGTAATCTATACCTTCCTCTTGTCTGTATCCCTGAGCAACAAGTCGAGCTTTGTTGCGGGTTACAGTACCATATTCGTCCAACTTATTTCGATAGACCCATTTAGTGCCTATTACTGTTTTATCAGTTGGTCTCTGAACAAGTTTCCAAACTTTGTTTCTTTCGAATTCAGTCAGCTCTTCTTGCATGGCGCTGACCCAGTTTGGATCTTTGAGGGCATCATCTACTTTCTTTGGTTCAGTTAGTGAAATAAAATTTACAAATAAACAAATATTACCTGCACTTCGTCGATTCTGAATCCCAGCGTTTGGATCACCAAGAATTTGATCAATTGGGTGATTTATAGTACATCGCTGAGCCGGAGCGTGAGACGCTGACTCAACTTGAACTGGAGGAGCTGAAGATGAAGCTTCAGCGACGTCAGGAGTATCAGCCAAGAGAGGAATGGATGCAGTTGTCGTTATATTCACTGATTGCTGAGAAGTAGATGGAATGTCTGAGACATTTGATTCAGCGTTAGGTATAGTGTTTATAGGAACAGCTGAGACCCAAGAAGTTTCAGCTTCACTATTATGCATATTTGGAATGATAGGACTATCATCTTCTACTGGATGAGCATGAGTAGTGGGAATAACTTCTGAATCACCAAGATGAGAAAACATCCATTGATTCAGTTCTTCTGTATCAGCGGACGGTTTAGAGTTCGTTGAACGGGATTCGTCAAACGTGACGTGAATAGTTTCTTCTACAGTTTGTCTTCTACGATTGAAGACTCTGAAGGCTTTGGAAACTGAGGAGTATCCAAGAAAGATTCCATCATCAGCCTTAGGATCAAACTTTCCAAGAGCATCTATGTTGTTCAGTATAAAACACTGACATCCAAAGATGTGAAGAAAGCTGATTGAAGGCTTTCTCCCATGAAAAAGTTCATAGGCTGTCTTTTTGAATCTTTTAACTATTAGCGACCTGTTTTGCGTAAAACAAGCAGTGTTGACAACTTCTGCCCAAAACTGAGTAGGCAGGTGAGAATCGCTGAGCATTGAACGTGCAACTTCAATAATTGTTCTATTTCTTCTTTCAGCGACTCCATTTTGTTGCGGTGTTCTCACTGAAGAAAAGTTGTGAGAAATACCCTTACTCTCAAAGAAGGAATCAAGAGAACTGTTTTTGAATTCAGTCCCATGATCACTCCTTATTGAGCGAACGGTCAAATTGTTCAGGGTTTCCATCTTCCGAACAAAGGTGATGAGTTATTCAGGGGTGTCACTCTTAGAACGGAGAAACGTTACCCAAGTGAAGCGAGATAATTCATCAACTATGACCAGCGTATATTTCTTTCCAGCGATGGATTGTTTGTTAACAGGGCCAAACAAATCCATATGGAGTAGTTGTAGAGGAGATGACACTGAAGAAACTTGCTTTGACTTAAAGCTTGCTTTGGTCTGCTTCCCTTTTTCACACGCTGAACATAACGACTCTTTGGCGTATGAATGCTGAGGTAGACCAGTGACTAACTCTTTTGAAGAAAGAGTGTTCAGTGTCTTGAAATTTAGATGAGAGAGCCTCTTATGCCATAGCCAGTTGACATCAGATGAGGCCTTTGAGAAGAAACAGGAGTTCTCAGTGGTTGTTGAGTCCATGTTTATTACATAAACATTTTCCAAACGATAACCGCTGAGAGCTATCTTCTCCTTTTTGTCAGTGACAAAGCATGATTCCTTAGTAAAGATTACTTTGTTATCCATGTCGCAAAGCTGACTAATGCTTAGAAGATTATGCTTCAACCCTTCAACATATGCGACTCTTCTGAAGGAGGTTGTACCATTTGAAAGTACACCATACCCTCGGGTATGTCCTTTTCCATTTCCACCGAAAGTCACAGAGGGACCTTTCTCTTCCTTGTATTCAGCGAGCAGGTTTTTCTTTCCAGTCATGTGTCTAGAGCATCCGCTATCGAGATACCAGATACCCTTCTTAACCTGCAATACAAAGGAAGATTAGTTTTTCTTAGGTACCCACTTAACCATGTATACACGTTTGTCAATGGAAGTAGTTGGAATGGAAGGTTCAACAGTCTTCGCAGCATTTGAAGATTCAACTTTGTCTCTCTTCACTTTGGTTAATTTCTTAACCTCAGTGGTAGAATTCACCTTGACCTGATTTGCACCAGGGTTGGTCTTCTTTGCCTTGGGGGCAATCTTCACCTTAGCTATCTTTTCAGCTTTGGTGGTTGTGGGGCACTTACTAGCAATATGATCAGTGAGTCCACAGTGATAACATTTCCTATAGCTAAAAGTAGTTCTAGGACCATTTGAATGTTGAGCTTTTAATTTCAAATTAGAAGTGCCAGCACCAAGTAAACTATTGGCTTTAGAAATGGGACGAACATTCAGTTCTTCAGATTTCTTACCAAGGACATCCAATCTGAGTCTAGGAGTAGATCGCCGAATAAATCCAGATATCTGCTTCCTTGATCCAGAGGGATGAGCCACTGAAGCTTTAGAAGCATTCAGCTTTGGTACTAAGGTACCCTTCTGAGGATTATGGTAAATAACAATTCCTTTACCTTTGTCTTTAGAGACAGAGGTAGGTTTTGAATAAACCATTTTCTCCTTGCCTTTTGAGGAGGTAGGAGTTTCCTCAGGGATTGGTGTAACGGACGAGGAGCACTGAGAAGATGAAGTATCAGCAACTGAGGATACGAACGTTCCAAATTTAAGCATTGAACGCTCAGTGGTTGGTTTTGGAGTTTCATATTTGTAACCCAAACCACGTTTATCACTCAGGGGAATCTGAGACTTTATTATCTCAGTGATCTTTGTTGAAGAATTACACCATCCTTCAACAGTAGCTTTTTCAGCCTTTAATGCAGCGATAGCTTCTGCTCGTTCGATTTTGACTAGCTGATTTAAATATACTTGATCTTTAAAATCTTCTTCAATTTTAGAAAGCTTTTCTATTTGAAGGTGGCAGTTTTTAAGCTTTTCAGCGAGATCAAGATTTTGGTTTTCAACCACAGTTTTGCCGTTCATGGCTTCGTATAAACTTCTAGTCAAGAGATCGATCTTACGGAGACTATCAGCTTCATCAATATTTGCAATATTGGTAAAGAAAGAAGGTGATACCTGAATAGCAGATGTTGAAGTGGAGGGAATGTCTGAACTTTCTTCCTCTTCTTCAATCTTGGCCATAAGACATAGATTTGCTTCATCATCTTCAGAGTCAGATGATGATGCTTCTTCATCAGAAGCAGCCCAATCATAGTCAGCCATCAGGCCTTTATTCTTCTTCTTAAAGCTTTTCAGCTTTGCATATTTTTCTTTCAGCTTTGAATATTTGTCATCTTTATTTATTGGAACAAAGGGTTTCTTTGTAAAAGCTGAGGGTCTAGAAACTTTCTTTGACCTGCACTCGTTAGCGAAATGTCCTGTCTTTTCGCAGTTAAAACAAGTAGCAGTAGCCTTATCAACAAAAGCTGATGATCTAGGCTTGTCAGTTATGGAAAGAGGTTTGTTCTTTCTAAACATTTTCTTTTTGGCAAATCTCCTGAACTTCTTAGTTAGGAGAGCCAAAGATTCATCATCTGAAAAATCAGAATCTGATGACCTTTCAGAGTTACTTTCTAACTCAGTGATAGTAACCGAGGGTCGCTGAGTAGAAGGTTCCTCTGAGATTAAAGCAACAGGAGTGCTTCTGGAATCTTTAACAAGATTCTTCTTAAGATGGCTCGATTGCTCATGATTCAGCAACGTGCCATATAAGGTTGAAAGGGTCATTGATTTTAGATCCTTTGATAGCTTGAGACACATAGCATAATTGTCCCAGCTTTCAGGTAAACATTCTAGAAACTTTGTCAGCACTTCAAAGTTAGAATATTCCTTACCAACAGTTTTCAGATCTATAATTAAACAATTAAAACGTTGGTGAACTTCAGAGAGAGATTCATTCTTACCAGAAATGAAGCTTTCGTATTGTCTTACCAGGTTGATCTTTCTTGAATCCTGGACTTCAGACGTTCCTTCATACTGAACACATATTGTGTCCCACATGGCCTTTGATGTTTTCAGATTCATGACGGAATGGTAGACTTCGTCAGGAAGAGCCAGAGATAGTATGGATCTGGCTTTTGTATCTATAGCCACTTTCTTCTTATCTTCGTCAGTCCATTGAAAGATTTCCTTAGGTACCAGCCTTTCTGGAATAGCAGGTCTATTCTCAGCGGCTGGAACAGCAGCATCAATTCTTACAGGGATGAATGGACCATTTTCTAGATAGTAAGGCATAGTAGGGTCTACACCTTCTAAGAAGAGTGTCATCCTATTTTTCCATAAGTTGAAGTTATCTTTGGAAAATCTAGGGGGTTTAGCAAGAGAACCATTGTCTATATAATTTGTGTTTGTGTTGGTGGCCATTTTCAGATAATAGCAAGGAATAGAAATATCTTAGATTAGATCTTGTTTATGAGATTAAACAAATCCGCTCT